>JAYKKI010000047.1:16597500-17197500 GCA_039881145.1 Druceiella hillmani | reverse complement strand
GTAAGCGTTGAAATGTTTAAAACTTAACTTGCAAAATCAATTTGGTCTTTTCACACTTGCTTGTGTTTTATTTAATATCTCACTTTTATCTTGTAGGTTCACAATTTGGAATGAATGAAAAACAAAAACCGTAAATAAAAATATTATTTTCCTGGATTTACGAGTAAAATGTTTCTAAACTTTTATTGGTCGTGTGATTAAAACACTTTCTTATAACCCACAAGCACATTTCCATATTTATTTCAATAAATCAATGCAGTATCCGTAGACAAATCCACACGCTACAAATCTTAAATTCATACTAAATGACAGTTAATTAAAAACGAAGCAACTAGTTTTTTGGAAAACCATTTTATGTGCTAATAACATGCCTATATAACATGACGTCGTTGACAGCACCGCGCTATGCGTTTTGACGTGTCTTCTCGTATTTAAAGGAAAATAATGCTTATGTTAGATTTTATAGGTTGAAACATGCAAACACAATCACATCCAATTGAAACACATTAAAATAAATATACAATTGTACAGGTTAATCATTATATTCTAAATTATTATATACATCATTTAATATCACATATCGACATTCGCTTGTTTTCTTATAAAACTTTATTGTTATTCGTACCAACAGTTTTATTACCTCATGAACACACACAAACACGTGTGTGTGTATATATATGTATGTATATATATATATATATATATATATATATATATATATATATATATATATATATATATATATATTACAAAATTACTATTGACATCCTTGTACAAGGTAATACAATAATCGAATTAAATTCTCATCCATTGCTGATAAAATAACGCCCGGCAATTATGTCCCACAAAACCAACAGCGCGATGATAGAGAACATTTCAGCCAAAATATAATTCGCCTACGTAATATTCTGAAAATATTAGCCATCAATATTTAAATTCTTTAAATCTCCTACAACACTAATCAACTATTAGATAAACGACAGAATATTTGTTTTTCTAAAGTATATAAATGTTTCCTTATGAGGGTATTTTCTTCTGTTTCCAATGAATAATATTTACATAATATACTTTTCGTTACATACTTCATTTTATATCTTTAAACAATATAAATATTTATGTCAAAACATTTTTTTTAATAACATAACAAAACTTAGATTTTTTCTCTGTGTCACTCTAAAGCAGTATATTCTTTTCAAAACTAATATCAAAATGTATAATTTATTTATAAATAGACATTCTAATTTAAATAAACAATCAACGAATGATTAGTTATATAAACGAGCATTAAGCAGACGGTGATGTGGGACAAATTTCCAACGAATATTAATTACTAATATGTTCGTCTCTTTATTAACAATTACGTTTGGTAATAGAGGTTTTCTCGTCCTTTATAAGGATTAAATAAGAAGTAACTAATTATAAAACAATAAGAAGGATCTAACAGAAACCCGGATTAGTATGTTCAATTATACATCGTTTACAGTACTTTTTAACCGCTCTATAACCCTCGAGTGTAACTTGGCAGTCCTGAATATTAAGCTGCTGCAATCCGCGACAATAGTAAGCTATACACTGGACGCCGCGATCGGTGACGAGATCGCAAGCGCGCAAGCTAAGCTTTTTGAGATTGGGACAGCTGTGGGCGAGGGCGCCCAAGCCGGCGTCGCCCACGTCGCATTTGCCGAGGTCGAGAGCGCGCAGGCGCGGACAAGAGCGCGCCAGCTGCACGAGCGCGTCGTCGCTCACTGCCTCGCAACCTCGCGCGTTGACGTACCGCAGCCGGTAGCAGCGGCGCGCCACCGCTTTCAAGCCCGCGTCGCTCACCTTCGTTTTAATAATTTTCATGTAATATAACTGGCTTGGTACGCGGTGTTGCTCGGATTTACGGGGCGAGAGGATGAGGTGAGGATCATCGGAAAACTTGTCGAAATTTGGGGAGGAGGTAGATTTAAGTGTGGAAACAAAGGAAATCCACGAGTGTCATGATCCCCGGTCAAAATTTACATTAATTTTTTACAATATTTTCAAAGCTTGAAAATCAAATATAATTAATTGTTAGTTCTCTTTGTTCTTTGGATATTTTTGTGGAACAATCATAAAATAATGAAAATACTCAGAGGTCATGACACACGTGTAATTATATTTTTCTAATCAATCTAAAAAAAATAATTAAAACTTCAATAAACCTTTGTACACAATAATTTCTTTTTACTAAAATGAAATTTGTTTTAAAACAGTTAGTTTAAAAATAAAAACAAATCATTGATTCTTGTGACATCTCAATTCAAAATATAAAGAGGCAAATGTAACTTACAAATTAAAACGACCGATGCACATACCATGAAAACGACCGATGCACATACCATGAAAACGACCGATGCACACACCATGAAAACGACCGACGCATCAAGCATTTTTATATAAAATCATGAAAAAATGTGTAAAAATAATGTATTATAATAAAAATCTTACTTTATAGAAACGTAGATTTAAAGTAAATTCTTAAGGTCTCCACAAAACTATGACTTTGTCAAAATGATCACTTTAATTTTCTTTACAAATTCCATGCATTCTATTCGATAATTTTTTTAAATATTCGTTTTCGAATTTTGTCTAATCACTTATTTTGAGTTATTACGATAACAGTTTTATGAGTTTTGTAACAATATTTTTTGATAACTTCAAAAAAGGAGGGATCAATTCGACTGAATTGTTTGCGTATGTTAAGGTGAATGTACATTCATTAAGGTCAATTCGAAAAACGAGATATTCGAAACACAAATGTTGAATTGATTCTTTTATGTCAATAAAGAAAAAGTTCATCTGTTTTTCGGAAGCTACTTCAAAAACTTTAATTCTTCGAGATGTGTAAACCGATTTCAATGATTATTTACTCGAAATGATATAGATATCGTAATAGATAGACACAATTCCCATAGAAATTTTATGAATATTTAAAGATGCAACTCCAGAGATAGACACTCCGGAGATGGACAACACTTTTATGTATTTCAGGTCATTTTAATCCATTTCGCTTGGTTTATGAGTAAGTTTCCGATTTTTCCGATCCTTTAATTTTTGGTTCCATTAAAAAAACCGTCTGATATTATTATCTTCAAGTTATGGCTTGGGTTTCTTCCGTCTTATTTTTTCCTGTCTTATTTCATTATGAGAGTGTGTAAGGTATTACTTTCCATAAACTCTTTTACACAATGTGAAAAAGATTCGAAATTTCATGATGTGGAATAGAAATGACGTTTCGCTCCTCAATACTAATCAGGAATCAACAACCTACCAAAACATAAGTTCATTTTTCTTATTATGAAATGAGTGATACGCGTTTTATACCATGTCCTTCTAAGTTATTTTGTTTTTCCTTTTAACCACTATTATTTTTCTGTAAGTGTTAAAGAAATTTAACAGAATTTAGCATATATTTAGATCTCAATTATTTTATTGTGGACCCAATTACACCACTTGTTCTTATTACAGAACATGGCTCCTTTTTCATCTGTATGTTTTTGGTAGAAAATCAATACTTTTTCCAAAGCTTTATGTACAAGGCACCAAAAAATAGTGTCAAGCGGAAACAGACTTTTGATATAATTGTTTTTCACAACTACTTGACTCCACTTCCACTTTATTTAAATTCTTTACCACGACCCAAATTTCGTTGTATGACAACACCTTCAGGTGGGCAATTTTTAAAGAAGGTCTTTAAAAATTGCCCACATGAAGATCTTGTCATACAACGAAAACTAGGTCGTGGTAAAGAATTTAAATAAAATATAAATAATACTACATCACATAGTTTCATTTAGTTGTGAAAAATTAAAATATAAGGAATTTCTACAAAATTAACGCCAAACATGTTCAAGACTTTTGATTTAGAGTTATGAATTATTTTGTGTTTTTTTCAGCCAAACTTAAAGATTGAAGACAAAATGTTTTTGTCATATAAATAATTGTGATAGAAAGTTAATTTGTTTATCAACTAGTTGATTAACTAGCTCAATCGGAATGAAAACATTTACTTACAATCATCTTAGTACGGTGCCAAAAAAATAACAGAAAAACGAGATATTCAAAACACCAGATATTGAACTTAATTTTTGACACCATTTTAAAGAAAAAGTTCACATTACGGTTTTTTTTTGAGAACCTGCTTTAAAAGTCTTCTTAATTCATCACCTTTTTGAACACGAAATTTCACATTGCTACCTTTACGGAGCGACTAAAAATGGACCCGAAATGTGATAGGTAAAAAATAATATTTTTTGTAAGTAATTAAAGAAGTAAATAATTCAGAAAGAATACAGTCATCTTCGAGTCGTATTCATCACAAAGAGTAACAAAATGATATAATCGAAACTCCTGCTTAGAGTATTACTACTTATGCCTGTCGAACTAAGCGAAGTTTTATTCACTTCTTGCGCTTACGGGTACGCAACACTTCATAATTTATTTTCTTTATCGATTTTTTGCCTGGTTTAGTGTTATTATATAAATTGAACGGCTTGATAAGATTAACAGATTATTGAACTGCGTAACATTTTTTTATATTTTTACTTAGAACTGAAAATTATCACGTTTTTCCCAGTGAGTGAGTCGTCATGATTTTTTCGCCAAAAGACTATGCAAAAATGCATTACTATTATGGTTACGTGAAATGGAACAACTCCGAAGAGCAGCAAGGTTCTACAGGACATATGTAGAATGTAGAGATGGCCCTCGTCCGAATGATTTCCTGACCACCGTGTAATCAAAAGAGTTTGTAATAAAAGAGACCCATCGATAATTGTGAAAGTAGTAGAACTCGGAACTGGAAATTGGAGGGTAGAAAGATATCACTCATACCACGTAACTAGAATTAAATAATTGGAACCTGGCGGTTATGAAAGAAGAGTACGATCTAGTCAGAAAATATTAGGAAAATTAAGACTTTTTCAATTTAATATTATGAACCCGATTTCTAAGAACGATATAATGCCAATATTTGGTTAGGGTTACTAAACAGGGAGTTAGTTGGCTCTTTTCGAATCTAAGATTCGAGAGAAATCTTACATACAATTTTGAGAGATAAGGTAATTCACTTTCTTGTGGATAGATATATTTACACATGTGGATAGCATTATATTCCAAAATTATGGCCCATTTTGTCATTATACCACGAATGTAAGAAATAATTTACGGATAAACGAAAAATTAGCGACTAGAAAGGGACAGGTCTTGACAAACCCATAGCTTGACCCTCGTGGTCTCCCGACTTAAACCCAATTGACTTTTCTATGTGGGAATATAAACAAAGAGTTGATGTAATTCGAAAAAAATGAGAAGGACACTAAGGGAAGCAATTTCTTAATCAAAAAGCTAATGAAATAGAAATTTTTTGATATAGATTCTAAAAAAATTAATGTGAACTTTTTAAAATTACGTCAAATATTAGGTTTAAAATCTGGTCTGTCGAATACCTAGTTTAGATGTTAATTTTTTGACACCATGTTAAAACGTTACATACGTTTAGTGAATGTATTTACCTCAAATAAGACAGCTAATCAACTAGTTGGTAAACAAAATCAAGTTTCTATCATAATTGTTCATGTCACAAAGAAATATTTTGTCGTCAATCTATGAGTTTGGCTAAATAAAACTCAAAAAATTTATAATTCGGAAATTAGGGGTAACTCATAAGAGTGTTTCTGATAAACCTTGAGATTCTCTACATCTGTGCTTTCGCTTGACATTATTTCTTGGAAAACCTGTATTCAATTTTACATTACTCCTATCCATTTTTACATTAGTCATTAACTTTACATTTTGTCCTTAATGCGCCACACTTTTCTTTTATTTATAACTCTCAAAATTTTCCTGTACAAATTACATATTAGACCGCATAGCCAATTAACAGTCTGTCACTAATTTAATTAGTACATTTTCTGTTTATCGATAAGACATAATATAATTTTATCTTCAATCCCAACGCACAATTGACGGTTTTCTGATTTATTTCCTTTGTTTATGTCGAGTGATCTAACCTTACGCTAAATTTAAATAAATGAGTCAGTCTTAAAAGTAATGAATTTCAGACGTTAACATCTCAAGAAATGTTTGAACTACGTTGATGGTAAATAGGAAATTGAGTCGTAATAGAGAAGCCAAATTACACATCTTTACGTCAAACGTTTTAAAACAAATTTCAATTTAGAATCTTGCTGATTGCCATAGAAACTGTCAAACGAAGTGGAAAGGTTTTTCGCTGTCTGATTATTTCGTTATTATTTTCGTGGTATCCTGTCTATTTTATTGCAATAAATTATGTATTATTTATGTTATTTATATTTTAAATCTATTTTCTATTTCGTTTTTGTCTGTGGTCATATTCAATCAATTGTTATAAACGGTGATCTGTTCGATAAGTTTCTTCTTTTGTTTGTTTCTATTGTATTATTTACTCTTGCCAAACTAAATCTGCTTCAGCTTCGTGAAAATGGATTTAGCTATTTCCTCTAAACTACCAAATCCTTCTAAATCACTAGTTTACAATAATGAATTTGCTTGTTCTACTTCCCGGCTAGTGAAGCTATGTTACCGTAATGGACTTCGAACAGGAATTAAAACGCAAATCCAAAAATTGTAAAAGAGCAAATTGTAAAAAAGATCTAAAAATCTTCCTTCCTTCCATCCATCATGACTCCTCCTGCACTAAAACAGAGAATACAGTTCCTCGCAAAACCCTTCGAACTTTTCTTTCACAAGCAAATTCTGATTTATTTCCATCATCTCCGACTTCATCTCCTTCCTCCCACCCTCCAAATTCTTTTGAGGGTCGCTTATATATCTTTGGCGACATTGAACCATTTATTGTTCACGTTTAAAGAAAATACTCCCAGCCCAATTTCGGATTCTCACTTCATGCAATTAAATTTGATTCCATCTTAAAAAATTACCACGTCGATGAGATAACCCGACATCTCCAGACGCCTGCATTAATGTCAGTCGTATGGGCATTGTTCGCAATGTTCCAGTCAATTTGTCTGACCGGGAGGTCTTAAAAAACATACAAGTCCCAGAACGGTACGGTAAAGTTATTAAAGTCCACCGGTTAAACTTTAAAAAAATGATCAATGCCCAACTTAAATATTTTCCTTCAGGAACGATAGTCATCACCGTTGATAGCCAAGTCCGTTCTCAACACATATTTATGACATATTCCTCGCCTCCAGTTTCGTAATATTTATAATATTAATAATTCCCTATGATTCAATGCTTCAAATGTTGTAGGTTGGACATGTTCCTGAAAAAGGCCGATCTTCCGAGTGTTGTTTCCGAAGTGAAGAAGGTCAAGTCGGATGATCTTCACCACATCGGTGGAAACTGCCCTCTACCTATTGATAAGGCAAAATGCGTCTTTTGCAGTAGAAATCATGATTCCACTGATAGAGTTTGTCCGGAATTCGAAAGACAGAAAAGATCAAATTGGATAGGTCTGAAAGTGACATAACCTATGCGGAAGCTTCCAAAATGTTCCCTTCTGCAAGAATATCATACGCCTCAGTTGCAGCTCAACACCTCTCCTCCTCCCCAAATTCTTCCTTCTCCAACTTATTCCCAAATTTATTATCTCCGTATCATTCTACCAACTCTTCTCAAAAAACTCGATCCCACTCTTCGACAAGTCCCAATCAGGGCTATGACCACTCGGCTCTAAAACAAGCCTAGACTTCCAAATTCCTAAGCCTGAATATGGCTACGGCCATAGTCAACAACCTTCAGTTGATACAACTTTTACGAATGTTATTCAATTTCTATTGACCACTTTGGTCAAAATTCTGAGTTCCCCTAATCAAATATAGTCCAACGTTACCTCCTCTATTCTCACCTTCCTTCAACCCCTTATTTCTAATGGCTCTGCCAACAGTGGCGGGTTTCTTGTAATGGAATAATCGCAATGTTATTTTCAACAAAGCAGATCTTCGTCACGTCACGTCTTTGTCAATTATTCTCCATCCGTGGCTGCCAACTCGAAGCTTGGCTGAACCCAAAATTCCATTTTAAGAACGAGGCTATGCCCATCTACGGTATGATAGAGCGGATAGCAAAATTATTACTTCGCAAATCCCTTCCCTTCTTCCAAATTTTTCTTGGCTCCCGCAGTTGTCAGTTCAAAGTTGTTACTACGAGAATCAAAGATATCACCGTCCTCTCTATATATATCACCCTTCCAGCATGTCCTGTAGTATTAGAACTACGTTATATTTTAGCATATTATTCTGGGAGATCTAAATGCTCATCACCCGTCATGGGGTTCCTCCCGGAGCAACGCTCTAGAGGTCCTTGGTGAAACTCCAAGACGACTTTGGCCTGTGTTTACTGAATGATTGTTCTCAAACTTGAGTCCCTGTCCCATTACAGAACTCGAGCCTAGTAGATATCCTCCGTTGCTCCTCATCATTGACATCCTTAAGTTCCTAGAATATTCTATCTGAGTAATTAATTGCATTTTACCTTGTATCACCTTAAGGACTCTTCCCCTCTTATTGACGGAATGTCATATTCAATGATGAAAAATATTTTACCATCCACCCGTTGGTATCTTCTATCCCTCATCAACAATATATTTAAATTAGGTTATATTCCAAAGTCATGAAAAACCCAAATAATAATTCCCATTCTCGATCACAACGTAGATTCATCCTACAGACCCATAGCTTTTTTTCCTGTTTTGGCTAAGATTACGGAACACATAAATAAAAATCGATTGGAATGGTTTACAGAACACCATTCCAGTTTTCCAAGCAAACAATTTGACTTCATAAGAGCTAAAAGTACGATGGATAATCTCAGCATTCTAACCACTGACATCATACTTGACTATGATAACATAAACCTTCCCGATCCTCATGAAAATTCTCGTTAGTCTTGGGATCCCGATCAAGATTAAAAATTTCGTCCTTAATTGTCTTTTAGTGAGATCTATCATTCTTAGAACCCCTGGATCCCCTCCCTTAACAAAAACTGTAAGGAGGGGTCTTCCCCAAGGCTCCGTTTTAAGTCCTTTACTTTTCAATACTTACTCCTATATGATCCACTCAACAATAAATCCTTTCTGTCGCGTTTCACAATACGCTAATGATCTGCTTTTATATTAAACAATTGGGTTAACTCTAATGGTGAGGATTTATCACCTTCTAAAAGCGCTATGGTGATATTCTCGAGAAGGAGAATTACCCCACCTTTATCCAGTTCTTACAATTCCTCCTCGATACCTTATATTTTCAATAACAAATTCTTAGGTATGTTCCTAGACTCAAAATTATCCTGGAAAATTTACGTTGAACATGTCATCTCCCGATGCCAAGCTAATATAAATATTCTCTGCGCACTTTCTAGAGTGTGGTGGGGCTTACTCCCTACCACAGTAAAGTTCCAAATCCAATGTCACTAAATTGACTCGCATTCAGTCTCAAGCACTGAGGATTATAGCGGGTGTAAAATTCAGTCCCATAAATTCTCTACAAATAGAATGTTTCGATCCTCTTTTGAAACCCCGGCGACAATACCTAGCTGATCGTTATCTACTGAAGGCAGCTAAGTTTTCTACTCCCCCATATTTCCAAAACTCACCCTCATGTTCTAAGACCCGACCTCTTCTTATCGTTAGCTTTCAGAGATTCAAATCCCTCTCTAATACCGTTTATTAAAATTCCTTCTCCCTCCCTATAGTTTTCCATTTGACTCCGTATTTTACAGGCCATATATAAATTTGTTTCGGAGTCGACAAGGAGTCCAAAAATACCATAGATTGAACGCGAATATATACAGATGCATCCAAACTCTCGGAGGCGGCTATGTCGGAGCGTCATTTTACTTCCCAACCAGGGCTCATTCTGCATACTTCCGCCTTCCTAAGGAATGTTCCGTGTTCCCCGGGGAATGCCGTGTTATTATAGAGGCCTTGAATTATGCTCTACTCAAAAAAAAATATTCGCAGGCTCCTTTTTTTCTCTGATTCCTTAAATTGTTTACAGTCCCTTCTTGCTAATCCTTTTTCTTCGAACTGTAGCTTCCTCATTTTCCAGATCAAGCAACTTACGCTTGATTTGGAGAGATCGGATTCGATGCCATAAACGGGGATACATGTTTCACTATTAATTTCATGAAAGATCTCCTTCCCCTGGCTCGATTCTGGATGACAATTAACTGCCAGAGGGCGCGGGAAAGATCATCTAAGACCACGGGTGCGGGGTATTTCCAAATCCAATGTTTTATACCCTCAAAACCTTGGTTTTCAAAATCCATCTTTTCTTGAAAGAAACCTCTGTGTGTCTCATGCATTTGGGTCATCATTCTATTCCTACCTATTTGGCTAGGCTGCATGTCAGAGAATCTCAAATTTGCGAATGTGGGTTGGAAGAAGGTGATCTAAATCATTTCATTTTTGCACGTTCATTAAATGATAGAGCCCTACGTTTATTTACAAATTGTTGAAATATGAAATTCAATTGCCCATTAACATAAGATCACTTTTATCTATTGCTAACAAACCCATTCTAGGATTAGTCATTCAGCACATAAGAAAGAACGACTTAAAAATATAGAATATTTCATATTTATAATAGTGTTTATTTTTATTTTTATGTTTGTTAATGTATTTGTATATACTTATTTTGTACTCCTCTCTATACTGTAATTTGAATTTTTTCATTTTATTTAACTGTAGTGAATGTCTTACTTAATTTTTGTTTTACTGTATAGATTATTTTTTTGTTAACAAGCAACAATGACAAATATCCGAAATATGATTTAATCAGATCAGTGTTGCATAGCTTTTTTCCACACTTGACATTGGCAAAGGTTGGAGAGAAGGAACTGCATATAATGAAAGATAAAAGATAGAATCTTGCCTATGGATTGAGTGTAACAGGTTCATCACCTTTCAAAAGCCACATCACCAATAGGCATTATTAAGATATATACATTTTAAGCTAAAGATTACCTCATCATAAAAATATGTTTAATCACACAGAAATAAGTAATACGAAAATGATCTATGAAATTTAGAAATATTCTACGTAATAGTTAATAGCAATTTATTACAAATGATTTCTTTTTGAAATGTAATCAAACATTTTTTTTACAAAATCTCTTTTAAAATTTTCTCAATCTTAATTGCCTGCATTTAAAAGTTTCACTAAAGTAAACAGAATCTCATCGAATAGATAAAATTTCGGAAAAACTCTGGATTCCCAGTATTTTTTTCTGTGTAATAATATTCCTATTGCTGAGCATTCAAAGCGAATTAAAGGTTTATTTATAAATCGCTTCGTCGCATCGCGTCGTATAGACGGTGCTGTAATACGGAACAGGATATTGAAACCTTTAATTAACACTGGAATAATGTATGAATTATAAAAAATAAAAACCTCGAGAATATCATAAAATATAAAATTTTATCGATTAGAGAAATCTTCTTTTGTACTAAGGCATCCATAGAATCTTCCTGAACCAATTTTACCCATTTCAAATAATGTGTATATATATATATATATATATATATATATATATATATATATATATAAATATATATTTATATATATACGAATACATATTTTCTTTTTTTTTAATTACCAATGGAAAACTTATGTATATAAAATACAGTGTACGAACTTACGAATAGTAATTAACTTTTATACAAAATAACATATTTAATAACATTCTCACTTGAGTGCATTTGGCTACGGATAAATATCGCAACGCAGCTCCCAATTTCGCCAATTCGTAGAGGCCGAAGTCTGTTACAGCCACGCAGTCGGAAACGCTCAATTCTTTAAGATTCGAGCAATAGGCCGGGATAAACTTGAGTCCTGCGTCTGTAATATATTTATAAATAGACGATATTATTAAAGTAATTTGTGTATTGATTGATTAATATAAATATTGAGCCTTGGCGAAGAATGCAAACTGCAAATCTAAAAATCAAATATTGAAACCTAGTACGGGACATAAATGACGAGAGGAATAAGAACTCTAGTGATAAGGACAAAGAATTAAGTAGTGAATTGAGTTGACGTCCCTTGGCTATTAAATTCTAATGTACATATTCTGCGGTTAGCTAACATGGTTTATATGTCAACGGTTTATATGTGTACAGACAGTAAAACGGTACCCATGGACCGCTAGACTTTTTATATTTAGGACTCCATAATCAAAAAATGAACCCTTACAACTTCACAGTTTCCTCCCGTTCGTTTGTCACAGCCTTATAGTTTTAACAGTTTTCATCTTCAAATAGAGTTATCGATTTTAAATATATGTATAAAAAAACAAATTTTGAAAAGTACCTCCACTCCTGGTACACTCTTATGTAAAGTAAGCGCGAATTATTTTTGTCTATTCCCTGGAGTGAGACATAATTTCAAAAATCAAATAATGTTTTGTTTACTATTTTTAATGTTTAAACCCGTTTGCGAAATAGAAAGTTTCAAATTGAAATCAAAAATATGAAGAAATTTTAGATAGCATTTTAATAAAAATTTTAAAATAAAGTTAATTTGCGTCTACAATTTTAAGAGTTATAAACAACTACGTATTTGTGTGTACGGAACCACATATTTGCATCGCATTTATTATTTATTAAACGTAACTCTTAAAGCAAAGATTAGTAAAAACATAATGTGAGGTTTTTCAGAAACTAAACATCAGGACTTGAAGCATACTCTGAACAAATGACGTATTTCTTTAGATTATAAAAGAAAACATAAAATATAGATTACGATAAGTCCAATGGGTTTCACTTACAAATCTGCCATATTTCCAGTGGCCAAATACATACATAATGAATACACAGAAACATTATTATTAAATTAAGTGCAAAATATTTCCTAAAGACAAGTTTTAGTTACCTTATACACTACACGTTTTAGTTACCTTATACGTACACTTCGTGAAATGCATCTTTAGTGAATGCTGAAAATTCTGTGAGGAAAATCATTTAATTGCTTCTGTCAG
Source organism: Druceiella hillmani (assembly GCA_039881145.1). Classification (NCBI taxonomy): domain Eukaryota; kingdom Metazoa; phylum Arthropoda; class Insecta; order Lepidoptera; family Hepialidae; genus Druceiella; species Druceiella hillmani. The sequence goes on along the minus strand of JAYKKI010000047.1, from coordinate 17,184,492 downwards.
ATAAATTTTTAGGCAACGTGGTGAACTTATGTATAAAGAGCTACTAAAAACCTGAAATAATTTTTTAAGAAAGTTCGATAACACGTAATTCAAAACAGCTGGTATATAATAGAAGTAAGTGAAAAATTACATATATGGCTAAAATGACACTTTACGCATACTACCACTTGCCTTCTGCAAACTTTTTTCATTTACACTAAAAAAATATGTTTATGTTATGGTTTTATATGCCTGTTTGGATTGATATTAATTTCAGTCCGAGAATATGCCTTTAAAGGAAATAAATGGTTTCATTTATATCTTTCATAAAGAAAAAGTGAGAAGCATTCAACGCTAGATGAATTCCTCAAACGGAATAGGAATATATTATTACACAAACCGGAAACCACTCTTATTGGATTTGGTCAAGCTTTGATAAACCCTAAGTTGGGAAAGTTTGCAATACTTATCTAGAACTACTCAATATATAAGGTTTTACACCGAATAGAATATATGTATAAAGTTGATGACTTGAATCTTTCGTAAGTCCAAAGGTGTTCGAAGATTTTGGCCACAACTGGAAGAAAACAAATTGTATACATCATCAGTGCTAAACAAGGTTCTGATATGATAGTTGTAATTTGTATGTTAAATATATATATATATATATATATATATATATATATATATATATATATATATGTATATATATATATATATACATATATATATATATATATATATATATAACCATACCCTAAATCTCGCCTGGCACGTTGGGTATCATTGAAGTCTGGGTGAAAAGCTCCCCTAGATTCTCAAAACCTAGTCGCTAATTTGCCTAAACATGCGGTAAGTGTTACTTTCTTCGATACAATAATACCTAATACAAACAATTTGGTACATTTAAGCGAGTTTACTTATTTATTTATTTACATACTTTTGTACACAAACTGATAAATGTGGCAGGTTTATTGCTATATGAGCAATCTCTTACAACGGCCTGGAATCGAATCCGGATCCTTACAGTGCGCCGATCCGTCAGAGGCCGTATGTCTTGTGATCAAACCAACACGCCACAGCAACGACACGTAATATAACGTGTAACTAAGATATGCCTTCAATTATATTTATATCGATGCAAAACCCGTTCGAAACCCGTTCGAAGTAGGCCCCGGTCATCAGCAAATGAAAACGACTAATATGATTATATTATCTGAGACTAATTAAACTAAAGATTCGTTCAACTTACCCTCTTCTTCCAAACCCCGTTTCCTACTTGACGAGATGATTTTAAAAATCGACAAAGAAAAAGTAAAGAATGGCCCGAAAAATAGTTTTAATTTCCTCTCCCTATATAAAGGATTGGAAGAAAAAAATTCCTGAAAAGAGGTCTACATTTATTGTAATGATGTATACTTTAGTTCAAATCGTGATAAAGATTACTCTATATTTTTATTGTATATTTACCTACTCCACTTAGGATGGAATTTCTCCAGCTGAATTCAGGGAGGGGCACAACAGACATAACTGAGCTCTCTATGACCCTTAGAGACCGTAAGTATAATATCGCGTGTGTCCAGGAACAGTATGCCCCGACTTGAGATTGGAACCCTTCCTCGTTCTAGGGAGGGGGCCCGATTCCAAAGCCGCAATTGTCTTAGACCTGAAAAGATTGGGCGTTCTGTTCCTTAAACACCTATCGACAGAACATTGTGTAGTAGCCCAAATTACTTTCGGCTCGTTACAATTTGTGGTTATTAGTTTTATACTTTCAATATTCAATACCTAGCGAGATATATTGCGAGCACCCCAATACCGTCATCCGTTCTATTGGACGGTAGCCGATAGTTATCTGTGCAGACGTGAACGCGCAATATTGCCTATTGTACTCGAGACGTCCTAATCTGCGTGGAGAAATCTAGGAGGTTTTCATCCACCAGAACGGTCTCTTGCTATGCAACTTGCCCGATATGCCCGTAGCGTTCTCTGGACCCTCGGAAGAGAATGATATTGACATCACTCTTGTCACGAGCGGGCTTGTGGGTCGAACCGGACTTCTTCCTTAACCGGACTTCTTCATCTGCTGTATGGTCACAGCAATTTTGTTCTCCATTTCCAGGCGCGCCCCACTCCAGCAGGTTAGACGGGTGATGCTTAGATCGCAGCTTGCGCCGTTATTAACGATGACCAAAGCGTACAGAACCTGCTCAAGAGATGCGCTGCCAGTTTTAGCGGGTTTTCTGCCTGCTGACCTCGCGATTGCGGAACGTGCGGCAAACTTCATCTTGGCACGGGGTAAGAGTTTCGTTGCGGCTACGTTAAACTTCGAATTTTTAGCTAATGAATCCCTTTCTGATAGAAAAAGACGCACTTTAGAGATCGTCCCACTCCTCGTCCACTGGTAGCCAAGGTGGTCCTCCCCTGATTCCAAGCGGGAAACGACCAGGTTGGTCTTTCCCAATGTTTCTGAGCGGATACATAGGAAATGAGTGGTTCACGATTATCGTGCGCATTTCGTGCTAGTTTATATAGATTAGTCCTCAGAGATTGCCGGTGTGTACCTGCGAATTTGAGACGCAGGACATGAATCACATCTCATTCCACTGCAGTGAGCACGACGATGCGCGTAGTTTTGTTGGAGAGCATTCACCTAAACATTAACGTAGATTCACACGGAGCCTTAGAACGTGGTTGAGAATGGACTGATCTTTGAGTCATTTAGAGCATTCGCAAAATGCGTTATCGAAAAGATGGAGACACTAAATGATTCACTGAGAATGGGCAGACTCTAAAACTATCGGGTGGAAGCGCTGTGATTATAGATACGGGACACTACTAGGGGACCTTCGACAGTCCCCTATTATGTATGAGGTGGGCCGTTATGTATCCCTAAGACAACCCGGGTGGAAATGGTAGGAATAGTGCATATTATTTTGTACGTATATCTATTTTGTATGTAATCCATCTTAAGTGGTCAAAACGGGTTTTATCGATCCCTATTTATTACAATAATGCATTTTGATATTTACACATGAGATGTTATTGAAAGCGCAACAACTTAAATATATTATTTACCAAATCCATTGGGTTTAGGAATCAGTCACTATGAACAATGAAAAGCTGTGAAAGCTTTTTTCATAGCTTTCAAAATTACTGTTTGAAGAATTACTCATTCGTAAAAATATTAACGGTAATAAATAAACCTGCAAAAACAGAACATGAAAAAAATTGGTGTTTAGTGAAATGATCTAACTTCGTGAATATTTTCGACATTTCATGTAATTGATATCAACGAACCTTACGCTCGTAATGTTAACTTTACTCTTTTTCTTTCTACGCATCGCACGGACATATTATAGAGATCGCCTTTATATTTTGAAAAATCCATCTATTGTACATACTGACACATGTATATACAAAAATATAATATAGAGTATAATTATTGACGTATTAATTTTTATTGCTTACATCTTTCTTTAATGGGAAACCTATTAAAATTCTTTGAAAATTTCATGAAACACATTACGGTCTAAACTTTACAACATATTTCGTATAAGATAATGTTTTTTTTAATCAAATAAAGTTTATAAGTATACTAATATTATACTAACTGACATAAAACTGTAAAAGTTATTAAAAGGAAATAGTTATGCACATCTTCATAATAATATCATCTCCACAGTATTGAGAAAAAAAATGTGCGTCGGAGCAGGTGAAAAAGGCTATTGAAAAAGTGAGAAACAAAAGTATGGAATGATCGCAAAATGGCTATGAATACTATATAATTTCATTTAGAGCTACTTAGCAGACCAGTCAAGAATGGAGAAGATACTTATAGACTTAGTTCTATAAAAATAATAGATAAATAAATCTACACCTCCGTCATATTTGAAAAACAAAGTGAAATATATTTTTATTACAAAGTCAAATATTGTGGCATTACATGTAAATGTATCAAATATTATAGCATGTCGATATGCGGTCTATCAATCAGCATTAAGTACTGGCATAACCAATGAATTTAGAAAAATGGCCGGTCGCGCATGGTTAGATAATTTTTAAACAGACACTAAAATAACCTGACACTTAGCAAACCGAGACGTTCTAACGTGCTCGACGTTTTAACTTCGAAAAAGTCGAAATCGTTTTAACCTCGAAACAGTGACACTTTACAAACTTAAGAAAAGATCTGTTAAATTCGTGGGAAAGACCACTACCAGAACTGGGAGCATTCCGTTAACGCACTCAATTACATAAAAAGTATTGAAAATAGTTCTTTTAATTTATTTATGAATATTGATTTAATTTTTTGCTATGAAATTATATTACCTGGTACATCTTTCACAAATAAGTGAACCGCGACCAATTTATTTGTCCAACTCTTTAAAAAGGACTAGACAAATAAATCGATTGCCACACGGATGGACATGACGAAATTACAAAAGCTAAAAGTTTAATATTCAGGATGGAAAAAAAGAAGTGCTCTTACAGGATGCCTGAAAATATTGGTCTTTATCTCTAGCGAGGATTCCGACATGATAATAATATATAAAAATGATTCTAACGACCGAGGCGAAATAGTGAAGTCTGACACGATGAGTACACGGGGGTACTCATTCACGGTTTTATTAGGAAACTTACGGTTGATTGGGAAACTATTACCTGAAATATGAACACAGCGTCTAAGGTAGAGATACAGCAAATGCGGACAACTGCGCACGGCAGCACGCAGGCCGGCATCCGTGAGTACTGTGCAATCCGTCAGGTCGAGATATTGCAACGCCAGCCGCCCCTGGCTCTCCTCCAGTGGCCAGTTCACCTGGCTGCAACCTGATTCGATAGATTATTTAATTACATTTCAATACTAGAATAATAGTTTTGTAAATAGTTAATCGTGTGATATCCATTAGATCTTTGGTCTTGTTATAGTTTAATTAGTTAATATGAAATTGCATTCAAAATATCGCCATCTAGAAAACTTACTGACAGAATACTACCATCTAGAATCTTTACTAACATAACGTACTAGAAAATTCAACATAGCAACATTCATAATCTAAAACAACTATAAATATCAACTAGTATATTTCAACAGTAACATTTTAATGCATGGAACGATCGTTTTTAATAGCGACCACTAATTTTTGGCAGATCGTATCTCAGAAAAAAACTAAGAAAAATTTTGTTTTATTCAATATATCTAATATACCCATAAAACATATGTCTAATTAACCCATTAAAGTTAGGGAGCCAAAATAAATGTCTGTAAATATTTTTCTTAATTAAATGAGGCTTTGTCTTCATCTTATCGACACTAGAAAATTATCCAAGCAATTATTTTACCAAATTAAATGATTTTTAAGATACTTGAATTACTAATTTAAATTAGTTTTCATCACTTAAGCAAGCAGTAAACAAAAATTGATAAAACACCAAATTAATGGAAGAAATGTGTAGACTTTTTTTAAGACATAGCTTATTATATGTATAACGGTATTGGTACCATTAACACTTTCATTTAAAATAACTCTTATGTTAGATGATGATCCTATAATATCCTATTATGATAAAATTATTGCTTAATAATTATATTTTCGTTAGATGAAATGTTTCAATAACTTTTTTCTTTTTCATGGCGAAAGTTGTTTATAAATTTCTAATAATGTAAAATATAAGTAATGATTAGTACATACAAATTTGAAATACGTTCACTACATCTGCAATATAGCACACAAAATATATAATATTTACGTTTTACAAAACAGTATATATTTCCCTTTTATTAACAGTTCTGTTTCTTTTAATAATGCTGTAATGGGTTTTAAAAAAAATTATTCATTATTCATCCACATATATTGTTAAAAAAAAGCTCTTAACATTAAACAATTGTTTATATAAAAATACTATGTATTTTTAGTACCGTTCGAAGTTTATCTAAAGTTATAGAAGTCAAATCCATATTCATATTATGGTAGGACTCTGCAAAAACTGCCGTTTTATTTAATTCTTTTAAAAGAAGCGTTATGATAGAGAAAATGTCACATTCCTCTCTCGTATGAACAAAATCAGAATTTGAATATATGCGTGTTGCGGCCTATTATCTCTAGATCCACAATATCTGTGAACTAATCGAGCTCTCGAAATAGAAATTCTCACCTGTAAGATCGAGATGTTGCAAGTTCGGAGTCCGTGCGAGAAGTTCAGCAAGCGCATGTGTACCGAACGACGGATTCCCCTGTAGTGTAAGATGCGTCAAGAGTGGTGCACGACGCACGAGCATAGTCAAGGCGCGCTCCGTAACGAGAGCTGCTTCGCGAAGCTCGAGCCGGCGTAGAGCGCGCACTGCACCGGTCGACGCCAACGCGCGCGCCCACCGCTCGCCTGCTAGCTCTGCCCCGGTTAGCTTCGCGCGCCGCCACAGCACCGGGTGCCAAGCGAGCCTTGCGAAACGCCGACAAACTAGAGCTGTGGTCCTTACCTCACTACACTCCAGCCACAAGAATATTCGTAGTACGAGCTCGTCCGGCATAAGATCAAATGGATTTGTGCGGGGGCGTTCACATCGCACTCGAGGTGTCGACGGTCCAGGTGAAGGGGACACCAGAGTGTGGTAGCCTTGATCGAGACTTGGCGATGTCCTGAGGCAAGCTTCGAGTGCTTCTGCAAGTCTTTCGGACGCACCGTCCGAAGGACGATCGCGCGTACGCTCGCATCGGCATTCTGCCCGAGTTTCATACCGCTCGAAGTAAGTGGAACCGAGAGAAGGTGAACGTCGGCCGCCGCCCGCGTTCCGCTCAGCGAGCCGTGCGCGACTTCGCCTCGGATTGTCAATATCACCGGAGTCGAGGCGAAGCGGTGCCAGTTCGCAACGCGATGAATAGTACGCGTGGGCGTCAAGCGGATGCGTCGCGACGTGGTCGACAGAACTGGAAGAACTCCGTGAGAGGTGGTAAGTCTCGGGTGAGCGGATAGAAGGTGGCGCGACAGCACGACGGCGCGGCCGCCGCTCGAGTGCCCGACGGTAGTGTGAGGTGGCATCGCTGTCGCTGTCACTGTCGTCGTCGTAGTGACGACGCTGGTGCCGGTAGACGGGTGGTTCAGGAGACGTGCGGCCCAACGCCGCCAGTGGGCACACCGGCGGCGAGCTCCGGCCCAGCATATCTATACTGTTGACGGTGATAAGAATTAAATCAGATATATTTTACAGTTTATTACATATATTAAGTATACTATTGTAATAAAAAATATAACCAAAACCAAATAAAAAATATAATAAATAAAACCTGAAAAAGACGTATTTAGATATAAGGGTTTTAAAAAAAAATCAAAACTAAATTTCCAACAACAAGAAATTTAAGAAACTTTTTTACAACCATTATCGATTTGTTTACCTTCCGTATTTTGCTTCCGAACGCACAAAATCTGTTTCAGTTTAGTTTTTATGAGTGTATTACTAATAAACAGTCTAATAAAACAGTCTATATATGTGTGTGTGTGTTTGTAGAAATCTCAGCTGAGTCATCATTAAATTTACATTTAGCTTAATGAAAACAGCAATCGCCTGATCTTTTTAAACCTGTTGAATTGAAGCCAGATGTTGGCTTATGAGAAGTTATGCAATCATTTCTGACTTTTTTTCTTATCGCCTACTCACTAATAAGGACCTTTTCTGGACATTTAAACTTCTCTTAGGCGATTCATTACTTCAAATCCGCTGCGATGCTAAGTAACTTAATACAATAAAACAGTTATCTCGTCGTGTAGCAGAGCGTCATTGCCCACAATTAAGTCGTCGTACAAAGCTGACAATCTCTGGATAGCAGCAATACATTCTATGAACTGTAAAACAACTAACAGAAAGAGTTCTCGCCACTACCATATGACTGCCGTGATGCGAACAAAATTATAATTCGAGTTTCATCAACTTACTCCACTAAAGAAGAGATAAAAACATTTATAGTATTGTAATCGTTGAAAGATTCTTATTTTACATAACAATTACTAATTACTTGTCACACGTGTGTTTAACCAAAAATACCATTTAAGGTAGTTATTGTCAAACACTAACCTACATTTCCACAACTCCCAACCGTTGAGTATATATAGGCGGGAGCATAAAAGTATCACAGGGGAGGTTTATACGTAAGTGTACACACGTATATGAGGCCTTTGGTTTCAAAATAAATTGAATCAATTTTTTATATTTTTTTCCATTTTTTTAATAGTTCGTGCCTGCTTACTTTATATTCCAGAAAATCAAGTCAAGTTCGAATTATGTGCATTATATTTTGTGTGCATTATAATGCTAAGCAAAACAAGCTGCGTCCAAGCTTTCACTGTTGACCCTGTGGTTTTATTGTTAGTGATTCAAATAATAGAAATCGAATGACTATTCAGTGCACTAAAAGTATAAAAATAACCTACTTCTAATATTTCCGTTATATATCGTATCCCGAAGCTGTCGATTTAGCGATTTCATATTTTTCTAATAGCTATATGTTTATTTTTATTAATTTTCAAATATTTTTATATTCAAAAAGGTTCAGATTTCAATGTTTAAATTATGGAACTAAAAGTGCATTTTTCTATTTGTTTCATATTTACTCTATTAGAACTTTATCGCTTAAGTACATGATTACACTAACCGTATATTTCTGTATGCAAAAAGTATCGATAATACCGTTCGAGCAATATGAAACAATAGACTACATCATACCAGCGATATGTTTGAGAATCAAACAAAACAAATCAAAAGTGCCCGGATCTTAAAGTTAACCCCTAGTGGAATATTAATCGAGACTATAAAACACATGGTCAGTACTAACGAGATCGATCTACGAGCATCGAATTTAAAGCTGCGAAGTAAAAGTGAGTCTTCGTGTCTTGTATCTACATTTCATATTTTTTCACCTATCAAAAGCTTATGAGGTGAACCTCTACTTATTTTATTAACAATTCATAATATAAATATAATTTGAGACACGTAATTTAAAGTTAAACATAATATAATCCAGCTTCTCTCAATTCTTTCAAATATCAAGAGGCGGGCGTAAAAGTTCCCGAACGACAATGTTTTTTTTTATCCAAATAATTTTATCGTAATTCACACACAAAATAAATACTATGACACTAAATAAAATAAAACCTTGCCTATTTTTACTGATTTACTTAAATATTTATAATACGTACCTCAGTTTTGTGAAATTGTAACTTACAAAAGTTTTTGTTGATAAATAATGAATCCACACCAAAACACTAACGGTTTACCTACAAAAATAATAGCAAATTCGTCTTTGCCACCAAGTTGAATAGAATAAAATGTCTTATCACAGCTTACGCCCGATGATGACACAGGGAACGAGTCTCATGAGAAGACTTTTTTGCAATTCTCTCATTTCTTCAATTCTCTCTTTCATGTTTGATAACAATGGAAGAAAATGCTACAATGTTCAAAATTCAATTCAATTCAATTCAAAGTTCAATTCAAAAATAAGTATTAAATATTTGTTTATATAATAAACGACTTGGATAAAAAAATAATCCCGGAACGTAATATGCTTTTCTGCACGATATTTTTGAGCTAACATTAATGTAGGTAAAAAAGGTATCTAGGTAATAATTCTCGTCCGGAAGTGAAAAAGCAAAAGAGAGACAAAGGTTCGAAAGTAGATTATGAACAACGAAGAAACTAGTGTACGTACCCAGTATGCATATCTGATATATCTATAACAACAAAGTACAAACAAAAAATATAATGGAAAAAAGAAAGAAAACCGGCAGAAGAAGAGCTAGGAAAAATGTGGCTTGCTACAGTTTTTTCTAATTAAAGTGCTTTTATATATTTTTAGATTTCTGTATCTCAAAATGAAAAATGGAATCCTTATAAGATCATTTAAGTGTCTATCACAGCCGTTTTTCAAAAAAACCCCTTGATATAGAAATTCGAAATTGGGCAGATTTGAATTTTGATTAGAAATTTGAATTGTAAGAAAAATACAGTACCCAAAAAATGGGGTATCGTTTACAGGGACTAGTTATAAGGGTCTCCAAAATGTTATATTATAATTTTAAGTATTTTATCTCCAAATTCCCCTCCCATTTCCGAATCTACTCAACTCAAAATTATGAATAAAACAGAATTTTTGGAAACCTACGTTGATTATAGGAAAACTATGGGAATTACCTCAAGTGTTAAAATTTTATTTAAATATGCACCAATTTTACGACTGTATTTATAGTATCTAGTATATTTACATTGTTAATAGTTGTAATAATTTAATGAAAATGTACCCTTAAATGTTTAGAAATGTCTAAATATACACGGAATCCTCATAAGGCGGGTTCTACTCGTATTTGGCAGGTTTTATATTTAATTAATCACACATTATAAGGTTTCATATTTAATTAATCAAACACGATAAAAAACGTTCATTAATAACAAAATTAATTAATTTAAATAGGTCGTTTCTTCTGCGTATGAATAACAATCACGGTGTATCTACAGAAACTGTTGCATAATGTACAATATTGACTAAAATTATGCAATTTGAATAAGTTAGTAAAGCGAGAAAAGGTATAATTTTTTTACTCTTTCCTTATTTTTCCTCTTAATCTTTATTTACTTCAAACATGTTAATCTAACTATTTATTCTTATTAAAAAATAATTATCAATACTAAACAACGGGTTTAAAACAAAAATAAACGGGAATTACTATTATTTATCTCTTTTACAATTTATGTTATATATTACATACGTCTAGCACATCGATAGTAATACGTTTAATACAAGTATTGTTAAACAGTCGCTTATAGTAGTTAAATAACAAGGCTAACCGTAATTAATTTGAATAGAATTTAATTCCGTTAGAATCCGAAGAGAAAAAAATAAAAAAAACCTTGAAAATACCGACTTGGGAGACGATAATTTTAACAAATATCCAGAAGAAGAAACGTTCCTACGTAACACCTATAATATTGTATATTTTCTTGTATTCGCAATGGTTTTCTGTTAGTGACCGTTTACAGATGTGTCATAAACGCTCTAAATAAAGACAAAGACGAGATAATTGCCTCGTCTTCAATACGACTATCTATTTCCTTAGCATAAATATCCTTGACCACAATGTCAAGGATATGAACAATTAATTATAGATCGTGACGGCTCTATCAGTTGTCACAAAAACAAGAAATTGTACTCTATCGGTGTATTTTTTCACCATTCCGTAAACATATCACGCACTTTTAGCATGGTTTTCGTCCTTAACACTCCACAGTCACACATTTGACTTTAAAAGAGGTCCCTTACCATTTTTCCATACGCATTCACAAAACTCTCCTAAAGACTGACTTTTTCTTTAATCTCGTTATTTTTTTTAGAATTCAGTATGACAAGAAAAGATAATAAAATATTCTCAAATTTGCCACATATTATTCCAAACATTACTAATACTGACTCTACGAAGATATTTCTCAGTGTTCTTTGCTTGAAGTAAACTTACGTCTTGTGATCAACGCAACACGCCATGGCGACGAATATTATCACCAAGTCTTTGACAATAAATTATATTCTTGGTTCCTTTTTCACCGAAAAAAGTTTGTTGTAAATAAATTTTTCAAGTGTCATTAAATCATATAATTAGTAAATATTATAAGTATTATTAAATTACGTGTTACAAGTATTGTTAACATTTTTACTTTTATAACCTATTTCAGCAGGTTATAAACTAAGTCACACCCATTTATATCTTCTCCGTGGTTAGCCAATCTATCAGCAGTTCGTTCGAAAAAACTTAAATTCCATGAGCCATCAAACACGACGAAGTTATATTCTAGAGTCGGTAAATATAAAAAAGTTTAGTGTTGATTAAATAATAATTTTACTTCGGCATCACTACTTGCAGAACCATCAGGAAAAGTTTACTGCACGAATCTGCTGATAGATTAGATAATCTCTTGCAGTATTTATGACGACCCGCCCTGCATTGATGTTATCTCCAGTTTTCAATGTTAAGTGATCATTATTGAGATTTGTACCACCACGTTTCACTTTCTAAATTTGAATTAATACTTTATTACCATTATTACTAATATTATTTTTTACTCTACGAGCTTTCTATTCTACCCTCGTGTCACTAATAATTCTCCCTAATTACTAATAATCCTCCCTCTAATTATTACATTATACAAAAATGTACACATATTTTGTTATGCTTGTTGCTTACACTCTTTTAGATTTCTTTTTATTCATTTATTTGGTAAATTTATAAATGTTACTACACACGGCTTAATACATACGACAGACTTATGCTATAAGAGCAATCTCTCAATTTTGTATCATATATTTATGGTTTTACTTATCTTGTAGTGTAGAAAATCATATAGAAATGATGATGTAGAAAATTAGTGCCAATAAAAATATTTTCATTGAATAGAATTATATAACTCTGTCAGACAGAATCAACTCCACGGTTGTACCAAATAAATAACTTACGAACAAAAGAGCTGCCCAATGTCGATTCAGACTTGAAATTTTAAAAAAATCTCTTGGAATAAAATAACGAGTTTCGATATATTTTACGGCATTATAATAGTAATTTTAAAGCGTTAAAAATTCTATGGACGTTAAGTATTATTATTTTGAAAGTTCAAAATGAGAATAATGCAATGACACTAATTGATTACCACTATATACGAATGTTAAATAAGATACGCCTATTATCTACACCTATTAAATCAACCTACATACTAATCATACACAAAAAAGGGGAGACGCAGCAACAAAATCTTCTAATAAAAATGTCAAAGAGGAATAAAAATAATATTATTCGTTCGCCTTCGCTTTGCGCCATATGAATTTTACGCGTATAATATGAAAATTCTAACATATGTATTATCATTCGTAACACATAAATTTAATTGAACGGTAAACTGATTCGTAACCACAGTTATAGTTATAAGTACCATAAGATAAATTTACTTGCTTAATCCATGTGTGCCACAAATGAAGCAAAAATATAAAAATGGGTTAATAAAGAAGAGTCTTAAGAAGCGAAGAAGAAGAAAGGTCTGAATCTCAATAAAATCGTAGTAATTGTAAGGTGAACTGTTTTTATACGTTTAACATTAAAGTAGAAAAGAATTGTGATTTTCTTAAATCGAGAGAAAAATATCGATGTTTTTACTTTTAATAATGAATTACGCAGCGTAATTCTGGCGAATTCAAGTAATGCTGACACTACATAGCACCCACATACCGGTCAAGCACATACAAGCATATATATATATATATATATATATATATATATATATATTATAGTACAATTACAAACAAAGAATACTTATATTTTTAGGATTGTTATAACCAGTTTTTTCCAACGACATACACGCATACCAAAAAAAATTTAGGCTGGCAAGTTGTATATTTTTTGGATATATATTTTTAAATATTTTTTGGATATATATGTTAAGTATGGAGAAATACGGAAGATAATGTACTTTATAACTACATTGAATTTCACGTTTCTACATCGAACAATTTCTCAGAAGAAACGACTATAGTTACGGACATGTGATCTTTCAAGGGTTTATAGAACAGACCACGCAGTAAGTAAATATAGCAAAATTAGCTTTATAAAATTTAAATTTAGAAGATTCAGATACACCAACATTAGCAATTTTTAAAACAATAATTTCGTCTGCCCGTAAAGAACTACGTATTTAAACAATGAAAAAAACCAGTCAAAACTTTATGTAATTGTGGGTACTTGATTAAAATAACTGATGAACAGTTGTTCTTTTTTATTTCACATCGTTTTGCGGCACTTCTCTGGGCTAATGTAAATAAGGCTTTTATGTTCTCATAAGTTATCATCATCATATATATTAATACGCTAAGGTTAAGATGTTACACTCACTTTTTAGAAAAAACCTCACAACTAATCCACATAAATTATATATCATTTTATAGATAATTGCTTGCTCTACCGGCATCCACAAATAAAAAAATTATTATTGCTATTGTTTTTGCAAATTAATTAATTATTAAATTATATACACAAAACAGCAATGCTGCCATCTAACGGCTCAACGTCAATATGATTGACGGTCGGTAAAATTTTTGTTTAATTTCAAATCCACTCACGTATAAATAAAGTGGCGCTTTAGCTCAATGCTTTTGATACTTGCGCCTCTATATGTCAATTTTAGTAAAATATTTGTTTGATCTGTCATCTGAGCTTCATAATGGAATAAATAATGCGAAGACTTCGCACGGGTCACGCTAGTCTTGTTATATACTATTTATTCATATTTAATATATATAAAAATATCAATAATTTTATCTGAGATAGTTCGACCAATTTGTATAATGTAAATCGTTTCTTTTCGACATTGTAAAAGAAGTGTAAGTAACATGAACAAATGAAAAGTAACAGAGTTGCCGTTGCTTTGTATTGTTACATTCTTTATAAGCAGATTTTCTTTAAATATGATGTAAACATAGTTTTATTAAGTTAGTGTAGTACCTCTGATGGGCGGACGATTAAAAGACAGTCATAACTTTTATGTAATATTATCTCTCGCCCGCGATTCCCACGTCTGATATTAAGTAATGTAAGTACCTTTTTCAATCAAATAATAGGGTATTTGACTATATTTTTATTACTAGAGTAGAATAAGGAATGACATTGAAAACGGTTAAAATAAATATATCGAACCTATACCTTTCACTACAAAGTTACAAAATACGACTGGATTATGACGTCACTGGCTCGTATTTAACATTCATTATAAGGAAGTTTATTAAATATTTTTAGTATCTCGTTGAAATATCGCGTTTAAGTTATATATTGCATATTATAATAATCTCATATTTTGTGTGGAAACTATATTCTTAATAACTTTATCAATTTAATGAACAAAAAATTTACAATTTTTAAATTTCTAAATTTTTAAGAATTGTTCTCTATGTCTTCCCTTTAACTTTAATAACATTTTTCTCAAAATAAAAAAATGTAATATTAGCCTTCACAGAATAAAAAAGGATACTAAAAATATTTTAGCAATAGCATGCCGATAGAAACGTATTCAGGTTCGAGTAAACGAGCAATATAAATTTAAGTTTTACACATATTTTCATGCAATTATGTATTTCGTCATAGTTCTGCATATTACATTTTACTGGAATATTTTTAGTTACAATTAATCGATGTACACTTGAATCGCCTCCAATTACTGTAATGAGCTGATGCACTTTAGACTCTTGGTGAACTTCATTCAAATTTCGTAGTTGAACATAAATAACCTAGTGCTATCATTAGCAGAAATCACCTTCAGAAAAGGAAAATAGCCATGAGGGTACTAAACATAACTGAAACTATTTGTCATGAAAAATCAGTATGCGTAATAGCGAGTTAGAATGAATGTCACTAGTAATTTTACTTCTTCGGTGAACACACGAATATTAATGTTTCGAAAATCATGTTACTTTAAGTAAGGTTATTTTCGGATAATATATTTATATATTTTTAGATAAAGCTTTACCTTAAAATAAAATTTTGTCATCTGTAATAATTTGATACTTTAAACTAGACTAGCGTTTGCCCGCCCACATATATTTGTTTTAATTTAGCAGCGGTAAATTTTTTCTACTATAGTAATGTTTTTAATTAAAAACAGACAGACATGCAAACTTCGACTACTTCGTTTTAATTTGAACCCCAAAAATTATTTCCAAAGATTTAGTGGTTTCTACACGATACTCGAACAAACGGACAGAATAAAAATTCTTAATTAAACATTTTGGGACACGACTACATATACATATTCTAATAATTAGAATTTATAAAAAAAAAATATTTATATATATATATATATATATATATATATATATATATATATATATATGTGTGTGTGTGTGTGTGTATATTGGCGCGTGCGCGTGTGCGCGTATGCGCTTGTGTGTGTGCGTGCGTGTGTGTGTGTACTAACACGGGCTTCCGTTTTAAGTCGCGTGTGTTAGTACTGAGTACGGTAGAAAACTGGTAAGTACGTAGATATAGGGAAGTATAGCTAATGGATTGACTAGTTTGACATATAAATGAGTGTTTTTACAATGTATCTTTGTAAGCAATATAGTTTACCATTTTAAATGATGGTACTAAAATAATCTGCAGGATGAATTTATACGCAACCACGCCAAATAAAATTAACCGCGAAAAAACAGTTCTGCCTGAAGTTAACGTCTGCGATTTTGAGAGTTTACCCCTATGGTA
Source organism: Druceiella hillmani (assembly GCA_039881145.1). Taxonomy (NCBI): domain Eukaryota; kingdom Metazoa; phylum Arthropoda; class Insecta; order Lepidoptera; family Hepialidae; genus Druceiella; species Druceiella hillmani. Next base: position 17,168,238 of record JAYKKI010000047.1, on the reverse strand, counting down.
TTTATATCAGAAAACACGTTTTGAGGAGAAGCTGATGTCGCTTGAATTTAAAAAATTAAGTTAACGACATCATTAGAATATGCGGTACAAACATTATTTGTCTCTACTACGATAGTGATACAGAGCTTTGATTCGTAGCATGGAGCTGTTACATTTTTGGCGGATTAAAAGAGCAATATTGCAGTTGCACCCTCACACAGAATAAGTCTGTGATATGAAAACCAAGCAAGGCAATATTTTTTTTATTATTCCAAAAGTACGAAAGCGTTTAACAATTTGACACCATACAAACTTTAGACCCCCATTTCATCCCTTAAAGGTTGATAACCAAAACTATAAAAACATATGTAATTTATCTTAGAGTACTTTTACAAAGTTTCAAGGTAATAAAATCATCAGTTATGATTTCTCCACACAAACCTAATTCCTATATGGGTGAAATGAATGCCCATTTCATCCGTTTAAGATTTAAATAGAAAAATCCCTCATCTGTAACTGCCTAAATTATATAAATAATGTTCACAGCAAATGAATATCACCATTTAACAATTTTACTCGGTTACGAATTTTGAACTCTTCTATTTAGGTATATTTATTCTTTAAAATACAAACTTTCGAATTGACAGAAGCATATATTTGTTTTCTTCCCACGAACTTTAAACTCCCATTTTACCGCTTAGGTGTGGGTTTCCAAACAAAAGTGAAATTTGTATATAATTATTTAGTATGTATTATTACAAGTTGCGCTTCTACGAAGTTTAATAGGACCCGCATTTCCTTCCTTTAAAAGTTTGAAAATAAACGTGGATACCTACATTACATAAGGAACTTCCGTGCAAAGTTTCTAGAGCCAGCAGTTTTGGCTGTACGTTGATGTATCATTCAGTTTCTTCTTTTATATGTTTAGATTAGCAATACCCATATGGGCATCTGATTGTAAGGTATAATGCAGTTGTTTAAAAATATATCCAGTAGACTACTGTCCTCTTGGCATAAATCGTTACTGCTCATTAGACGTACGCCCGCAAAGTATATTATAAATAAAACATAAAATATAATATATTTTTATGAAAGAACAGTCTAGATACAATAAACAATATAATGGTGAAAATTTCACGTCAATTGGATGATAAAAGTTTTTTGTGCCAAATACTAAAAAACATACAAATAAGACAAACTTTCCCCTTTATACAGTTATATTGTAATATAATAAATATGACGTATGGAGAAGAATTGAATAAAACATACATTATCATTCACTACAAGCATATTACATTCAGATAGGCTCGCGAGGAAACGATTTTATAGAACCCAACATCATCATAACAACTAGCTATAAAAATAATATGGGAACATTTTTATTTCCTTTCTTTAATAAAAAACATCTTTCAAATTTGAATCAAAGTTTTCACAAAAATTTGAAAATGGTTTAAAATTTGAAAATAGCAATATTTGTTAGTCAAGAATTTAAAGAGCGACCATTTTGTAGTAAAGAAATTACAGTTTTGTGTGAATTTTGGTCAAACCAAAGAATTTATTGGTCCTCCTTTACTCCAATGTGAATAGGAAATTGTGAGTGGCAAACAAATTTTCAGATTAATGATGCAAACTGGATTACTTGTGGTCTTATCTGGAAAATACGTAATCTCAGCGTACATATTATTTCAAGAACGCAGCGCGAGTTATAAGTTGCTACACGGTAAGGTGACTACTTGTTGAAACTCGATTCGAATTTTAGAGATAAAATAAAAATATATTATTAATTTTAATTACAAATGAAATTACAAATCTGAATTACTACTCTTAATTCTATCGAGTACAACTAAGGAATGCCATCTTAATGCTGCTTCGTGCGGTAAATAAAGCATCTGTCGTCACGTTCTCTTCCGATCTGCTGTGTCATAATTGTCGGTGGGTCTTGCATGATCAGCAATGTGGTAGATTGTTTTGTTTAAGCATAAATCGTATTATGAGTTCAGAGTTCCGCTTGTTCTTTTGATATATTATTAGTCCTGTTAATCCGTTCGGTTTCATATGTTCCTTCAATTTGCTACGTTGGCTTGTTCGTGAGAATTGTCGCTATATATTGTATGATCAGTATTATAGGTAAGTAACTCATGTCGTCAAGTGGTTCACACTGTAAGATATGCTAACTCCTCCCTCTTCTAGCTTGAAAACAACCCCGTGTGAAGACGAGGAACGGTCTTAGGGGTTGTTTACAACTCTGGCGTTGATAAAGTAAGTCCGCTTGTTAGAGTTTCATTTTCTATATTTTTATAATCCATTGTCTTCTTTCATCGTATTTGTTGTTTCCACAATCCTTGCCAAGTCATCGGTATCGTTGCGTAGTTATCAAGGTCTTCATGTTTTGTCAAAATATTTATTTCGCAGGGTGGATTGATGTAAAATCCACCCTGCGAAATAAATAAATATTTTAATGTCCAAGTATCTTGGCAATAAAATTGTTTTTGTGTGATATATGTACATGTTTCATTATGTTGGCCATATCCATCTGAGCTAATTAAAGGGTATCTTCTCCAGAATGGCAGCACTTGAAAGGATAATTTTTTTTTTGGCTGGGAATGGAATAAATGTGGGAGTACGGAATGAATTCACTTGTACCATAGGCATTTTAATCAGAAATGTGACAGTCTCTTTAGTCATATATGCTCTAATTTTAACTAATATTTCCAAAAGTGCAAGATCTGTTGATATAATTTCATTATTTATATCGTTACGTATTTTCTGACTGACTATGTGACACATCTAAATTCAATATACTACTGCATCTCACCCAACCTAGCATAAACCACAGCATTTTTCAAAGTATCTAATATATTAGTAAAAATCCACATTAACTAATAAATGAATATAATTATCTCAATACCGAAACTTCTCTACTTGGTTTTTTTTTATACTTGGCCCTGTGGCTATTTTTTCTAGTTTAATTTCGGGTCCGAGCATGATGGAATATCCGGAATGTATTTTTTTATTTGGTTAAAATGAGCCTTCAATAATTTACCGTATATAATTCTGAAATACTTTCTATCTTAAAAGGACCATCGTACAATTTCTTTCCTTTTATTTTTCGTCTATTTGTATTTCTATATACTATATCGCCTACTTTATATGGTGAGGGTTTAATATCTTTGTTATATTTGTTAACTATTCCCTCTTTTCTATTATTTATTTTGTTTAAAACTAGTTTGTGTAAGGTACTTAATCTACGTCTATGCTCTTCTATGAATTCATTAACAAGTATTTTCTGTCTGTCGATATATCGGGATGACTTGTATGCCCAAAATGAATTTCGTTAGGGGTCCTATCCGTACTCGAATGTATTGAATGATTATAAGCTAAAATCGATAATCTTATTATTTCTACGATAGAGGCATTTGGGTATTCCATTTTTAGAATACGGGTCCTTTCTACTAGTGTAGAGTGTAATCTTTCTATAGGCGAGTTTGATGACGGGTTGTATGGGGTGGTGATGTGTAACTTAATTTTGTGTACCAGTAAGAGCTTTTTTACAAGTGAAGTATCTATTTCATTACCATCTGCCACTATTTCACTTGGTATTCCTACAATTGACATAATAATAATTAAAGCTTCTGCAATGTGGGTCGAAATTGTACTTTCCAATTGTATAACCTGAGAAAATTTTGAAAATATGTCTATAAAGTTAAAAATGCCTCGTGGTTAATTTTATATACATCTACATACCAACGCTGCATCAGTGCAGTTGCGGTCTCAGTGAGATTCATTGGTATTGGTACCGGGTGTCGTTGGTATTTAGATTTGTTACAAATATCGCAGCGTTGTATGTATTCCGAAACAGTTTTCTTTAATTTTAGCCAATAATAATTCTTTGAAATGGCTTTATAAGTTTCTTCAATGCCACGGTGAGCAGTTTTACTATAATGAAAAGTTTCTACTATTTGCCGTTTTTCTTCATCGTCTACAATTGTATTTACCAGTTTTGAACATTTAATTAATTTCGATCCTGTTTTGTTAAATAATTGTCTATGTATAGTGGTCAAAGGTTCGTAAATTCCGGTTTCACAGAAATAACAATAGTACGTAATTTTGGGTTTAAGAAAGTTTTTTAATAATGTACCTAGAATTTCTTCTTTGCTTTCTTTATCGACGGTAACGTTTATGTCAAAATCTTTTCCTAACTCTATGTTGTTCCGGCGGCCTAATCTAAAGAAAATTTTGTATTTTTTATCATTAATAATTTCGTCTAAAATAGGTATACCCATTGTCTCTTCATCCTCCGCAGAATTAATAGTTATAGTTTCATCGGGACTTTCAAGATATACTAGTTATATCAGTTATATCTAAGTTATCGTTATCTAGGTTTACAACGTGTTGGGAATCTAAAATCTTATTTTCTTTTTTAGGTGGCGTTTCATTATAGTTTAATTTTATTCTACTTAAAGCGTCTGCATTAGTCTTAGTTTCACCCTTTTTATATCCAATTTTCATATCATATTCACTAAGCTTCAATTTCCACCGAGTTCATTTAGAATTTGGTTCTTTCAAACTATTTAACCAAACGAGTGGTCGGTGATGTGTGATAGCTGTAAAGCGTCGCCCGTATAAATAAGGCGTGAAATATTTTGTGGCCCAAACGATAGCCAATAATTCTTTTTCGGTAGTGGAATATCTCTGTGTCCGATAATGTCCTCGAGGTATACGCAATCGGATGATCGTTTTGGGATAACACGGCTCCCAGCGCTACATCGCTAGCATCGGTTGTTAATGTAAATTCTTCATTCCAATCAGGATACTGAAGAACTGGTTCTTTCGTTAGTGCCGATTTACAGGCCTCGAATGATTTTATGAATTCAGGGGTGTGAATTACTTTTTTTTCCTTTTTTCAAACACCTAGTCATAGGTTGACATATATGAGCCATATTTTTTATAAATTTACGATAATATCCAACTAAGCCTAGCTAAGCCAAGGAAAGATTTTATTTCTTTTGGCGAAGAAGGTATTGGGTATTCTTGAATTGCTTTATTTTTTCTTTATTAGGTTTTACTCCTTCGACAGTAATCTAGTAACCGAGGAATAAGACTTCCTTGTGCAAAAACTCACTCTTATTCAACTGAATTTTAAGGTTTGCTTCTCGTAACCGTTCAAACACTTTACCTAATTTAATTAAATGCTCTTCCAAGGATGTTGAGTAAACACAGATGTCATCAAGGTATATGATACAAGTATCTATAGTTAAACCTCTCAACACATTGTCCATAACACGTTGAAATGTACTTGGAGCGTTTTTCAAGCCCAAGGGCATACGTTTGAACTTCCAGTGACCGTTGTAGGTTAATAATGCTGTTTTTTCAACATCGATTGCATCCATTTCTATTTGGTGATAACGTTATGCAAGGTCTAGAGTAGTGAAATATTGTGATTTACCTAATTTATCTAAAATTTCTTCAACTAATGAAATTGGGTACATATCGTCAACCGTTTGTTCGTTAAGTTTACGATAATCAACGACCGTTCGCCATTTGTCCGTGCCAGTTACATCTTCTTTTTTGGTATAATATGCACTGGAAAAGACCACGGCGAAGACGAAAGTTGAATAATATTATTTTCATAAAGAATTTCTATCTGTTCATCTATTTCGGATTTAAGTTTTTATGGGTGTCTAAACGTTTTATTAAATATAGGTTTTTGATCTCTCATTGCAAGTTTGTGTTTAATTTTGTTCGTAAAAACTAAGTGGGATCCCCTCAGAAAAGAATACGTCTCTGAACGCGAAGCATAGTTCATGAGTTTTACGTTTTTCTTCTTCATTCAGATGTTCTAAACGCAGATTCTTTAGATTTTGTTTTAATGCTACATCAATATCATTGTGCTTTTTTTTGTATTAAATAAATTATTTAAATATATTGGCTCCTGAAATTCCTCAACAACTAAAGTGTGTTCGATTTTAAGACACTCCTCAGTATTCGAGGTATTGGTAACTACGACAGAGATGAACCCATTGTATGCTTCGTAGACTGCACTTGGGGTTTCAATAAATTTATCAAATTTTTTATATTTAATTATACATGGGCCAACTGATATATCGACTGGAATCTTTAAAATATTTAGACTTCTAGCGTCTAAATTAAAAATGTGAAATTAAGACGTTCGTTGCAACATAAACATTGAAGTTAAGGTACTTCAATGACATATTTATGTTGCGAAGTGCTACGGCCTGAAAAACCGGACTGAAAAACGTTCTGTTATAACAAAATCTTGAAAATATTTTTGAACTAATCGAGAATGAATAAATAATTTAGATGAACCTGTAGCAATTAAAAATTTACCCTTAACTTCAGGAATTATCGTATATTGCAATTCGCTACAAATATTAATTTTTAAGTTAATTGTGTTAGGTATTCGGCTGAATCGTCCCGAGAAAATTTTGTCCACGTTCATTTTGGTAAAATAGTTTTTCTGTTATATATTTAGGATGTGGTTTATTACGTGAATGATTAAAATGTTTATGATGCTGAAATGGCGGTTTATTTACTGTTCTCATTGATACGTCGTTTGGGTACCGGTTATACTGCTGCTGACTTATTCCAGAAAAGTTTCGACGATTTTCATTGTAATTAAAATTATTATTATTATGATGACGATACCCGTTGTTATTTTTCCACGGTAGATGCCTATTTACCAATTCACGTTTCTCCGCTTCGGACGTATTATTTCTCCGCGGAATAAACTGATTAGAATTTCCGTAAGTTAAATTACTTTTAGCATTATACAATTTTGATAACTAGGTCTAGTGCTTCATTTATAGTTTGTGGATTTTGAAGTCTGATTGGTATGCTATAGCTATATGGCCTGCTTTGTGAAATAAATATAGGATATCTTTTTTCCCAAGAAAGGATAAAATCACGTGAGTGTACCCACAGACAACACCCAGTACAAATTTTGTTCTTTACAGTAGATAAAATATTATACACAAATAACGAACGCCACCGTCCTGTCGAATCTAATAGTTTGCTTCCAGTATAAAAGTCATTGTGAAAGATCTTTTATTTATATATTTATTTTAATAACCCTGTATAATGTGTTTTATATTATATAACGCATAATGAAATTTCAATAATTATGATAATAATATTTAAAGACGAAATTAGTCATATATGAAGTAACAAAACTAACAGATTAGTTGTGACCGAATTGACTAAATATTGTAAGTTGGAATTTATAGCACTTAATATATTTTTTTTTTATTTATATATGATATATGGTTATGTTTAAAAGTATGGGTTCCAATTCTAACAACATTTTGAAATATCTCTGCACAGTATTCCACATACATGGACAACATGAGTACATGCGAAAATGCTTTATGGCATTTTGAAATCTTGAGATCGTTATAACCGAATAACTATGTTTATTTCATGTCTTTTTTTTCATAACAAGAGTGTATAACATATCCTTAATATAGTTTATCTCTATAAAGTCTAGAAAATAACAAACCCTAGAATTTTAATGACTTTCGAGACTTATTTATAACTGATTCGTGACTGTTTACAACCCTATAACTTCGTACTAACTTCACTCGAAATGAAACCGAATAATATTTTTATTTCGTAGTTTGATATATAAAATTCGCCATAATCGTATAAAAAAATTACTTCTTTTCTTCATTCCATAATAAAGTAAAACTATATGAAAGATAAATATAATAATGGCACAAATTCTCATTCGCAATGTACATCGGATAAATCTAGAAAATACTCTAATCTACTATATATTATTCTTATATATACACACATACATATATATATATATATATATTTATATATATATATATATATATATATATTATTCTCAGCAATTACTATAATTTTTTTCATAGATTTCATCACAAAATAATTGGTTTATTTTCATAGATTTCACTACAAATATCATAGCAATAAATAAACCATAAAAACTCAATTTTATAGTATTTCTACTTCTATGAAAATTTTTACTAAAACTCATGAAAAGTGTTACTGATAAGCACTTAAGGGACACTCAGTCACACAAATTTTAAAATGTTTAAATATTAATAAATATTTCCTGCAAATTTTAAGTCAATCGTACGTAAATTAACGGAATTATAATACCTCTCTCTCTCTCTCTATTGTGTCCAGAGCACGTGGAGCGATATGCAACCGATTGTGTTTGCCTTTTTACTATGTACCCTTTGGATGTAGTTAGAAGGCAATTACAATAAATGTGAAATATTGTTATTAGTAATATAAAATAACATTTGGGATACCTACATGAAACTTTATACACTAATTTACGTGGAAGAATCGTTTCAAGATTTTGATTTCACAGTGGTCGAATGTTTTGAAACTGTTCACAAATATGGATAATTTATCAAAATTCACGAACGAGGACAATATTGAAAAAAAAACTATTTGAATGTTTCAGAGAAAACAATTTAATTACAGAAAATATTTTTTGTGCCTCAAGATACTCCTTATGCTTTTATAAAACATTGAATTTTAAACTTTATTACTGTCTTTGCTGTAGTTTCAAGTTTACTGACAGGAAAATTAACTATAGATCGAAAGAATTTTTTTGGATACTTTAGAATGAGCGTATTAAGCATGTTATTATCATATATACAGAAAAACAATCTTAAAGGAAGGAAACCTATTACCGTTCTGGAAAAAACTGGGATTGGCTGTAAGGTAAAGTAAAGACAAATATTTTTTTCATATATTAATTTTAAATTTTTTATTGATCTTTATGACACTAGAAATTAACGTGGCCGTTTAATACTTAATTACCTATTAAACGTAATACTTTAATTGGTCTTTCAGTGATCACTTCAAGGAAAATCAAAATCTCCGTTTTGTGTACTGTGTGAAATAGCGAATGTTTCGTCCAGTAATAGTGGTGAATTTACTGGACACTGTTGGTTTGATGACTCGGAACATATTTGTATGGATGAGGACTGAATTGAACCTCCAGGAATTGAAGTTTGGTATCCACTCTGATAGGTATTATGATATCCCTGAGTTGGATATCCTCGAGTATAGCACTGATATTGATATCCCTGAGTATAGCCGTGAGGTGGATATTCCCGAATCGAAGGCCGAAGCGAGTCCGTTAGTACCTGAAGCACGCGGCTTTAAAATAACAACGTTTGATGATCATTCAAAGTTTATAGAGATGGTAAAATCCCCTTGAAAAAATACAGTTGTATATATTCCGGTGTTTTTATATCTTCATTATATCTTTTTGAAATTCATCTTTCTTGCCTGTCTTCCGTTTCCGAGATTGACATTGGTAACGAGGCAATGCTGTACTATCATTTCGTTTCTCACTATCTCCTTCGATTACTTGTATATTGGAATCAGTTTCATTTAATGTAACTATTTTCAAAACTGTAATTTTTTATTCAAGTGATATTCTTTAATTTTTGAAATTCCGGTTCCAGACCAATTGGCATCGTTTAGTTTTTTTTTGGTATTTTGCAAAATTATCTTTTATCACCTTCCACTTCTTTACTAATTTATTACCTGTAAAATAAAATGTATGAAATATTAACAAAAAATCGGAGCTCCAAATGAAAAATAATAATAAAGGAATTTAACATTAAAAATAACAATAATTAGCCCTAAATAAACGACTTAACCGGATTTTATCGCGTATTTGAGTATTTATCAAGATTTTTACGATAAATTGACCCGACGTTTCGTTGATTTTTCGTAAAAATCTTGATAAATAGTCAATAGACGACAAAATCCGTTTAAGTCGTTTTATTGAGTGTTAATGAATCGCGAAAACATTAAACATTATTATAACAATAATTAACACAAAATTAATTGACAATGGCAACCTAAAAATAATACGTCAAGAAATATGATGATACTTTTAATACCTATTTATTATAATATTTATTTTGTTTCAGATTTCTAGCGACCGGAAGTGACTTCCAAAACATGCATACTATTTACTACCATTACTACAAAGGAGCAAGTACTATAGCAAAAATTGTGAGAGTAGTCTGTCGCGCTATATGGGAACATCTTTTAAGTCAAATCATAAGAGCTGCTAGAAGATGTCACTCAGACTTTGATAAGAAAGCCAACTTTCCTAACCGCATAGGAGCTCTTTCCGTATTTGGAGTCCTGCGCACAGTGGATCTCTTTTTTCAATTATAAGAGCTATAGTTTAAACGTTTTGTTGGCTCTTATTGATTCTAGATATAGATTTTTTTCCATATAGACTTCTATATGGAAAGGAACGCGACTCCACCGTTTTCCGGAACTCTGAACTTTATGATTTAATAATAAAAGGTAAATTACCTATACCAAGACCAAAGCCGTTACCAGGTTTTCAAAACCCAGTTCCATTTGGTTTTATGGGAGACGAAGCATTCTCAATTTCGAATAACCTTATGCTCTTTTATTCGGGCAAACATTTGTCCGTACAACAAAGAATTTACAACTATCGGTTGAGTTGAACCGGAGATATGTGGAATGCGCTTTCAGCATACTAGCCAATAAATGGTGCATATTACATCGAGCCATGAATGTGAAATATGAATTTGCAATAGACATTATTAAGACATGTTGCGTATTAAACAACTATGTTCTGAACCGCGATGGAGTACAAGCATCTTATGGCATTATCTTTGATGATTCTTAACTCCAAATATTGCAACCGACGACACTGAATGAAAGTAGAATGAGCCCATATGTAATACGATATGAGTTATGTAATTACTTTTCTAGTGACGTTGATGCCCTTAGTGGGCAATTCAACAAAATATGGAAATACGTACCTATCGGACTACATCACACTATATACCTATGTACTTATAGTCGACCACAAAAGTGAAATTACATTCTCCCATACATTTTGTATGAAAAAGTGTAAGTTCACTTTGCAATACAGGCAGTGTGGTCGAGTGTATACATACAAGCACTGTAAATTATTTTAAGATTAAATAATCAATAAGAATGCATATAATAAATAATTATTAATAATTATAATAAAATTGAACTAAAATAAACTATAGAAACGCTTTCTACCTGATTCGTCTTCCCGTAAGTGCGGAGACCACTATTTGCGGGTGGTGTTGTGGTTCCCTCTTCATGCTTTTATGGCCCCGCTGGTATGGAGTGTTTGACATTAGTTTAATAAATTAATACGTTTGTAATAAGAGGAAGGTATATCTAAGCTCGAATTTTCATAAAAATTCTGAAAATATTTTTACAATACATGTACTACTTACCCAGTTTTGATTTTTCATTGGCATCTTTTTCGCTGTAATTATCAAAAATAATTACATAAACGCTTTTTCACGCCTCTTGTTTTATAAATTTGTTTTTATAAGCTTCATCACTAGTATCCCACAAAGCGGGGCGTTCCTCAACCAAAGATTTCAATCAACGTCTAACATTTAAATTTTTAAACTGCTACCGTGTTCAACCGTCGTATTTCCAGGCGTCCTGCAAATAAACTGAAGTTGTTGTCGACCAAGCGTGACATCATAACACTGGAATATGCTGCCCGTTGCACACTGCAAAATTCTGCGTTACGGCGGCGGCGCGGCGGCGCCACCGATTTCGGCGTTACGGTGCCGTAACGCGGTTATGTGTTTAAGCTCTAAAGGCACGCTGCACTTATTTTCTTGTGAAATGCAAGTCTGACCAACTTGGATGTGTCTTTCGGATGTTGAAGTAAAATTGCATTGTTTCATTTTATTTCCGGACTCATAAAGCATTAATCACTCACTTGTTCCCACCACCAACCACCATCATGCCCGGCCCTGCCCCCGTTTTACAAAAGTACGTAATTTGGCTTTAGCTTGGCTTTGTATAAAGTGGCCTAATCAGAACTGTTTCGGAAAATAGATAATGACATTTTGTTCGACTTATAAATTACAAACAGTACGTAGAAGAAAAACCATTTTTATTTATTTTGTAATGTGGGTATACGAATATTTAAAGTTAGAATAAAATAAAAAAGACTATGAAAGACTTTTTCCAGTTTTATGGCAGTACAACCTAACATTTTAAGCCAGAGAACAAGTAACAAAAACAGACATAAACACGCACTCACATATGCACATGTATACATGCGCGCCCGTACAAACAGACATGTTATCATATTTTCAAACTCTATTAGTTTAGAATCGATATTTATCAAAATTTCGACTTGGATTTTGGGCGATTACAACAACTTCTCGACAACTTCAATAACACTCGCTCGAAAATAAAAAAAAGTGAAAAGGTCACCTGCAATACTAGATTGCGTGCTTTCTGATAAAAATATGAATATCTGAATATTTGCAGCTGTGACTGTACATTACAGCCCTAATATACGTTCACTCGATAAGAAAGGATGCTAAGTCATCAACGACAAATTAATCTATTAGAGGGTTCACCATCAAATGAAGGTTTAGATAAGTAGCGAATATAGTTTAAAATTGGACTAGTTAAGTTCGGTAAGTAGTGAGTTGTGTCCAAACGTACAGGCTAGTTCAGTTTCAAGTATCACTTTTTCATCGTGACCAAGGGCTGATTTATTAAATATGCCTAGTTAACTACATTGGGAACTTAACTCGCTAGTTAACTAGCTATGCTTAGTTAACTAGCGAGTTAAGTTCCCAATTTGACGAATTAAATCCTACAAGGAGCAAGTTGTGTTCACACGTACAATTTAATTTAGTGTCAAGTCGCTTTTTGATCGTAGCTAATAATCAAGTTTTTGACAAAAATCTACAATGAAATTAATAGGGAAATGCTATGGGTTCACGCAAGGGAAATAGAGATATGTAATGATAATAATCAAGAACTGAAAATAATAAAGAAAACACGTCGCGTCCTGTCAACTTATGCACCATACTAAACTTGCCCGTCCACACGCGTGGCGAATTAAGTTGGCGGCGTGCGAGAAACGTCGGGGCGATGTGAACTGTACTTAACTCGCCGAAAAAATAGACCGGAATTCTGTTTTCTCCACTCAAACGTCAAGCTACTACTTAATCGGTAAATGCCTGTCCAAACGACGTTAAGTCATTGACTCGCCAGAGTCGCAAGTTAACTCGCTACTTAACTGAACAGAGTGTAAACCACCTAAAGGCTGAATTACACATATTTAATTTTTTTCCAATTTACCGTGCATTCTCTAGATAAAAAACTAGACCTTAAAAACCTTTTAAATGCATAATGTTTTTCACTTCACTAAAAACGAGTGATTTCTTCGTCATAAACATGTTAAGTAAAACTAGAACTCACACTATGAGGATTCTAAACATAATTAGCCACCCACAAGCTTATAAGAGTGCGTAGAACCTCTCTGTTAAACTATTTACAAATATTAAATTTATAATATACCATATAAATGTATTGTCTACTATATATTTCACAGGGGCAGAAATACTGTGAATTTTTCACCAAATTTATTGTTTAAAATCATTAGTAGTGATTTTCAATAAATTTTACTTAAGCTGTTTTTTCATTACTCACTTGTAACAAAAACGGTGGCGGGAAACGCCTTCTCTTAGATGTGGTTCTGGAAAAGTTTTCCTTCTGTTATTATTATAAATATTTCTTTGTAAAAATCCTTCGTAAATTTTTCCATGTAAATTTTTACGTAAATTTAATGTGTCCTAAAGTTTAAATTAGCAAGTGTAATTTAGTAATGACCCAAACACATTTCTGTATTTGTGATTTAATAGAAATATTTACAATAAATAACTTTAAATATTGATTATAGTATTAAACTCAGGCAAGTAGGAGCAAAAATATTAAAAATGTAAGCAAAGAAATTTAAAATTTACTCCTTTTTAGCTAAAGTCCTTAAAATCCGTAGCTACCAAGCTATTAATAAATGTATAATTGAAGAATATAATTAAAGATAAGTAAAGAATAAGAAGGTAACTACATTATCTAACCAGTGAGAATCAAATTTTCACACTATCTTTAACCATCTCTGTAACGGAAACTGGTCGATATCTGTACAGTACAAATATACATAGAAAGTGCACTAGCCATATAAACTGAAATAATATAGGATCAATTCATTCGCAAATAAGAACTAATCAATTATTGTGACCTTAAATTTAGTTATTCATAAAAAATAATCCGACCCACATTAAATCACTAATTAGGTACGGGTCAAATGTTTAGTATCAAAGCTAATTTTATTTGAACATGAATAAAAAATAAAATATAAGGATATGCATATAAATTTTAATTAACACTGGCAATTTAAATAAACACGATTTTATGAAAAGCTGAAATTTAAGATAAAACAAATATATCCTAATCAGTAACGTCAAACGTGGGATTGGCTAACTCAACTATGAAATGATTATAATTTTCACATTCACAGTGACTTTAAGTTTTCTTATTGTTTCATGTTTACAAACGGTTGCCTTAGAAAAAAGTAATTCGGGAAGCGTGATTTTTACCAAAGAAGACTTGCAAAAAACTTGTTGGAGTAAAAATGAAATAGCAACCTTAAACGCAATACGAATTTTCCAAGATATACTACCTGCAAGGAACAGTACCGATGTATGCGATCCAAATTATTTCAAGTATTGGCTCAAATATTGCCAAATCGCAATCAATACAGTGAAACAAAACTGTAAAGGAGATACACGTAAAGTTTTGCTTAAAGCCTTATCAGATACACTTGGCGCTTATTTCTACAGTGATCTACTTGGCTCTGCTTACCACGCATATTACGCTGGTATCTTAACCTACCGTGATACGAAAAACCTCGTTGCCTTATTTACAGAATTAAAATCGTATTTAAGAACCGATGGCGTAGGGTGGATAAGAAAATCCATTAAAAAGTGCAAAATAATCGAGCCAGTAGTTATTGTTCCGCCTAACTCAGTTAGTCATCCTTGTAAAGGACTATTAAGATATAAGATTGAAAAAAAATTGGTCGGAATACCGTTACCATTTCTCGATAACCATAAAAAACCTGGTGCAATTGCAATTCCGTTAAAGACGAAACCATTGAGAAGTATTTTTGCTCCAAATTCGGCTTTCATATTAGTAAAGTACTATACATCGGCAATAAAATGTATGTTAAAAACCAACAAAGGAGATAAGCGAACCCAATTTAAAAAATTTAACAGAAATTTCTTCGGTTGGCTTAACAGGGAAGTTCTTCCACATTTAAATGAAGATTTGTGGTATCCTGGATTCGGTGGCGTTTTAAGACTTTCCATTACTTCTTATAAACATCAAAAGACTCATAAATATAACAAGACTGGAGATCTTAATGACGACCTTCCAACAAAACCGGAGGAATTTAATTATGGAACTCTATATAATCCTGTACCAGCGAATCACTCCCTAACTTATATATTGATTGCTTTGATTTTAGCATTCTCTCTGTGGATGTGTCTAATCGTTGTTTATTGTGTAAATATGCGACAAAGACCTTCATCTCAAGTGAAATGTGATATGTACAATAATAAAAATGCATTAGGTAAAATTCGAAGAAGGAAATCAAAGAATAAACATATACTAAACATTACAAGTAACAATAATCAAGATATGGTAATAAAAACATCTCCTTATCCTGAAAATAATAAAGACCACAAGGTACATAAAATGATAATGCCATTTTGGACAAACATTTACAAACAGTCTTATTTAACACCTAACAAAGAATGCCATGACAAGAATCTATTTAACGACCATTTTACTATGCCAATGATTAAAGAGAAAATAGGATTACGGAATAAAATCCTGCATTCTAAAGTCAAAGATATAACATATGATTCCGTTGAATCTGAAATTGAATTCAATACGGATGTTAATATAAAAACAACTGAGCAAAATATCGTCAGTGTAAATAAAATATCAGACAAAGAAGAACATCACCCACTCGTTGATAATAACAGAAACTTAAACAATACTGTATTAACTTCTTCATATGTGACTAGCAGTAGCAATGATAACGAGACTGAATATCGAATTAGTCAATGTCGTAGCGACTTAAAACGTATAAAAGAAAATTCGTCATTGATCGAATTATTTAATAACGATACTGCTCAATCAACGTTTAAAAATGTTCATCCAAATAAAACTGGGGGCCAGAAGCAATTCTATACCGAACCTGAATATATCAATAAAAATGATAGTCCCATATCGTCAGAAGCTTCGCGCAGTTCATCTTCATTAACTGGACCTCTAAGCAGTGGTCGATCAAATCTGAGTCGAAGCTCATTATTGTCGAAAATTTCAAATTTATCGAGAAAAGCGAAACTGACGAAAGACTTGAATTGGATTAAAAAAATTACTTTCAAACATGGGAAAGTGTAGTCAGCCGCTGATATAGAATGCATTATTTGTACCGGCTCCAAAAAATCAATTATCAATAAATATACTTCTAAATTAATCCCAGAATATAGTTGGCGTTAATGATCAGATGAGTCGGATTTCTCTGTTTATAAAATATGCTCTCAGAAAAAAAATTAATAATAGTACATTTTCATCAACCTTTACGTCATAATTTAAATTTTATAATTACTTATTTGACAGCATTGCAATCTATTAAACATTTTAAACATTTTCCAAACATTTGCATAAAATTGAAACTAAACTGTGAATATTGCTGAATATCCGACTCTCAGTCGTAATTTGATAACAAAGTATGTTCCTACGTAACGCCTATAGATTGGTCCACACAGTTGAATGTTTGTTCCATAAGTAAAAATAATAGGATATACTTCTAACTAAGAATACTCTTGTTATTAAATTCATTCTTATGTATAACATTCCACTATTTATGTATTCTTTAATGGCAGCCATCCTTATACAATCTCTCAACTTTTCTCGAGTAATCTATGGACATTAACAGAACTTTCAAAATAAAATCATTGTAAACAGTTTTATATTATGAGTATAAATCCGCTCCTCATTGTTTTATTAGTGAAAAAAAAATTAATGGTTTATTTAGAAATATTTACTTTTATATAGATAACATTAAAACCCTTGACAAACGTTTTTAAGAAATATTATATAATTAATATAATCAATTAATATAATAATTTTTTTTAAATATTTTTTTAAAATTTTATTTATAAGATATTACTCAAATAGATATAGATTAATTATAATGTAACTTCTAGACACATATATTTACCCTACCAATGTAATAATTAGCAAACATATAATTCGATTAATATAAATTAAAATAAAATCTGTCAATACAGGAAACAAACGACTATTGCAGCCTCGTGTGAGAGTCGAGGATCAGAAAAAGCAGAGAGAGACGTAACATAGTCCGCCAATGGGCAATCAACTTAACATACTTACACTACAACATTCTTAATAAAATATCCACATTCCAAATCACGAAGTAACTTTCAAAAACACATACTGTTTGGTCAAAAACTTAATATTTTTCTCAAACCATTAGTAACGTCTTAACATTAACTGACCACTCGTTGAATCAATTGCAAGAGAACACATCACTCACTTTAGTTTTAAACTTTACTACAGAAACAAAATGGCGACTGACAGCGGTCGTTAATTATGTGTTTCTCGTTCGCTCACCGGCCGAGAACTGGTTACTGGAGAGAGGAGTCGTATGAATGCGAAAACCACACAACAGAGACGGCGCTCTATACCCCTCCCCCGCTCGGCCTAGGTGCCCACCGCGCGGCCCAATCTCAACTTTTAAAGTAAGAAAGCTCTAGCCGGAAAGTCGAGCAGAATGTTCGGCCTTAATAACTTATTATATTTGAGTTCGCGCTTAGAAAGCTGGTAAAGATGATGGTGATGGCTTGGGTGCGTCTCTCACTGTACTTGTGTCAAGTTAACTCTTACTTTTATTCAGCCTAGTTATGGCCAAATTATAAAACAATTATCAAAATATACTATTAAAGGTGCCCAATATGCCTATATTAATTATATATATAAATTAACCAAAAGATAGGATTTTTCTTTTCATGTTTCAGTTATACCCTTAACTAAAAATGTGTAACATTTGATTTATCTAATTGAAGATTTTCTTATAATTTTTTATTTTATCTATATTTAAATCTTAACAACATGACGAGTGAACTATTAAATTTCACCTTACATCCATAATATAATATAAACAAAAATTACTAATACCCAGAAAATATAAAATTTGTTTACTTTAAAAATCGATCTTCGACACAATCTTTCTCAAGGACAAGCCTTAAAAAAATGTAACGTATTGTTAAAAAACAGATATTAACAACAGAAATCATCATTAGTATACAAAAGGTAAAAGCAATTACCAGACAAGCTCTGACAAATCTACGTTAAACTGCGAGTATACAATTGTCAACGTTTAAATATGATACCTTAAACAATTTTGATTGTCTATGTTAATTTTTAGGAAAAAAATATACGATATCCTAAAATAATTTTGGCTAAATACATGTACGGGAATCATTTTCGCTTAATAGATTTATGAATTTACAATCTATCAACTTATATTAATATTACATAGCAATAATCATATTTTTAATGATTAAACCACAAGTTTCAAGCAGCAGAAATGATTAAAGGAAATTATCTTAAATAAAACAATGCAACGCATTTACAGCGTACTAGCTATTGGTTACACGGTATTCATTATACCGTTAAACACACAGCGCGATCGCCAAGGTCCACTCGCCCACCGAGCTATGCTGAGAATGCAACGAGTATCAACTTTGTAAAAAGGAGGCACTAGATTAAGGAGGATAATCTGACCAATTAAAGATATTCTTTTGTGAAACGCAACTGAATCGATATGTTTTTAAGTAAAATTGTACATGTCCGCCAATTTACTTATAAGGTAGAGCAGCGATCAATCAAAGTTTGTTTTGGAAAATACGGAAATAAAGAAAACTCTCACTTTCTTCAAAATAAAAACGGAGTGATGGGTGTCATGGGCATATACTCGAATACATATCGTATGTTTCTACTGCGCATCTGCATTTAGTACACAGGGCTGTACTGTCAATCACGTGTTATTCGTTAAAAAAATTTCAAACATTTTAAAAATGAATTCGCCTAATTCATTGAGCGACGAGCAAAATAATGAAATCGCAAATAAAAAACCATAAGAAAATATATTCCTACATCCTATGTAAATTCATGCTTTAAATGTTAAATGCCAAAATCAAGGCTTTTATATTGAGTGAGCCAGCTAAAAGAGCTGCTATGACCATGAAAGCTAAAAGAGCTATATGGAGTACCTATATTGTATTTTTTAACAGATAATGCACATTTTCTGTTGAAACATCTTTTAATTTTTACCTAGACTATACAACAAGTACATTAAATATCCTTAAAAAGTAGGTATTGAACTATTTCAGAAGTGGGAAAAGATCGGAGGAGCGTGGAACGTAGAGCTGACGGTTCCTCTGCTCGAAAACAATTAAATTTCGACTCTGTGTCTGCATAGAATAGAATTTTGAATATTATTTTTGAAGTGGTTTTTGAAATTATTATTAAGACAAAAAAATCAATTTTTTAGGATTTGTTTACGGAGTTCAACATAAGTGTTAACGATTTTGATACATTTTCATATATTGTCGGAATGTTATCACATCGCTGCAAATGGCAATTTGCAGCATATGGCAATTTGCATTGTTGCTGCAAATGGCAATTTGCATTGTTGTTCTTGCAGAAGATATTGAAGTTTTAATTATATTAGCAGCTTTAACATCTACGATATCAACAAAATTTAATTTAAATAAAAGCCTTAAACAAATATTACGAATGTATAAAAAATATAATTTATATCTACATGTATTCACTGGATGTGATACCACCTCAGTGTTTTACAAAAAGGGTAAAAATAGATTTGCATAATTATTCGAAAATCATAGAGATTTGCAAAATGGTAAAAATATAGATAATTTCTGATATCGACAGTTCTTAATTGCTACATGTAAAAATAAATTATGTCAAATTATCTTTACTGATATAAGTCAAATTATCTTTGCTGATCAGTTAAGATAATTTGATTCCATACTTTTATATGAATTTCATTTCATACTTTAATAGCGCATATAAAATGAGTGTACTTACAAGCACAGTTGTGGATTGGACATGATAAGTTGTCTAAATAGTGGAGATGGAAACGTAAAGATAATTCACTAGTCCAAATTAGAATGAACGCACCATCAGCTCCAGAATACCTATTAAAAATGAATTTTATTCATGTACAACTGGGTGTAGCACGGCTTGTGGATGCCAAAAAAGGCTTGCGTTGTTCTATAGTTTGTCTAAATTACAAAGGAGACATTTGTTCAAAAGTTTCCCCGGTAATATCAATGAATGAAGTAGAAAATGAAGACGAAGGATAAAAGTGTCTTTTTATATAACTAAAAAATTTACTTTTTTGTTGTGTTAAATAATATTTGATTAATCTAAAATGTAAACAAATTATTTTCAATATAAATTAATAATAAATAATTTGCTACCAAAACATAGACGTATTATATTATAAAGTTTCTTTTATTTATTTCATCCTTTGGAGTTTTTGCCATGATCATTTTAATTACTGATTTAATTAATAATTAACTTCATTACTTTCATTTTCCTATCTTTTTATTACAAACACTTTGAAAACGATGATAATGATTGTTTCAAAAAAATTATTTTCAAAAATTTCAAAAAATTGTAGTTTTCACTGAAAATTTCTCAACCAATAAGAATGTGTAGTAATATGTCGGAATTTGAAAAGAAACACAGGACTTAAATAAAAAAACAGATATTTGAAAAATTTCCCAAATTTTTCATTTTCTCGCAAAATTAAGGGTATTGCAAAAAACCGGAAACTTTAATGGGTAAACTATTTACTTCTTGATCTAAGAAACCCGTTAAAAAAAATTAAAATCCATCCATTGTAAGTGGGTTTCTTCGTTTTTCCATTTTTATGCCTAAATTCAGTGGACGCTGATACTCTAAATCGTGTCATTATTTCCCAATACGAGGTCATTCTATTTTTAGCCTGTAACCGCAACTTTTATCTTCTTAGGCGTTAGAAAAATGATTCGGTTGAATATATTTCCTGATAAAATATGAAAACATAATAACATCAAGCCCAAAAAAGAATAAAATTTAAGTTTTTGACGGTACTACCGAGGACATTATTGTATTCAAAAGCTAAAAAACGCTTATCCGTTCAATAATTGGAGAAGCGAGGGCTAAAGAAAAATAAAGAGTGATTAAACATGTCATTTTTCAATTAGAATTACTACAATTCTACGAAGCCGGGCTATGAATTCATATGTGAAACCATAGATGAGCCCATGACTTTTAGTTGTCCTTTAGGCGTGCATCTGCTACGCTGTTAGTAAAACGAGTATAAAGTATATATTAATAAATATATATTAATATATTAATAAAAAAAAATTAAATCGCATAGAAAGTTTTAAATTAATTTGCTGCTAAATGTTTATAATAATTGTATAAATTGACATTTGATATGGCCAATTTTTAATTCATTTTACTTTATAATATTAATGAACTATTATATTTTAATAGCATTTAATGCGAATTCATTAAATTTAAAAAAAAACATTTTAAAAGGGACATATTCTTCAGGTTATTATCTTCTCTGTATCTTCCTCTATATACTGGTATAAACAGTAACTATGTCCGAAATCGAGTCCGGGTCCACGCGATGCGCCGCATCGCGCATAAGCCATATACCTTATGATCAACCCAACACACCACGGCAACGACCTCTATGATGTTATTATGCAACACAATAAGGTCGATGTCAACCTTATTGTGCTGCATAATAACAATGTAAAAAATCAAAATAGACGGTTTGTTTGGGTCTCCTGGAAAATTTTAATCTCATAGCTGTTTAACAATTAAATATTATAATCGAATTTTCACACACTTCCCGTTAAACGTAAATTTACTTCATGAACGGTTAAAAATTACTTTCTAACCATTTCATACTATAAGCAAATAGGGTAAAATAGCGAAAAAAGTGACATAATGATTCATATTTTTTATTATGACTTTGATAAATTGTTTTCGTTATAAAACGGTCGCGCTATTATATGTCTAAAACCATCGTTAATAATTAGTGTAATCCAGATGTGTATGATGAATTTAATTTGAAACTAAGCAAATTTCAAATTAAATTCAGTCACAAATTATAAATAGCTCATTTAAGTTATATACTGTTCCATAAATTCGTAGTAAAATGTCGACTTTATATGATCTATTTATTGACCAGTTTTTACCTATTTTAACTATTCTACCACTGACAAGTTCCAAGTCGATTGATTAAGTATATTTTGGGTGATTGTGTAAAAAAAATTGCATAGTCATGTTTGATATATATAAGAAAGTAAAATATTTGTGAAGAATTTACGGTGATGCAAAGGAGTGATAAATAAATTATATATTACTGAAAAGGATAGACAATTAGTAGTTGGTCGAAAATTGTTTAGAGCCATGATGTTAGCATAATCAAATAACAACCTAATGGAAAGACGCCAACCAATATTTACATTAAGATAAAAAAGCGAAGGTAAATGATATACCGATATAACAAAAAAACATTAACCTGCAAGGTTGACAGTTTTCCAATCAGCGATGCTAGAGTTCTGAATACGTTTATGTCTCCCAAATTCTGTTTTCTTTCATAACACGAATAAAATGCAAGGTTCTACTCATAAGGTCAACTCGAATTATTAGAGCTACAACCAATAAGAATGTGTAGTAATTTGCCGAAATTTTGTTAAGAAACACTGGACTTAGATAAAAAAAAACAGATATTTGGATCCAACTTTCTTAGTTTATTTTATTACCGTAAGTTTATTTTCACGCACGCTCTTGGTCCCTTTATTGGCATTATAGCACTATCCAACACTGTCATATTCAATACTTCCATATTAACCTCTACGTTATCTTTTGACTGGAAATAGGCGTATAAAACTTCTTTACCAAAAATATTTTCCTCAAACCAGCCCAAACATTTTCGCCCTAAATCTGTGCGGGACGACAGACAGTAGTCAGTGCCCCGAACTTGAATGTTGCTGGATTGGAGGATTCGACGTTCACCAGATCTACGTCGCTATTGACTATGCCAGTCAGGAGCGAGCTGTTTGGTCGACCAATAAATACTCATCGCCGCTGGAAGACAATTTCTTTATGCGTGAACGTTGCATCCATTTGTCGGTGGAGGACGGCCTATCGGTAGGTAGGATCACTAGCTTCTTTGTAAGTCTTCTTAGAGTGATTCCCTTGGTACACACGTCAGCTGTTCTAAAAATTACGTCTGCGCCTGGATAGATGGCTGTCACGACGCCCTTTGGCCAGGTATTCCGTGGTAGTGTGCTGTCGACGATGAGAACCACCTCACCGCTCTTCAGGACTGGGCCGCGGCTACAGATCTCCCGCCTGTGCTATAGTTCGGGAAGGTATTCCTTAACCCACCTCGAACAGAAGATGTTGGCGAGGTAATGAAAAGCCCGCCAATGAGTGCGACCAAGCGAAGAAGGCGCCAGGCGTCGGCACTCGAGCTGTTCCGCCCAGCAAGAAATGATTCGGCGTTATTGACTCAGGATCTTCAGAATTCACAGATATGTGCGTTAGTGGACGGTTGTTCACTGTGTATTCAGCTTCGGTTAGGAGAGTAGTGAGAACCTCTTTAGTCAGATGGCGGTGCCCCTGCAGTACTACAAGTAAGACTATCTTCGTCATTCTTACTAGTCGTTTCCAGGTGACACCCATGAATAGGGCCCAGGCGGAATGAAATGCCAACTAATCATCTTCTTACTGGCCTCCTCTTCTATCGCCTTGTCGATTTCCCATCGCAGTTCCTTGTCTGCTCCACGTAGATTGGTGCCATTATCCGACCATATTTCTGTCGGGCATCCCCGTCTGGCTATCACACGGCGGATAGCCATGATGGCCGAATCTGTGGTGAGTGAGGCGATCAGTTCAAGTATATGGCACATGTTGTTAAACAAGTGAAGATGACTACATACCTTTTCTGAGTCGAACGCCCGACGGTGACTGTCAATGGTCTGAAGTAATCTATCCCCATATAGTTGAATGTCCTATGATGGTGGGCCAATCGGCACGAGAGAGGGACACGTGCGAGGCTGCGATGGCGTCGCTCTTCTTATGGCGCACAGTAGGCATCAGTGTATGTTCATTCGTACGGTCGTCTCACACGATGAATCCAGTAGTGTTGGCGATATTCGTTTAGTGTCGTTTCGACCCCGGTGTGAAGTAACTGTCTCTGCGTGTATTCTATCCATAGTTTAGTCACATGATTCCCGTCGAATATCGGAGAACTTTTCTGTGTGTCCGTGACTTCATCCGCCGCGCCGACGCAACTTCTCAGCCGTATTGTTCCGTCCACGAAAGTCACAGTTAACGAGCGAAGTTGTCTTTTGCTGGATGCAGCTCTGTTATTTTTCAAGTGATCTATTTCTTCTGTGAATGACTCCTCTTAACTAGCTCGGATCGATATCCTTTCGGCTTCGTGCGGTATTTTGCTTGTAAAGACAGGTAGTATTCGATATTCCTCGCGTCGATATTGCTCTCAGTCCTTTATGCTTGAGCGCAGTTCTTTTACGACGTTGGTTTCAATCGGAATAATTTTTTCTATTCCTTGCCGTTCGCGTGTAGTAACTTCTGTGATTTTGTGCGCGACAAAGTTGTATGAACTGCAATACTCTGACCATCGCGCGAAGCATCTTCTCCCATTTCAAAAATCGACTGATATCGGGAATGCTCTTTTTCAGTCGAAATATCGTTTCCGTTTCATCAATATAATTAGACATCTCTGCTCCGTTATTTTCGCTCTTCGTAAATTGTTCTGTAAGCCAGGTAGTGGGGTCTTATCGTACAAAGTCTGACCCGTGAAACCAACTATAGTTCGCATCGAACCTCGGGGGTTTGACTCTAGTCGTTTCATCGGGTTCGTTGAGTTTGGTCGGCGGCTACCGCCTCTCGCTGACTGTACTATTTTCTTCTATCGATGTCATGTGACGTACGAAGTTTACGCGATGACCCCGAGGATATGTGTGCACACCGTGAAGTACCCAGCCGAGCGATGTGAGAGAGGCGATCCGTTCGGATCTTGTGCCGTCGAGTCGCGTCCTTAATGGTAAACACCGGACATTTAATCTCGTGTTTGCCTTTTGCACTAAACATCCTTTGCGTTCCTTACTGAACGGTGGTATTATTTTCTTGGGTAATTGTTTCTAACTGTGCGAACGAGTCGCAGATTTCTGCCTCGTGATCTGGGAAGCGAGATAGCGAGATGGCGGAGTAGTCAAACCAGTGATATCTCAATGATGACGTCAGTTTTTCAATTATTGCCTTCGTAACCTTAGGATTATGTAGGCAGTGAACCCTGTCGAGAGTCCGAAGTGTCGCTATGCTGTTGGAGACAGGGATTGCGAGGATACATATATCCTTTGGCGTGTTCGTTTGCCGTGACAGCGACCGCAACCATTCTAGTTCGACGAGGGCAATATCTTAATGACGTCTTGCGAACTCAAGTGTTTAATTTGGAGACTGTTCTTTTGCATTCTCTCTGAGGCGGCGACGTAATCTCGCTATGTTTTAGATTTTAGTAGGATGGGCCAACAACTCATAATAAGCGGATTTGGATGGTAGCCAGTCATGGTGCGCGCCTTTGAAGATAGGTAGTTTCACGTAGCGCGACTATTATTCAGCCTTGACGGCGAAGGTGATTTCAGACGCCAATTAGGAGAAGTCGACTTGTGGTTGACGCATAGCTACCACTGGTACAGGTTGCAACTGCATGACTTTAGCTCATTTTTCGTTCTGCAGGCACGGTTTGATTTGTATCGAAACTGTATTCATTTGGACGTAGCCGACCTCTTCAGCTTCAGCGATTGAATTTCTGTCCGTAGACGCCAGAGTGCAGACGGTTCGTCGCTGTCGGGTCAGTCTGCCTCCCACCGCCGTTGCGTGCGGATGGATTTCAGTGAGCTCCGTGTGGAAAAAATAATTAATAATGTTCCCCGTGCAAAAGTTCACAATTTTCCTCTTATTTTGGATTAATTACGTTACTATCCTTATTAGCAAGTAATTTACTTGATCTGGAACGCATACCTTGTTCGACTTTTCACGTTTATGAATATATTGTGCTATGCAAAGGATACTTCAGTGTGGTATTTTTGACTTGTAACACTTCCCGGAAAACAATAGTTTCCCAGGAAGTGTATGTTTTAAACAATAGCTCATTTAACTATGTGCAAAAAGTTTGCTGTTGGATATTTGTCTTGGTGAGTGTTTTTCCATTAATATTGATTTTTTTTCTTTCTATTAAATAACTTGAAACTGTTATATCTTCGCATTTAAATGAACAATAATGCTAATACTTGATTCATTTTAATTAATTAATTAGTACATAATTGATCTTAAATGCATTTGTGTTTATAACCTATAGTATTAAGTAGATATTTAAGAACTTTAATTGCTAATACCACGTACTCAGCCTACTCTACTACTTGGTTACGCAACGGGGTTCGCACGACACCGTAACGCGGTCGTCGATGGTCGGTTGCTAGCCAACGTACCCGTTGCGGCCGCTGATTTGCTGCGCCGCTGCTACATCGAGTGACGTCATCGGCTGGTCGGCTGATCTTGCCGTCATATTACCCCACCTACCAGTTGATGCAGTAACATGCTAGCGTTATAGTGTTGTGACAATTTCAACATATTCTCTATCGATATTCTTTAATATAATTATATGTGGTGTATGTCGTATATCTATGCGGAGTGTTATAAATATATATATATATATATATATATATATATACGTACATTTACTACTAGATATAAGGCGTACTCTTAAGGGGATGTCACACCGACCATATTTGGCCGGAGTCACGCCAGACATTCTTTTCTTTCCTTTTTTTCTTATCTTTTTATTCCATTTTTCTTATTTTGACAAGGTGATCGTCAGTTCCGAAAGAGGATTGAGGACGGTCCGTCCAGACCTACCGGAAAGGAACCCATGGTAGGGCAGCACCCTGCAGACTCTGCATTCGCAGTACCGGAGAAAAAAACGTAATTACCAGCGCACTAAAAACCACGGAACAACCTGGGAAGTTGTTGAAGCTCACCAGGTGGCTTAAGTAGACGCCCGGTGTAACTATAATGCAGAGGTTAAGCGAGTTAGGCGCTCCCATTTTCGAAACTTTGACACGCGTGTAGGAAATTCGGCTCCCTATGGTGCCGTATACAGAAGTGTACATAGGCTCTCGAAACCCTTTCTTTTTAGCGCCCTAAGAGGACCGATGGAAGTTACACCTGGAATATTCGCGAAACCATTAAATACATGTTGACATCACTCTCCCCTGATGATGACTGATCTTGACACAATCGAACAACGGAGTATCAGGTATGCAAGAGCTAAGTTACAGATAGCAGCTCTGATCCGGAGCTGTGACACTCGAAAGCGGACGTCTTCCTGGAGAACCTTGACTCGAAACAGGCTCCAGGCATTGATAGGATCAATAATAGATTAGTTAAAGTCATATGGGAAAACGCGGCGCATGAGATACTTGCAGTTTTTAACCGTAGTCTTCGCACGAGCCAGTTAACAAAGGTATGGAAAGTGTGGAGGCTTAAGGTCATACCGAAGAATGATGGGAAATTGCCTGGCGATCCAAAATTTTATAGACCCATTACGCTCCTTCCGGTCTTTGGGAAGTTGCTCGAGCGAGTATTGGCGCAATTATCTCAATCACCGGGTTCCGACAGACAATTCGTTATTCAACATCTGAGGTCATTTCTGCTGCCTTGTCTTGGGTCGATACGTGCCCAGACAAATACATTTTAGGTGTTAGTTTAAATATCTATGACGCGTTTACCAACGCCTGGTGGCCAGCCATCTTGTCCACGCTAGAATGCCGAAGAGTGTCAGCGGACCTCGACGGATTATTATGGATTATTTCTGTGATCATGTTATCTTTTTGCACGATGCAGACATTGAAGTTAGGAAAACGTTGACCAGGGGCTGCCCGCAAGGCTCAGTACTTGAACCAATTCTGTGGAACGTGATTGATGGCTCAGTGGTGTGTTGGGGTCCAGCAGGCTAGACGGGTGGTGCTAAGATCGCAGCGTGCGTCGTTACTGGCGCTGACCAAGGCTTACAGAACCTGCTCAACGGATGCGTCGCCGGTTTTGGCGGGTCTTCTGGCTGCTGACCTCGCGATTGCAAAACGCGCGGCGAATTTCATCTCGGCGCGAGGTAAGAGTTTTGATGCGGGTACATTGCACTTCGAGTTGTTGGCTGATGAATCCCTTGTAGACAAAAAGAGATGTATTTTGAAGATCGTTATAGCTCATGAGCAGTCCAGGTGGTCCTCTCCCGATTCCAAGGGGGATCCAACCAGGTTGTTTTTCTGTGTGCCTGAGTAACTAAGTAAAAATTGACTCGCCCATGATTATTATACTTCGCAATTTTTGACGGGACATGGCGCATTTTGTGCCAGTTTGCATAGATTCGCACTCAGGGATAACCCGGCGTGTACCTGAGGATTTGAGATACAGAAAACATCTTTGAGTTGTTTAGAGTGTTCGCAAAATGTGTTCTTGTAGTTGACGAGTCTGTACGTGTAACCGAATTGGTCATTGATACCGACAATGGCGTCATCTCCTCTATTGCAGCTCTCTTACTAGAAGACCTATTGACCACCATGATGCTGTTTCCTCTAAATCCGGCTCGGATGTGCAGGATGACAGACAGTAGTCGAAGCCCAGCACTTGACTGTTTCTGGATTGGGATATTCAACGTTCACCAGATCTACGTCGCTGTTGACTATGCCAGTAAGGAGAGAACTGCTTGGTCGATTACTAATAATACTCTTAGTCGTTGTAAGACAATTTCTTTGTTATTTATATACTGATTATAAAGTATACTATTACTACAACTAGAAGTTGAACTTGAACTGATCAGTAACTATTCCGACTATCTGATCTATGACTGTTCGAAGACTATTCCGACTATTCGATGACCATGACTTGGCAGCGTTGTAACCCCTCTTATATGCCGCTAAGTGATCCCTTTGTGCGGCCACCAGTTGTCACGCCAGGGGTTACGTGCCCACGGCAGCCCGATGGTCGCATCGATTAATGCGCCCGTCCGGACAAAATCTATATTACCAGTATTATCAAGTCTTTGACTCTTTAAATACTCAAAATTAATTAGACAGGCTTTAAATCAGGGCAAAATTTCTGAAAATTGCTCAAATTGCAATCCTCATTGCTGCCTCAATGGGCCTCATTGCTGGCGTACCTCAGGGTGATGTCCTTTCACAACTCTTTTTTCCATTGTTATTGGTCCCGTAGTTAAACGACTATCTTTCAAATATAACATTTAGAGAGATGTTGATGAAAGTACACACAAAAAAATGTACTCCTCTGTACCTCTGAACTTTCAAAGGTAAAATTATAAAAAAGGCATTATTCAAAAGTCTCTATAAAGTTTATCGAATAAACATAACAGTAAATCCAGATCTCATAGTTTTTAAAAATTGACGATAATAATTGACGATAATATATTTCTGAATAGTTTAATAGAAATACTACATATCAATATATGATGTTTAAAATTATATATGAACGTACACATACATATGATGAGACCGGAAATAAGTAAACCACTACTCTTCCATATTTTAGTGTTATTTATTATATTTGTTTCCCTATTTTTTCAAACATACATATAATTTTATCTAACTTACAGTTTTTTTGGAGTTTACTCCTTCAGAATTTATTTTCATGTATGACGCCCGGTATGAAGTTTTATGAGAGAGTAAAATCAAAAGTTCAGAGCGTACGAAGTTCAGACTATTAAAAAAAGGCCTTAAGGTGCTAATCGTATAAAATTCAAAGCGTTAAGAAGGTGTGAACTTCAGGTGGCCTCTCAGCGCGACTTTTCTGCGCATATTTAGAATGAGATATCAGTATGTTTATTTGACATTTTCTTATAGCGTAATCGCAATGACGGAGTAGGACACACATAATTTACTATCGTTCCCTTATATCAAGATGTAATCATTAGATGTAATCATTAAATGGATGGATTGATGTAAGATGTAATCATAATCTATCCTACAATATTAAAAAGTCTCTTAACTTTAACTTCGCAGTCTAGCATTACTAAATATTTTAAATTTTGTTGTGTAAATTTGATCTTGTTCATATGTGTTTTACTTGAAAATAATTATATTGTTAGATTTTTTGTTAAAGAATTTTTCATTTACATTTAATGATATTGATATTTATATACAGTGTTACCTATTTTTATCATTCCAAGACAATCGCACTTAAGGAGTAAACTGCAGTCGCGCGTCGGAGCTGACATGCACAATTTTTTGACTGAGTTACGAACAACAGTTATTAAACAACTAAGTGACCAATTGTACTAGTATAATAACTTCCATAAATAATAATAATAATAATTTATAAATTAACATCAAATCACTAAGTCATAAAATGTGAATTTTCTGCCATAATCGCAATTCTGTCATAATCTTTGAAAATGACATGAACTCAACTCCGATTTACCTAAATTAATTTCAAAGCAATGTTTATTAGCCTTAACATACACAATGTTCAGATAAAATGACTCTGCTTGATTTAATGCTCTTATGTTGTGCGCGTATCAGACAGAGAACAACACGCCTTATTGTTGGATGGTTTTAATAATTTTTTTTACGACAGGCAATCAATTTAAATAATCTTAAATTACAGATATTTAAAAATGTTCCATCTTAAAATATTCGTCGTTATTATCTAGCTTCTACATAGTTAGCTTTTCAACATATCATATTCAATAGCAGCATTGCAGCGTCAGGAATTTCTAACCTAGTGGAATAAATAAACAAACATCTTTTATTTATCTTTAGCTAAATTTAAAATATTTTCATTTCTAAATTTGAAAGGCTTTCATTTGTAAATAATATTCTTTCTGTATATGCTAATTATCTCAATACTGTATTCTCAGAGCGAAATTCACTTATGTCACTAATGAAACATAAAAACAATTCTGCTAACTATTGAATAATACTCAAACTATCAAGAATTATATAATTAACTAGAATGGAAAATAACTTAAAACTCACTAATTATAGCCGTCCTCATTGAAGAGTATCGTAAGATACTAATGGTTATGAGATTAATACGTTCCGTACTGACGGGAAAGTTTTGTCTTACCACAGTTCCTGAATACTACTACTGTTATTTGAAAAGCATTTTGTGTTCCCAAAGTATCTAATTTTATATAATATGACAATTTATTTTCTATTTCATCATTTTTCTGGAAAAAATTGTAGATTTATCCAATTTGTATCGCCACTTGCAGTTGGCAAATTCATCGTCGTCTGAGTTATTCACATTATAAATAAATGAAAAGAAATTCATTCCGTGTCTTATCAATATGTAAAGAAAGATCAGAATATATTTTATACAATAAAAAAGTTATCAAAGTTGTGAAGCATAAAATAACAAAGTTATAAAAATAAAAATTCAGGACCAAAAACAGGTATAACCTAATGTAAAATGAAATATCATGAAAATATAAACGTAATGTTTTTAAAAATATTTCTTAATCATAAAAAATGGCAAAACTAATGAAGATTATTTTATTTTGTTATTTCCATCAGGAAATTAAAAGATCTCCTATAATTTTGTTTTTAACTTTCATTTTTTTAATTTCACTTTCACGTAACGTAAACTTGTTGATATTGTCCTAGATATAATTCACAATTAGCTAAAAAAAATTTAAAAGACTTCATGTAACATTTTTCTTGTTAAAAACATTTGTCCACATCTGGTCTTAAAATTGTTTAAGCTGTAATCGAGAGCACTATTGGCTGGTAAAGTAGCAAATGATGCCAACATTAATCACAAACAAACCAAAAGAATGCGCTGGTCAGAAATGGGCAATGATATCAAGTTATATCACCATGTGATGACCAAACCTACTAATAATTTATATCATTCGCATGAAACGTCTTAAAAGTTTTCGTGACAAGTTTAGTTTCGATATAACCGAGCAGGATTTAAACACACGCACTGTCTTCACTCTACCGATCAGTTTGGGCCACAAATTATAAAATCGATTACATACACTCTCATCTCTTGGAATTAAATACTCTGTCCACATACTATCAAGTACTCTCCCCACTACTTTTAAGAAATAGTACAATCATATATACACAATCACATAATAATAACAATCTTTATTATATTGGTTAAGTTTGACATATGATGGATAATGGTACCCATAACATATCATTGTACTCAATAATAACTGAGTGACTCCGTAGCATTATTCGGATCTCGAACGAAATATTTTCATTACAAATATTTTGGCCGTTGCAGGTTTTAATGCACTTGAAAAATACTGCAAATGTAAGCAATTTTAGGACTAAACATTATTTAAAACTTTTCCATTCATATTCGCTAATAATCTTTTCAACGTCTGTCTTTCTATGTCTGTTATAACTTGATACAACATAAAGAAAGACGTACACGGATAAATTATAAGTTACTTAAACTTACTTAAATTATAAGTTACTGAGTTTCACTGCATTCATTCTAACACGGTTTTTGACATCATAGGTTTTATTTTGGAGGGCTTTTGTGTGCAAAATATTATCCATATTTCGAGTAAGAATGAATTGCCATGACGACAATGACGGCGTTGAATCGCGAGAAGTGAAGTAATTCTATTCATTGTCAATTACCTAATATCTCTACATTTAAATAACGAATTGCTACCAAAATTTGTCTGAGGGAGTAACATAACAACTAACCACTTCTTCGTATGCTAGGAATACCACAAAAAGCAAGTCTGGATGTTTGTTAATTACGCCTAAGCAGCTTGTTAAATTTTTACATACATACTCAATGATTTTCGTTTTTTAACCCGAGAATTAAAATCTCTATAGAATGAAACCGGGTTATTATTACTCAATAATTAAAATGTAGTACTACAACATTTCCATAGTCGGCGCAACATGTACATTTAAATCTTCAAAGATAATAATTAGTAAAAAAAATTATATAAAATTTACTTGTTTAGTTATTAGATTGTCGTTCATAAAATACAGTGTTTATGAATAAATATCCACAGTTGTCTACGAATAACATACAAATTAGTATAGTTATTGCTTTATAGCAATGACAGTATAAACAAGGAAACTATAATAGCACCACTGTCAAAAAGCAAAATGCAAAATAAAACATATAAAAAATGATTAAAAATGTTTTTAATTTAAAATATTTTTTTATTATTGAAATTAAATGTCTATTGCTTAATGTCTATTACCATTGTTTCCTGTTAACTGCAATTTACCATTGTTTCATTTTATCTTCCTTTAAATGAAAAGAAATCAGTGTATTTATAACAATCCATTTTATTAATATTAAATACACATTAAAAATACAAATGTGTCAGAAAACAAAATCTAC
Organism: Druceiella hillmani; assembly: GCA_039881145.1. NCBI lineage: Eukaryota > Metazoa > Arthropoda > Insecta > Lepidoptera > Hepialidae > Druceiella > Druceiella hillmani. Next base: position 17,134,773 of record JAYKKI010000047.1, on the reverse strand, counting down.
TTTTCTTATATACTTTACACATCTATATAGTTAGCTGCAAACCGTTCCACGATAATTTGTTTCATTAATAAGCAAATAAGATGGCGAAAAGGCATAAATTTAACGATACCAACATTGAATGATAACAAAATTCATAACATTTTTCCACTGAAACCATGATCTCGACGTTATCGGGTTATCGTTCCAAATAAATAGTTACATAAATAAATGACAACGGTTAGTCCTCGGTAACTAGTTACTTTTCTTTGTCACATAAATACTTGCACATACTCGACGAGACTGGCAGAGCACGATAGTGTGAAGAGCATGTTCGTGTCAGCCAGTTTCGTCTCAGACTCTGACTATGATGTCGGTTTTTTGACTAGATAATTTCTTAAATATATAATCATTCAACGATAACTAAATTCAAAATATGTTTTCCCTGAAACAATTATATCTACCGTTGTCGAGTTATCGTCTCAAATAAATAGTTATGAAAATAAGTCGGTTCAGTAGCAGCTATCATGTACCAATAATTAGTTAGTACCGATAACTGCTTTCTCCATTTTTTTATCCAACCTCCTTCCTGTGGATGTCTGTGGTGGTTGTATTCGTGCCCAGAATTCTCTCCGAACATGTACTTGTCTATGGTCGAAACGGTTGGCGAGTATGTTAATAAGAGAAACTGTGCTGTGCTATAGATTATATGCGTATAATCTATATTATATCATATCGTATCGTGTCGTGTCCTGTCGTGTCGTGTCGTGTCGTATCGTATCGTATCATATATCATATCATATCATATCATATCATATCATATCATATCATATCATATCATATCATATCATATCATATCATATCATATCATATCATATCATATCATATCATATCATATCATATCATATCATATCATATCATATCATATCATATCATATCATATCATATCATACCATATCATACCATATCATATCATATCATATCGTATCATATTATATTATATTACATTATATTTTGGATGGATTGGACGCAAATATACACTGATGTATCAAAAACCCTGCACGGTCATGTCGGTGCGTTTTTTACTGACCAGCTACTTCTCGTTCGGCATAATATCGCTTCCCAAAACAATACTCGGTATTCTTCGGGGAATGCTGAGCTACTGTGGAGACCTTGAGGTATGCTCGGCTTAAAAAGATTCCCAGGCTTCTTAAGTTCTTAACAGTCACTTCTCACTAATCCTTTTTTTCTACAAACTATAGCTTCGTGACTTTCCAAATTAAGCAGCTTACGCTAGTTTTGGATAGATGGTGATCGAATGTTGTTCTTACATGGATCCCTAGGTACTGTAACAAAGTAGTCACGAATGAAATAATCAACTTCAAAGCCCAATTTATCGGCAGAACTGGGTGACGATATTTCTCTCTTAATTTGACTGAAAATTTCTTTTCCCTTACTCATTCCTGGATGGTCTCTGACTAGCAGAGGATGTGGAAGGGATAATCTCACCTCACGGGTCCGGAATACTTTCAAGTTCAATCTACTATTCCCTCAAAACCTTGGTTCTCAAAATACATTTTGTTTTCGAAGAGAAACCTTAATATTCCATATGTGTTTGAGACATTGTTCTATTCCCATTCAATTGCTACAGATACGATGGCTGTGTATCAGAAAGTTCCAATCTGTGAACGCAGTGTTGGGGAGGACGATCTAAATCATTTTATTTTTGCATTCCCATCAAATAATAAATTTTCTTCGTTTTTTTAAGTTATTAAAATATAAAGGGTGTATACCCTTCAATTAAATCTCGTAAAGATACTGCTAAGGGATAAAAAGAACATTTGCGGGAAATTGGTAGAAAAAAAAATACATATGCACATGCATTGAGTTATATAAAGATAACTGAGTATGTGAATTTTAAACCCAAAACTATAGATTTCTGCTTGGTTGCCTGTCAAAAGCTCTTAATCATAAATTAACCAATGTCCAATAACCTCTTTTCTCAAATGCAAATTAATCCATTCTATAATTAAACATACAAAAGAAAGAACAACGTCAAAAGCTAGGACTTTGTAAATCATATAGATATATGTTTATATTTGTTTTTATTTTCTATTATGTAATATGTATATGCTAATTTTGTACTTCTCTATATATTGTAGTTACATCAATGCTATGTATAAATAATTTTTATTTATATTTGCACTTTATTTATTTAATTTTGGATTTTTTTTATTTCATTTTTGTTTTCGTGTATAATTTATTTTTTTATTATCAAGTTGCAACTATAGACACGGGAATATGGTCTAGTCCATAATCTAATCAGTGTTGGCCTCAAATCAAGAGCTCTGTGGTATTATTACCTAGCCACTAGCTACCAATTCGAAACATGATACGGGCAAAGGTTCTCTATTGATGTAATTTTAGTATATTATCTATGGATGGAATAAGTGCCACGGATGAGGGCCATAGAATTAAATAATAACAATTTGCTACGTAAATTATTTACTTTATGTGTTATGAACATAATAGTATATGACTTTAATACAGTAACGATATCTCAATTTATAAAATATTGATTGATATTTTTCTAATACATCTTTTTTTTCAACGCATTGGTACTGTAATTGTCAGTAACGTAATGTTTTAGCCCAATTTTATTAAAATATCGACTTATTATAATGACACTGGGGTCGAGCATTAAAGGGAAGTTGTCACAGAGAAAGAAGTAAGAAGAAAAATGCTACACAATCCTATTAGCACCAAACATGTATATATTATACCCTCATTATTACCTTCCTAACGTTACAGAGATGCCTCACTTGCAGCAGCTTTCCCACAAGGTGTAAGATGTCAGAAATGCCTTGAATTTGGTCACTGGAGCTATGAATGTAAAGGCAAAAGAAAGTTTGTAATTAGACCTTCAAGAACACAAATTCTGAAAAGAAATATGAAATCTCGTAAAGAAGACGATCCAAGGTTAGTTTATTCTACAACACAAATGTTAAATGGGCTTCGTAAAGAATTTGCAGTATAATATTCTTTAAAAATTCTTTCTGATAGTAAATTGTGGTACAAGTGCACTTTACCATTGTTTCATTGTATCTTCCTTTAAATGAAAAGAAATCAGTGTATTTATAACATTCCTTACTATTACCATTATCTCCGAGCCATGAACTAAATTAACTAAGTAAACATAATAATACATTAACAAAATATCAACTAAATTAATAACTTTCCATTGAGAACTAAAAGGATTAAGACTAAAAAGTATAAATTAGTAGGAATATTTATCTTCAATGGATTAATAGATTTTTATATATGGCAGCCATTAGCCTCCATTTTATTTCACAAGAAAATTGTTTCCAAATTCTATCAAGATGGATATAAAATGAAATCATATATGTGTGTGCATTACAATGTACACATAAAAGAATAAGAAAACTAAGTGCCTCTATTCTTACGTTTTGTGTGTTGTACTGCACGGCAGGCACAGCAAATACCATATTAATTTTATGTTCAATATATATTAATAAATTATTCTTATGGATATATGGATGTACAACAAACGTGAAAGAATAATCTCTTTAAAATAATAACTAAAAAACAAAGATAAAAAGTAAAAAAAAATTAAAGTATACAAGATGACAGAAATAGTGCCGAATTGGTTTTAAATACTGCTAAGGGATAAAGAGTAAGTGTGGAACATTTGTGGGAAATTGGTAGAAAAAAAATACATATGCACATACATTGAGTTATATAAAGATAACTGAGTATGTGAATTTTAAACCCAAAACTATAGACTTCTGCTTGGAAGCCTGTGAAAAGCTCATAATCATAAAATTAGTCAATGTCTGTTAAGGAGGGCATTCTTCTTGTCTTGAGTCTTGCCGTAATCATCTCTTTCTAATCCCATGTCTGGAACCGAATTATGTTGAAATTCTCCTATTCATAACCATATTTATTTACTCAACCGTTTAATGACAAATGCATCAGAGTGTAATTTGTTCATGTTGGTTCGCAAAATAAATTTGTTGTAATGTGTTTATATCTGTTAAATATAACTGTTTTCTTATTTATCTTTATGGAAACATATATTTGACTATATATATTATGTAATAGTGTGCTAAAAATAAGGTTGCCAAGGAATTTGTATACAATATAGGTAAACTTTAGTTTAGCGTTATTATACAGAAGCAAAATACGTAGAAAAATACTATTATTCAGAAAGAAAGTTTCTACACAACCCTAAAACATTGTTCAATAGATTTCATCAACCAGGTAACAACAATTTATGCAGAAAATAATCTGGACTTAAAACAATGCATGAGCCAAAGCTACGATGGTGCAAGTGTGATGAGTGGTAGGCATAATGGATATCAAAAGTGTGTTAAAGATATCCAACCAAATGGAGAATATGTACATTGTACTAACCAGAAATATACCACACGTTGCACCACCTTTATAACTATTTTGGGAACAGGATTAAGCTTTGAAATTTAGTGTCAAAGTATATGGGTGAATCAGAAATTACCTTGAAAAAACCATTCCAAGGAGACAGTTTAGCTGAATCAATACAATATCTACAATTAAAGTTCATTTTATGACGATTATCAAAACTTTGTCTGAAATAATCTTTTAGGGTCCTATTAAAAACAACTTGTTGACCTTTCAGTATATGCCAAAGTCTTGTCAATGACACCAAAATCTTGTTTCGAAAAAATCCAAATAATGATGGTGGTTTTTCTTTTATCAGGCAAAAACTCACAAGGCATTTTACGTTTGTTTTTTCATACCGTGCCCACATATCTTAGTCGCCGCATCAACAATTCATCCACTAACTCAACAGATGTAAACCAACTGTCTGCAGTAATATTTCAATTAGTACCATAACATGGCTCTGCCAGCTTAAAGTACATCCTAAGTTGGGACATTTCTTTGGGTAAGAGGTTTACCAGAGTATATAAAAGCGTTATGCAAGTAATGTGTCTTCGCATCGCAAATACACTGAACTTTCAAACCACATTTTCCAGGCTTATTTTTGATAAACATTCTGAATGAGCTACCACCTAATTTTACCAACATTTCATCAACACATAAATCTAAACAAGCATAGTTCGCGCTGCAACTGCCAATAAACTTTTCAAAAAATTCCCTTATCAAGGCCAGATTGTAGATTTTCTTTTTTTCCGTGTACTGATGACATCAAAGGTTACATTGTAATGAATGAATAAAAATCTGTTTATTCCCATTACACCTCGAAATATATCTCTATCTGTAAAACCAGACGCCCACAGTAATTTAACACCTTCATGATTTATTTATTTATCACCTATGGGGAAAAAACATAGTGAGATACAAAAAGCGAGTTTTTCAAGTATTAGGTTAACTTGTATCCAAACATTCCCACATGAAAATAATACTCTACATACATATATCCTCAGTCTTATATAAATATTTGTATAATACATTAAATATTAAGAAATTTTATAATACATTATTTTAATATTGAAATAAACAGAAGTAATTAAGTATTAGTATTCCATTTATATCTGTTCTTACCATAAAAATAGTTCGGGGCCTTTCTTCTTCCTCTTCACTAGAAGAAGAGTTTTCGCTCTACTCGATCTCCGAATCAGAAAAGTGTTCATTGTGTATAGATTCTTGATCACTAATATTACAAAATTCTTCCGGGCTTTTTTCTTCCATATCTTCACTTTCTGAGTCAGTAGAATCTTGAATGAGACATGAAATATAATTATTACAAAGGTAGCGACCCTTTGTTATAATTATCCTGAAGTAAAAGCAGATTACTTTATTAGGTTATTGTAAATAAACACTACGGAAAAGCACGTGCAGCATCTACAGAGACCTCATCAATGTAAAATAGGTACTTACCGTTACGAGAGCGCGGCGCGTTCCATCTGTTGAAAGCCCCCGTGGCACACTGATAATACCTAAGCTGGACGAGGCTCTAGTTCGCCAACACAAGAAAGTATAAGCAAAAAATGTCTCATGAGGACTACATAGACCACGCCCGTGAAGTTAAATATTAAAAACAAAAATGCTTAACTAAGTTTAGGCATCGTGTTTTGAATGATGTAAATTTTGCATCAATATTTCTGCAGCGTATTGATTTGAAAAATTTGTATAGTGACACAAAGAACAAGAAAGTCATTTAAATTCAAAGCCTTTGAAAATTTTTGATATACGTTTCCAAAACAAAAGGCAGACAAGAATCGAAAAGTACTTTGATGAACTAGCATCAGATCACAAATCTGAAAATCTTCAGTCAGCTTTTTTAATAACATATTGGACACCACATGCTCTAAATTAGAGACTTATATTAATGGAATTGTTGATGCTTGAACACTTGTTTATTTAATACTAAAAAAAATTGTCAATAAAAAAAGCAGGTCTAGTGCAGAAATATATACTGTGAGTTTATAAGACCGAACTTTTCAATTTCTTAACATTTATCATCTAGTGCAACCTGAGCTAAGGGAGGCATGGTCTGTTCACCAATTATTACAGAAATCATGATGAAAATTTAGAGATCTCTTGCGGAAGTGTACACTGTGATCTTGTGTGTATTTTACAGTATTCCTGTAACTTCCACAACAGCTGAAAGATCGCTAAATGAATTAAAAATGTTTAAGAATTGTCTGAAGCACAGTATCAGACCAAACTGCTTTCGATACTCATCATTAATTGCAACCAAAAACAAGGAGACCTCAAACTTGGATTTCAGTAGAATTATGACAGCTTTCCAAATATCAAGGCTTTGATATAGATTGTGATTTGATTTGCTTCTTTTTATTTCAAGCCAAATTTCTATTTGTTTTCTTTCGAGATCTAGCGTTGTTACAAAAAGTAGTATGTTTCCAAAGTAACAATTAAAATGAAAATTGCAATAAAATTTTGTAAAAATTAAATTGGTTAACTTCTGCAGTTGGGAAAGGAGGATCCAATTTGTCTTTCGCATCAAGATCGTTAACACCTAGCTACGCCACTGATTGCATTCTTTATTAAATTTGTATGAGTCAATGCCAAATTAGTACAATAACTTTGTGAACGCTATAGCAAGCATACCAAAGTACAAACAAGTTTATAACAAGTAAAACTGTTAATTTTATATGCTGATTCCAGAGTAAATTACATTTTTTATTTATTTAAAATTTTTTTTAAAAATATGGTGATTTAATAAAGATGTTAATTTTTATTAACCCTTAACAAACGTTAATTTTTTGTATAAAAATTGCTTACAAGAAATGTTCAATAAGACTGTTCCATTTGAAAATAAGAATTTGTATAAAAAGGCATTTATTTGATAATTCATAATATATGCTGAATTTAATAAATCAGCGTTTCATGTATGATATTTTTAAAATACTCTTAACATGGAGGAATGTTAGAGGTTTGACAGAAGTATATAACTGTCTTTCTTTTTCCACATAACTAGCAATGCAGTCATTATGCCTCCCTTGGGTGTCAGGTTATAAGATATGCAATTTTCCATTTAATCTTTCTTCACTGTCTGACATTGATGACCTTATGTAAAATTCATCTGGATGAAAATTGCCAGCTATTTATGTAGCCAAACATATTCTGAATATATGTTAAATGTATCATTAGTTTTATATTATGTTCACAATCAATTTATATATTCAATAACTCCCCAAAAATGAACTGTCCACTACTATTTTATTAATTATCATAAAAAACAATACCTTTCATACTGATCCTTGAAGTCCACCTCACCTTCGTGGCTTCTTGTTGTACAATCCAATAGTGCTTAAGGTTTCTTAATTTCAACACCACCATATTTAATTCTAGGCATATTTATCATCCATGCAGTATCACATGAACTAAGCATGGCAATAATTTTTTTTGCCTTTTTGTCCAATGTTGTTTAATAGTGCAAATTTTTTTTTTTTTTTTTATTATCTTGCAATCAGCTTAACAAGCTCTTAACAAATTTGTTGTAGGATATCTGGCAGGTAAGAACTGGTCCTCCAGCGAGGAAACTGTCTCTTAATTATTTAGGAATTTGTTATTTAACAAGATCCCGTATGTGGTGTTTTTTAAGTCATCGTTTATTTATGGGATTATCTAGAGCTGTTGCGAGGATATTAGTGTGAGCTTTTATGCGGTTTCGATAGGATTGTACTCTGTGTTCTACTTCCTCCTTTACGGTTTTCATTCTTGTGTACTCATGTAATTCATTGTTTGTAATGAGTAGAGGTGCATCAGATATCATTCGGAGTACTTTATTTTGGAAGCGTTGTAGTATTTCCACGTTGGAATTCTTTGCTGTTCTCCACAACTCTATGCCATATGTCCAAATCGGCTTGATTATGGCTTTGTATATAAGTATTTTATTTTTCGGGGTGACATGTGATCTTCTGCCTATTAGCCAGGAAAGGTTTCTAAGCCGAATGTTTAACTCATCGCATTTTTTTGTAATGTGAGTTTTCAATGTTTGCTTCCTATCTAGATGCATGCCTAAGTATCTTGTTGAGGAAGAACATCGTTTCCAAGTTTAATTTGAGGGCAGTTATCCTTTCGTAGAGTGAAGGTTACATGTACCGATTTATTAATACATGTACCGATTTATTAGTACTGATTTATAATAGCGCAAATATACTTTATTTTATTTTTATAACGGAATGCAATAATGCCACTTTTAAATAAGTACCAATAGAATTTCATCTAAACTTTGAATCAAGGTTTTCTAGAAATTTTTTCACTTTTAGAATATATCTGTTTTTTTTAAATTATTGATTGATTATACTGCCTTGATTTTGATTTTGATATAGAAACAGAAAGTAAATTTTAAAAAAAAGGATGCACATAGGCTTTATAAAAGTGGTCTTTTATATTTACTAGAAAGACTGTACTCGAATTCAAAATAAAGCCATAAAAAGCACTAATATAACTTGCCATTTTCATCAATTGGTGTAGTTTTTAATTATTAGTTTATAATTATTTCATTAGAATATAAATTTATTTGTGATACAATTTCAATTAAAATTTTGTCCTAAAAATTTCTTAAACTATAGCCTTCTGAACATTTCCAAAATGGTGGCGCTCGGCATTTCTCAATGGAACATTTCTAAATAAGTTTTTGTCTCCATCACCATATACTTCAGTCCAATCAGAATTATGACACTACTATTACTGTCAAGAGAATATGGGAAATAAAATCGCTTTCTAAATCATCGAACTGCTCACAAGTACCACTCCCTTGAGTTTCAAAATTTATATAATTCTTTTTATTTTTTGAGATAAAAAAGTAATTTAAATATCTCTGAATGTTTCAATTGTTACTCTGCAAAGTTTCAAATCTAAAAACAAATCCACTCACATTTTGCAATCATCATGTTTTCACTTTTTCTTTCTTGATAGCTCTCACATGGCCTACAATCAATAAAGAAACATTGCAATGTCATGTCAGAAGTAACATTATCATTATTTTTCTCAGTTTGTTTATTTATACTGACATTAACATGTCTAGAACACAATTAAATGAAACTATGTGATGTAGTATTATTTCTACTTTCTTTAATTTCTTTACCACAAATCAAAGATCTTTGCTAATAGCCCATCTGAAGATGTTGTAATACAACGAAACCTAGGTTGTGGTAAAGAAATTAAAGAAAATAAAAATAATACTACATCATGTAGTTTCATTTAATTGTGAATAATGAATCTCTACAAAATTAACGCCAAATATATTCAATGTCAAGAACACTCAAAACTACCATATAAATATAAATCAGATGTCATCTCCGCCGACGCTTCGGGTTAGTCTAGACTCAGCGCAGACACCAATTTGTTGATGACTTACCAGCCCATGAGGAACGTTTGTTTACTAATAATCAGTTGTTTTGCTACCTCCGTTAGCTGGCATCTGTTGTTTGTACATGTTAATTATTTGTCCTTTGTGAAAGAACATTTGTTTACTAATAATCAGTTGTTTTGCTACCTCTGTTAGCTGGCATCTGTTGTTTGTACATGTTAATTATTTGTCCTTTGTGAAACGTTGTAGTAATTGGTGATAGTTTTTATGACTATGGTTTTAACTTTAGACACTGTGCATATATACTGTTGTAGTTTTTACTTTACTTCAGGGGCAAAACGTAACCACATTACTCTTCCTTTAAATGAAAAATTAAAAGTGCCACAGAGACTGGACAAGGGAGAATCACTGACATTGCTAAGGAAATCGATATGGGAATTACTATGATACAGGACTGAAACAAAAATAAAAGAATATTGAATCTTTTACAGTGAAGGTAGAGAGAGGGTAAGGATACACTAAAAAGTTAAAAAGCTAAAAGTAAGACAATGTGTTATGAATATGGTTTCGCCAAGAAAGGAGGAAAACACCTTACGGTTTAGACCCATTAGTAAAGAAAAGGCCCTAATTATGCATAAAAGATTGCAAGTTATAGGTGAGCTCTCACAGCCAGTTAAAATTGGATTGATCAGTGAAAAACCCATCATGGTGCTACATAGATTGTTATATCAGGTGAAAACCTAATAGCCATTTGATGATAATAGATGAAAACCTAATTGATGACAAGGCAACAAAAGAGTTTTCTTTATAATTGAAAAAAATTTGTTGAAGAAAATGAATTGGAACTTCATAGAGTCTTTAATATAAACAAAACTAGCTATAAATGAAACTGGAATAAAATTTTTTCAAGTTCAAGTATCATATAGGATGTCAAATGAAAACTTATTGAAGCACAAATTAAAAACTCTAGCACAATTAATTGTCAAATAATTTGTTTATTTCATTATAACTACTGAATTTCCTTATAACTGCTGATTTAATTAGTTTTTCCTTATAACTGTTGGATCTAGAGAAAAAGTTTTTGGAAAAAAAATATTTCACGCGATGTAAGGAACAACTCTTGTCCTTACATATTTTTCAAAACGTTTAATTTGACTCAGGCGAAACGCTCCCCACTCAGTTCCACGCGTGCGCAATGTGATATGGCATTGATGCAGTCTGCGATGGGTATGCAGTATGCAGCAGACTGGCGCTCTTTTAAGCTTAGTCTGATGATAACATTACTATTAATAATTTAAGTGGAGGAACGCTGATGGCACATTACACTAATTGTGTAAGTATAACTTGCACTAAAGCAATTTTTATTACAGCATTGCTGAAATCTATCATTAGCTGGACTGTATACCCACCATTTTTACATAATCCCACCATATTTACCATTCGGATTATCCAATTTTTTATTACAATGATGATACAATATTCGATTTACAACTTTCTTATATTACAACTTAGCATTAGACTGATAACAACGAAGATTAGTTTAATAAGGCTTAATTTGTCCATCAGGATAATACATGCAGGAAAGAAAGAAGAGGAGGTTGCAAAGAAACGCCGAAGAAAAGAATCAACAAGCAGTTCTAGCAGTACTTCAACCTCCAGTTCCAGTAGTTCCTTTGGTAGTGAAGATTCTACAGATAGTGAACGATCATCCTCGAGTTCTTCTGCACCGTCTTCTTCAACATCATCATCGAGTGAAAGTGATTAAACCACAGACTGAGCACATTTTATATCTAGGAGCAAAATGTGCTCTATGAGTGATTATCATTTTAATCTATTTTTAATCAAGGACCTTTATTACAAATAAGACCAAAGTGACATTAAAAACAAATGGAAATAACATTATTAAATTACTATGCAGGAAGCGGTGTGATTAATAATGTTAAGTAAGAATGAAAGTGTTTTGTATTTATTTTTGATTATGTATATAAGTTAATTAATATTTTAATTATGGAATGTGGTATTTCATAAATTGCATAAATGAAAATACCTTTAAGAAAATTATTGAGCATACAAAAATAATGATAGATTGATTTTCCAAATGGTGGATAAGTTTTCTTATGGCTTCTATAGAAAACCACATTATTCTTTTTTTGTCTTAATGTTATTCAATAACATAAAAAACACCTTTGATGCTTAAAATATTAAAATAAAAAGTATCACATTGGATAGGCTAAAGAAAAGACAACATTGATTTATATCACAAATTTTAATTAGTTTGGAGTGACGGTCTCCGATGGATAGGATTTCATTCGTCACATTGTTGACATAAGGAGTTTACTTTACCGACATTGTCAGCATACTGAGACCTTTCCGAACATTTTATTATAATGAAAAATAGTTAAAAGTAAAAGAAAGGTAATTAAAGAAAATAAAATTCATTCTTACTATAAAGTTTTATTTCCTATTAATACCAATGTGGTTGTAATGCATCTAAAATCGTGTTCTGCACTGAATGTATTTATTGGACGGACTCAAAATATGTTTTTAAAAAATCTACCAGATTATTACCAATATATAAAAGAAACGGACAGTGCCTGTTTGTCAGTAAATGTATTAATTAAGAATTGGTAACCATCTTACCAATTTTAATTATTTTTACATAATGGATAAAGCAGTTGGCTGCCTTTATCTTATGATATTTTGATGAGTGACCAAATTTCAGGGAGCGATATTAAAGAAGGAACATTAGGAAAAGTTAAAATATTCTTCTTTCATTATATTTAGAATTTAGTTACCATTTCTTATACTCATTTTCAACAGGCTTTTTATTTTATGACAACACAGTAAGCTTCTAATACCAGACACTAAGTGAAGGGGTAATATCAGATGAAAGTATTAATTTCAAGTCTATGTTTAAATTATATTATTGTCAAATTCGGCTAGACATATTCTATATCTAAAATTATAATAACTGCCATGTAATAATTAATTTTTAACTATTTTACCAAATTGATCTGTATTAATTTAACTAAACTGGGAAAAATTAGTTTATTCACAACTTTTATATTGAAGTATTAAAATAAATTATCTTTATTTCAAAACCTTCACATTGAAAGTCACATTTGTAAAACAAAACGTGATTATACCTTTGTTTATTTAATTCCTTACGTTAAACAATGAAAAACTTCATATGTCAACAAAATCAATTTTAAACTTGGACAACACCTATATTCATGTAAATAATAACGGTTATTTACTAGTTACCTATCTCATATCAGATCCAAAAGCATTATATCTTTGTACTTATTATTAGACATCCGATTAAATGCACATTTTGGCATTCAATACATGCATATTTTGATATACATGCCCCCCAACCATATTGTGACATTTTTTTAATGACTATGAGGTAACCTTTATTCAACATATTTCCAGTCACTAGTTGGAAATATGATGAAAAATTAGTTACCGCTTTTGTATAACTATAGAAAAATACACCAAAATGATATTGATTTGACTATAATATAAACTGTATACAAATATTACGATTTTCTATTCATGTTTTATGAATCCTTATAAAGATCAATATTCAGTTAGTTATATAATACATATTTACGAAAATTACACAAACAATAAAAAAAGTGATACAATTATATATGTTCAAAATGAGGGAAAAAAAATTTTTTTTTCTGAGTCTTGGCCTTCCACCATCTGATCCTTTTTATTAGTTTGCTGCATTCAAATTATTCATCATTCTTTTTTTTTCTTATCTAGAATGAGGGTCTACTAACTTGCAAATTTGTTTCATTGTTATCTTGCTAATTTATTGCTTTGTTGCTAATTTGCAAAAAATTTTATACATCAAGACTATCTTTTCATTAGGCCACCTTAATCTAACCAAACCATAAAAACATTTCTACGGTAAATATATAGGTAACCTTGTATATGGTACTCGCAATAATAATATTATGTAAATATTAATATTTTGAAATACAAAATTTACGGACGGATTAATGATTTGGGAATGAAAATGGCCAGAAAAATGTGACGTAACATCTTTAAGTTTTTGATTATTCACATCCGTTCAATCTGTTTTCCTTCATTTAACACAACGAAATTCTCACAAACTTTTTTTAATATTGACAAAAAAAACATTAAACTATTGAATAACAACTATGCAACTTCAATGCATGTCTGAGACTAAAATAATAAAAACTTAAATGTGCATGCTTGTATCTAGAAAAATTGAACTTTTCTCGTTTTTAGACTTGCAAAATGAGCTATTATTCCTCTAACATCCAAACTATCCAATATTTTCAGATTCTAAAGAAATAATAGATAAATTACACAGTCTTGGCTGATGTATAGTCGACACTAAATAGTTCGTAATCAATTTTAACTTAGAAAAAGATCTTTTTCCAAATGGAACTGTAATTGGTAGAGTAAGAAATATTATTAATGCTACTGATGTGTTTGGAAAAGTTGACATTAAGCTGTTATTGTAAAGATATTGCAAAAGTGTATGTGGATCACTTGAATCATTTTCTAGAAAATACAGCTTTAGAGTGTTAATTTCATTGTACAAGTCAAAAGAGTCAATGTCAGCTTCACTCCTTGAATAGTCTTTGAGTTTCAGATGTAAACCTTTAAGATATTTCATCAGGTCTTCTTCGGGATAGCTAAATTTTGAACTATTAAAAAAACCAAACACATTGTCTAAAGTTTTTAAATCTTCAAATCTACATTTTAAGGAAGTTAATGTCTGATCTAGAATTCGAAAATAAATTTGTAGATCAGACAACTGTATTTCGTAATTATTTTTAGGGTCTCTTATAACTTCCTCACATTGTTCTTACTAAAATTGTGTCGATTTTCTTCTTGGACGAAGTATGTTTATTGGTTGGAAATCGATTTAAGTTTTTAGTTTTTGTGCCACTTCGATAGCTTCTTTTAAAATCATTTCAAAGTGTTCATCCGTGTGTATTAGTGTTAGCATATTTTGTTAAGTATTTTTACAAGTTGTATTACGTCTGATGTAGACATTGAATGATACTTGGCAGTTATTCGTGAGATGTTAAATGTGCAAGTTATGTGTCTAAAAATGTAACAGCAGATCCAAATGAAATATGGGTCAAAATACGAGACAAATATTGCATTTAACAGTTAAAACTGCATAAACAAATCATATGAAAACTAAGGCAGATTTATTTTTAATTCTCTAAAATTGTTAATGTAAAAAGGCTGGCGACAAAAATCACGCAGCTGTCCCAACTATCATACTTTTGTTAAGGGTGAAAAGAATGTACTTATGTTTTAAAATATCTAAACGTCTGAAAATATCTAATGAGGTTTTGATGTTAACCTACAAATTCGAAAGTCCTGTTGCTTATGTGTGTCAGGATAAAGGCATGCGTGCCTTAATATAAACAATAGTAGTGAAGTTTTTGTTTATTATTTGTACTTGCATATTTGGGAGTATTTTAAAAACATTTGGAGTTTTAAAATATTATCAAATAACATCCTGGCATAAGATTTTCGGTGGCATAGAGTTGACTGGAAATATATTACAATTACACACTTACATTAGTCACTTTACTTACATGTTTATATATTTATTTAATTATTTCGTAACCTCTTCAAGTGTCTATTAAGTATTTATTGAGGGATTACTAAATAATGACACTGTATCTGTGATGATTCCATTGGTGGATATTGAAACCTGCTCAGAATGCCTATTACTTTGTTCGTCCTCTTTTAGGTGGGTTAAAAGTTATGTATATGCAGATAAGTGTTTAAACCTTAAATGTATTTTTAAATTCGTTACAGATGATTTGTAAGAAAATGTTTTTTTACACAGGTTACCTTCGTAAAAGTTCCATATGTTAGATGAATACTGTTAACGACTCATTTTCAAGTTTAAAAAAATATAATTGATACCTATGAGAACTATACCTATTTTCACAATTGATCAAGGGAAAACAATTAATGCTAAAGAAATTAAAGCACAAAC
Organism: Druceiella hillmani; assembly: GCA_039881145.1. Lineage (NCBI taxonomy): Eukaryota > Metazoa > Arthropoda > Insecta > Lepidoptera > Hepialidae > Druceiella > Druceiella hillmani. The sequence goes on along the minus strand of JAYKKI010000047.1, from coordinate 17,118,985 downwards.
TAAAATGTGAACACAATAATTATTTAAGTATAACTATTAAAACACTATATCTTTTATTTTAAACTAGTAATTCACAACGTTAAACATACACAATTAAATGAAACTACGTGATGTAGTATTATTTCTACTTTCTTTAATTTCTTTACCACAACCTAGGTTTCGTTGTATTACAACATCTTCAGGTGGGATATTAGCAAAGATTGTCTCTTGATATCTTTGCTAATATCCCGCCTGAAGATGTTGTAATACAACGAAACCTAGGTCGTGGTAAAGAAATGAAAGAAAGTAGAAATAATACTACATCACGTAGTTTCATTTAATTGTGAATAATGAATTTCTACAAAATTAACGCCAAATATATTCAATAGTTAAACATACACTTGGAGTAATGAACTAATCCGCTCCTTATGACAATAACACAAGAAGTTATGCCGTTACTATACCAATTATCAATCAATTAATTTATGAATAGTATTTATTTAGTAGTTATAGCATCCTAAAACAATATGCCACACTCAGATTTCTGCACGATGTAAATAATACTGTATGACCAAAAGTAAACAATCTGCTATAACAAGGTATCAGTTAAATTTCATCAACAGTTAATACTTAAATAGCATTAGCATGTTAGCATTAGTTGCTAAATGTAAATAGCATGCTAATAGGTATTTTGTAATTAGCACTTTTGTCAATGCTATTTTTGTCATCCCTACCTATTACCGATTGGAATGAACGCATTATATTATTAAGAACATATTGCTTTATTGTCAAGTCACTCGTCACTCATCTGAATAAAAAGAGCAAGAAATAGAGCGTTCCTTTTCTTAATGCAATTCATTGTTTTATATATTATCTGTTTTATGCTTTATTCTTTTGTTTCGTATTGATGGAACATTACCGAATGATTATAAACAATTAATTACTACAAAGTTAAAATCGATACCTGTTATTTAAACTTTGTTTATGTTATATTTATTCAGTCTTCACTGTTGATCGCTAACTAACTGCAATTTCTATGCGTTATTGTTTCATCTTGTATGAAATGTAATTTTTACCATATTGGCCATTGCCTAGCTTTCTTTTAACATAAATTAATCAAATCTAGATTAAAACCTGTCACAAAAAAATACATTCTATCGAAAACCAAATTAAAATTGAACTAGCGGTTCTCCAGCTACAAACAGTCATATGCAAGTATTTAATATAGATAGCGATTAACAGGCCTACAAAAAATAAAATTTTTTTTGGTGCATCTCTGTTTGTATCTAAGGTCGATAAAGTAGGTAATGTACGATATATTGCCTTACGTCATTTTAACTCGTCAGCTCTAGCTTACCTACTACCCTCATTTTAAATTTTTGGCGATCTTATTCGTAAATATACATTATTACAATAGCATCGATAAAATTTGTGTTATTATTTCATTATAGCTAGTACGTCCAGATGTTGTGTTAACGACCCTGATAAATTTTGTTATGTTTGTGGTGAATACATACTGAAAGATCAGCGTAAATCAATTACTAACCCTGCGAGTCGTTTGTATTTTGCTTACTTCGGTATTGAAATTCGACAGCAAGATAAAGTGTGGGTGCCTCATAGTGTATGTAAAGTATGTGTTGAACATTTGCGACAGTGGGAGAAAGGGACACGCTAGTCTTTGAAGTTTGCCGCGCCTATCATATGGCGAGAACAAAAAAATCATTATGACGATTGTTACTTTTGTATGACTAATATAGTGGGCATCAATAGAAACAATCGCCATAAATGGAAATACCCTAATATTTCTTCAGCACAAAGACCTATTCCTCATTCAGAAAATGTTCCAATACCAGCTTTTCACCAGGTAGTGCAGCAATCTCAGGAGGATCAAGTTGAAACACCTATTTCTTCTCAAGTAGATGATGACTTTGAATACTGTGAAAAAACATCAAATCATAAGCCATTTTCGCAGAATGAGCTTAATGATCTTATCAGAGACTTAGATCTTTTTAAGGAACGTGCTGCGTTACTAGCGTCAAGATTAAAAGAAAAAAATTGCCTTTCTTCAGACGTTCGAGTGTCTACATATCGCACGAGAGAACGAAGCTTATTGCAGTTTTTTTCATCTGATGAAAATTTTGTATATTGCTGTAACATGTGTGGTTTGCTGACTTTCATGGGTTTGGAGATCTATCAGCCCAATGAATGGCGTCTTTTTATTGACAGTAGCAAACAAAGTCTCAAAGCAGTTCTTCTACGTAATGGAAATAAATATGCTCCCGTTCCAATTGCACACTCAACATGTGTGAAAGAAGAATATGAGGTCATTTCATTTCTTTTACAGAAAATAAAATATTTTGAACATGACTGGGTGATCTGCGTCGACTTGAAGATGGTTAATTTTTTATTGGGTCAACAGAGTGGTTATACAAAATACCCATGCTTTATTTGTCTCTGGGACAGTCGAGCCAAATCACATCATTGGACTCAAAAAAATTGGCCTATGAGAGATGCTCTTATTGTTGGGGAAAGAAATGTTATAAATGAACCCTTAGTTTCAAGAGAAAAAATCATTCTTCCACCATTGCATATAAAATTAGGGCTAATGAAGCAATTTGTTAAGGACAGAAATGGGCAATGTTTTCAGTTTATTTCACAGAAATTTCCTTATTTAAGTACTGAAAAACTAAAAGCAGGTATCTTTGATGGACCTCAAATACGTCAATTAATGAAAGACACCACTAATTTTGAGACTTCTATGAATGAACTGGAAAGACTAGCGTGGAAATCTTTTGTAGCAGTTACACAAAATTGCCTCAGTGTCAACTATGTAATATTAGTAGAAGAAATGCTACTTTGTTTCAAAGAATTAGGCTGTAATATGAGTATAAAAATACACTATCTCAACAGTCATCTGGATCAATTCCAACACAATTTAGGAGATCTAAGCGAAGAACAATGAGAATGTTTCTACCAAGACATAAAAACGATGGAGAGTAGATACCAAGGAAGGTGGTACATTCATATGATGGCCGACTATTGCTGGGGAATCATGTGAGATTGCCCAAGTCAGTTTCATTCTAGGAAATCACTCAAAAGGCAATTTCTTGATGTTTAATGCCAATAAAGTATAATTTTTTGGAAAGTGTATTTTTTTTATCTCGGGAACTAGAGCTGATAGAATAAAACAAGTTACATTTTTGATATCACCATGTAAGACATACTTAAAATCAGGTTTAAAATCCCCGGCACCAAAATCGTTTTAGGCCTGATAGTACGCAGTCTATACATATTTTGTATACACATACAGAAGGAAAATTAACTTCGTGGAACATATCGTTTAAGAAAGTATTGAACAAATGTTATTCTCAATAATGTCCAATAACTTGTTATTTTTTAACAGGTATGATACTTTGTTATTGAATAATGATGTTATTAATTTCAATAAGTACGGAGAAATAACAGTTATTTCCATCTGTACGAGCATGGAACGTAAAATGCACGGTTATTGACATGGAAAATATCAGAATACGGATACTCCATACAAATATATTTTTTCACACAAATTCTAGGTGTGCATCAGCTATCTTTTTCTAACACAACCTTCTTTGTACTTTACCTTTTCTTGTCTATGACATAGATTAAGTAGCCTATGCTATTGTCAAAATGCGTCGTAATATAGCTGTTCAATCGTTCAAAACATAGATAATACACTAAATATACTGGTTCAAAATGTAAGTAGCTTCATTGAGACTTATGCTTTTTACGCGTTCTATTATCTGCTTTTGAATTTTTTATTTACTTTTAACTTTGTATATGTTTTAATAATCTGTTTTAATATTATCTGCATCTGTTTTTATTCGTTCAACCCTATTTAGGTAGTTGTCAAATCGTTTAATTGTTGTTTTCTTTTTATTATATTAATATATCTTTGTATTCATTTTAATATTATCTCCATCCGTTTTCATTTATTTCATTTCTATTTACGTACTTTTAAAATCGTAAATAGTTATTTTAAGATATTGTATATATGCGTGAGATGTCAGAGGAAGTATGAAATTGTTGTCGAAAATAAAAAATGGCTGTATATACCCGGATAGAATGCGTAAGATGAAGTAGCTATGCAAGAGTTTTCAATTCAACGATGCAGGCATCTATGAAAATTTATTATAGAAGAGGTAATGTAAAAGTTCAATGCATTATTTCATGTTTGTCATACTTAATTAGGGTTGCCACCTTTTTTTAAAATAAATAGAGTATATTTACTTTCTAAGGTAAAAAAAATAAAGTACAATGTCTAAAAATAAAGTATTATTTATTTATTTAGATATTTTTTCCATACATATTTTTTGTTACTTCTAGCAACATCTAACAAATATTTGTGATCAAAAAACGTCTAAACAGCATCTTTACAATCTATGTCCATGTTAGGATAAATAATTCGGTTTTTATTAAGTTTAGGGACCGTCTACTTCGTTCGTCCCGCCACTTAGCATTCATCAGAGAAAAGACTCTCTGTAAATGCTGAAGTGGCGAGAATTGGTAGCAGAAATGACACGATTTTGTATATATTTACAAAATAATTACTACTATGGAAAAATTTTTGCCACTCATGCGATGTAGATAATTTTGAAATATCTACAGAATTATTAACTTGCGCATATAACTCTTTCAATAAATTAATTTCTTCATACAGGTCATTTATGTTAATATCAAGCTTTTGCAGTTTCAAAATTATAAGTATGTAAACAAAATGCTCACATTCAACATTATCTACTTTTTTAATATATGACGCTCAAGGAAAAGAGCCAATTTGTGTGACTAATAACGTGACTCCAGGTACTCTAAGGCTTTATCCAAGAACAGCATGTAATTTTTATAATTTTCTGACTAACTTCAGGCGAAGACAACTCAATTTCTTAAATCTTTTTTTCAGTGTCATATCCAAAGAAGAGATCTTCTTTTCTTTTCATTAATTATTTTCTAAGATTGTGCATAACATTGTATACATCAAAATTGTTATCTTATTCCCTTCTAAAAATTTTACAGTTTTACTAAGCACATATAAAATGTGGTTTTCCAATTTAACAATATTGTATCGACATAAGGTAGGCCATCTGGTTCCTACAAGGCTTTTGTGTTCACGAAAATCTCCATCTACCGATTCTATGAATTTTTTTAATTCTTATCTCCGAACAGCCGAGTGGGAAAAATGAGCATAGATTTTAAGGATAATATGCTCAATGTCATAAAAACAGGATAAAAAGTTCCTGGCATGTTTCGTGCAATTGTGCACTATATGTGCATAACAATTTCCCTTAATCAAGTCCGGTACCAAATCTCTAATGTTTACAAATAATGAATGGTTTATTCCAAAATTGGCATTTGTGTTGTTAGCACTTAGCCAAGATATATTCCCAAATGATAATTTGCATTGCTCGACTGACTTTTGAATTGCATGAACCGTGCAATCAGCTGATTCATTGCTATTTTCATAGAAATCAGTTAATTTTCTTTGAATGCTATTTTCAGCTGTAAAATATTGCACAACTAATGGAAAAAGTTTATATATTTTTTTTGGAAGCATCCGTTTGCAAGCAGAAAAATAAATTGCCTGTATTTAAATCGTTTATTACATTTTGTAAAACATGGCCCTAACACCTCTGTAACTAGAGCTTCCATTTTGGTCCTGGCTAAATAAATACTTGTAGCTGTATTTGAATTAACATAAATCATTTTATTTAACTTAACAGTACATTCCATACAATTAAAGGACAAAATATGCTTAACAGTGTGATATGTTAAGGCTAAGTAGTTCAGCAGCCATAACATTGTCTTTATCACTACAAAATTAACTTTGGGAAGAAGTGGAAACAGAAGCAGACCCAAGAAAACTTTCAAGCAGTTCAGATGATTTTTTCAGCTTATATTTCGATGTATGCTGTTTTGTTTTCAGATGTTGCTTAACCTGCAAACAAATAATAAACCCTTCACCTACCACCATACACACCAGACACCCCAAATCGTCACGAAACGAAATTTTTATTGTGATTCTATCCCTGCGTGGTTGTTTGTCCAACCTATACTCACACAGGTAAACATCCACCTAAGATTAAATTTTTCATTTATTCAGTGTACTGTATTCACAATTACAGATGCCGTCCAATTCTATGTTAGAATCCGATTCCTGTAGTCGTTTTTCAGGTGTATTTCGTGAGCTACAATTATATGCATCCATAATAGATTATTTATCACAACATTGGACAACATACCAAGAACAAAAAATAATATTTGAACAACAAACAGTAAACAAGGACAAATTGAGATGATAATTGACATGGACGTTTTAGGTTACGTTAAAAAACGACAGTGCTGCTTAGCATTTAGCTTTATGCTTTATCGATGTGATTCATCCCGTTACACGCAAAAAATCGCTTAATTTTTTTGTTTCTTTTTTTTTTGTAAACAATTAAATAAAACCTTTAGCAGTCGAAATAGGTAAAATAAAGTATTTTCACGTACTTTTTTGTTTTCATAAAGTATAAAGTACGTTTCCCCGAAATAACGTACAATACTTTATTATAAAGTATAGGGTGGCAACCCTATACTTAATTGAAATTAATGGAATTACCACTTTTTTTACCACCAATTGATTTAGTGCAGGCACATGATTAGTTTTGTTATTGTAATTTATGCATTATAGTTTCTATGTACTTTCCCACGCTTGTAAGTCATTTATACCGTAACTGGAAATTATTGACAGCAAATATTAGAAATTATTCTTTGAAACATTTTATTCTTTATTAGAAACATTTATTATATACATATTGAACATTCAACTTCATTCCCAGGTAATTCAGTGATTCGAGGAAGTAGTATGACAATGGCAGATATGGGCGAGATCATCAATTTCTTCACCAAATTATTTAATAGTGTTCATGATAGTACTAGATATTTAAAGGTAAACCCTAGAGTGAGAGTAAGTGAGAAAAGTGGGCATGACCAGTTTTGGGTAGAACACTAGAAAGTATGCGATTTGTTAATAAAGTAGGTACTATACATACTCACTATACATACATTTATATTAGAAACATAAATATGTTTCTAGTATAAACTATAAAGCTTTCACTCTCACAACTCATTTTTTTATATAATACATAATACGAGACTGCATTACAATAATAAAAAAAACAAACAGTTCAATTAAAAAAGTCTTACAGTCAGAAATAAAAATTAAATTATTTTCAATTGTAAGTATATTACATACATAAAGTAAGGGATAAATATATGATAATTACTTAGCTTCCTAAATTGTAGTAAAAGAATTCCTAAAAGTAAACATAATGGATGCTTTAATACAACTAATTATTAATACACTTGTTGAAAGTATACTACATTTATCCCAATACACCAATAAAAAAGGGCCATTAATTTAATAGCTGTAGTTTTTAGGTCTGAAAGATTTAAGTTAAGAAAGATTGTTGTAATGATTCCTGGAATCCCTGGATCACCTGAAAATGAAGTTGAATTTTCAATATGTATATAATAAACGTTTCTAATAAAGAATAAAATGTTTCATAGAATAATTTCTAATATTTGCTGTCTTTAAGTTCCAGTTACGGTATAAATGAGTTACAAGCGTGGGAAAGTACACAGAAACTATAATGCATAAATTACAATAACAAAACTAATCATGTACCTGCGCTAAATCAATTGGTGGTAAAAAAGTGGTAACTCCATAAATTTCAGTTAACTATGACAAACATGAAATAATCAATTGAACTTATACATTACATCTTTTATAATAAATTTCATTGTTGAACTCAACACTTACACAGCTACTTACTTTTATCTTACGCATTCTATATATACAGCCATTTTTTATTCTCGGCAATAATTTCATACATCCACTGGCATCTCACGCATATATAAATACAATATCTTTCCATGTTGCTCTTTTTTCGTTCTCAAACAATAGGTCGTACCGTAAACAAATTATTCCTCATACCTTTCAACGAATATGGAAGATCATACACAACAAATAAATCAGATTTCAACACTTTTATTTTATTCATAATTTTCTCCTTTCAAAACATATTCACGCTTAGTTTCTTGTATGAAGTTTTTCAGACCTGCAACAAATAACATTTTTATGTCTTTGCTTCCAATAATGTTTATTGGAAGCAAAAACACAAAAATTTTGCTTCCAAAATTTAAAGAATTTTGCTACCATCCTTTGGAACCTTTACAATATACCTACAGACATAGCAGATATATTTAAAAATAACTATTTCACGATTTAAAAGTACGTAAATAGAAATGAAAATGGATGGAGATAATATAAAAACGAATAAAAAGATATATTATAATAAAAGAACACAATTTTACGATTTGACAACTACGTCAATAGGGCTGAATAAATAAAAACCGATGGAGATAATATTAAAACAGATACAAATATATTATTAAAACATATACAAAGTTAAAATGTAAAAGCAGATAGTAGAAATCGCAAAAAGCATAACTCTTTCTGTCCTTCTTTGATTATATAGCGTTCGTTCAGAGTCCGGACACTCCATACTAATATATTTTTTCATACAAATTTTCTGGTGTGCATCGGCTATCTCTTTCTAACACAACCAACTTCATTGTACTGTACCTTTTCTTGACATGCCATAGACTTATGCTATTGTCAAAATGCGTCTCAAAATGGCTGTTCAATCGTTTAAAATGTAAGTAGCTTCATCGAGACTTATGCTTTTTACGCTTTCTACTATTGCTTTTGCATTTTTTATTTACTTTTAACTTTGTATATATATTAATAATATATTTGTATCTGTTTTAATATTATCTGCATCTATTTTTATTCGTTCAACCCTATTTACGTAGTTGTCAAATCGTGAAATTGTGTTGTTTTCTTTTTATTATATTAATATATCTTTGTATTCGTTTTAATATTATTTCCATCCGTTTTCCTTTATTTCATTTCTATTTACGTACTTTTAAAATCGTAAAATAGTTATTTTTAAAGATGTTTGCTATGTATGTGTATAGTAAATGTTCCAAAGGATGAAAAGATGAACAGTTTGGCTAAATATTATTGTACGTCAAAACATAAAAATGTTATTTATTGCAGGTCTGAAAAACTTCGTACAAGAAACCAAGTGTGAATATGTTTTGGAAGATAAACGTAGTATACTTTCAATAAGTGTATTAACAATTAGTGATATTAAAGCATCCATTACTTGTGTTTATTTTTAGGAATTCTTTTACTACAATTTAGGAAGCTAAGTAATTATCATATATTTATCCCTTACTTTATGTGTCATATATACTCATAATTTAATTTTTATTTATGACTAAGGCATTTAATAAAAGAGTTTTTTTAATTGAACTGTTTGGTGTTTTTTTATTTTAATCCAGTCTCGTATTATGTAAACAAAAGTGAATATAGGCACGTATGGCTAGGTCGTAAATCCGATGGCACATGCCATTTCTTTCTGACAGTGTTAAAAAAATGTATGGAGTGTCCCATCTATTTAGTATATTATCTATGGCGTTCGTTAAAGTATAAGTCTCGATGAAGCTACTTACTACTTACATTTTAAGCAATTGACAGCCATTTTGTGACACATTTTGACAATAGCATAGACCAGAAAAACTTCAGAAAGGTAAAGTACATTGAAGTTGATTGTGTTAGAAAGAGATAGCAATATGCGACCCTATAATTAAAAACATGTTTTTTTTCTCTTCGGTCCTGAAAACAATAACAAACATTACGCCCAATGTTTATTTAGTAGCTGGAATCTGCATGACTCAAGTGTTTATTTCCTTACATGTCCCATGAACTACCTACCCCACATATCGTCACAACTAGACACTCGATATTCATATATTCTAGCGAAAAAACCCCTCATATACTTCATCAGAGCAGTCACACTGAAATGCTGATATGAGAGCTCTGTTTGAATGTTTATAACTAAAACATAAAGCTACATTCTCTTGATAGTATTTCTTCATATCATTTCATGTAGCTGTTTCTTTTTATTCATTAATTAATTATTTGAGTATTGCGGTATCATTTTGGTGTCTGAAATATTTACAGAATCATATCTTTTTTCATCTGATTTTTGATCTGAAAAAATTAAACTTGTGAAGTGTATAACAGGTTTTTGACATATCTGACAAAATATTTTAAGTTGGAGAAAACTCATTATACAAAGTTAATGCATCGTTGAAATTGAAAGTATCTTTACAATATGAAAGTTAATAAAGATCGCAAACTGAAACTTAAAAATCAATGGCAATGAGTTATTTTCCGAAATTTCTGATTTAAATGATTTTTCCTATCTTTGAAATTCAAACAAGCAAAAAAGTTTGATAAACCTATTAAGAGCTCAAAGAGTCTTCAATGAGATATACTAATATTTGGATATCTTTTTTCTAACGACTTGAAGCATGCAATTTATTAAAAATTATTTGATACGTATATGGTATTTGTGCTGAATAATTTGTAGAATTTGTTTTCAGAATTTTAAAAAATATTTCGTCCGATTAAAAGTGGATATTACTATATTCAAACGTTCGCACGTTTTAATTAAGATGACTTGCACATAATTTTGTAATACTTCATACTAATTCAGAAAAAATACTTCTGAAAAACCAAATATAGAAATAAATATTCCTTTAAAGTAATGGAAAAGGAAGATTTTTTTTTAATTAGTTTTTATAAGAAATATGTGTGTTTATAAGATGTTTTACTGTTAGTCATTGTTATTACAAAGTTTTTAATTTCTGAAAAAGATACATTGTTGCATTATTTTAAAGTTAGTACATATAACAGCAAAAATAAAAATGGTCTTCGAAAACAATTATTTTACTCAAAACATTTTACGCCTCCCATTGTTCTCCTTTTCGTATATGTCTAGCCCTAGGAAATTGGATAATTTGAATAATATTGTTTATTGTTACGTCAGGTCATATAATATGTTAAGAATGATAAAATAATATTAATAATTATCGATCGTTACCATTAATTTCAATTCAATGTTAAAATTGTATAATAATAGAAAACAATAAACTATGAAAAAATAGTTACCATTTTCCCTAAAACAACCACAGTCAGCATTAACACTTGACAACATCATCGTCATCCACAGAAGACAAACAAACAGAGCAGTGTTATAAGACATAGATAAACTAAGTTATAGACACGTGTAACGTTGTGCTGCGCCGCGCAATTGCGCCAACTCAGTTCTCCGTGCACTACACCTACTGGTGTAGTAGTAGGTGTTGCTGTGCCGGATGTGCTGACTCAATTCTTCGAAATGTATTGGTACACAGCGCAGCTTAAGTCAAACGTTATAGGGACTCATTTTTGTATTGCACGAATCTTTAACTATATTTCATTTGGAACAAGTTCAGTTTAGCAAAAATGTGAATTCCCATTTTTTGTTTTAAATGAAAGAATATAGGTAAAAAATGAAGAATTAACCAAAAGTAGGGCTCGGTCGCGATTATTTTATTAAAAAAAAGTGGTTTGAAATATGTTTCCATACGAAAGTGCCCTTTGTCAATGAAGTATTATTAGTTTTTCGATTTAATTGTCTTTCTTAGTAACAAAAAGGAATTGATATAACAAAATTTCTTTTACAAATCCAATAAATAAAAATATGTAAAGGCGCAGAGGATCGCATAAAATAAGGTAATAAAATTTATGTTTGACAGCCAATTAACAACCGTTTCTTCAAAGAAAGAAAATTTTACAAAATATCGGGTGGGCTAGAAAGTTCTGCAGATTTGAAAATTTCATTAAAAAAAACAAAAAATAGTACGTAAACAAATTTATATTTCTATAAAAATAAAAATCTGGAAAACTTCTTTTTTAAAAATAACATCATCCAGATGTGAACGGTCTCGCTGCAAACACTCATAAAATCTGGACATGAAATTTATAAAAAACTCGCTGACGTATTGCGCGTGGAATAATGCTATTTCTTCTCGGATATTAATCTTTGGTTAGGCAATCGTTGCTGGATTATTGCAGTAAACTCGACTTTTCATATATCCCCATAGAAAAGTCTGGTGGTGTCAGACCTGGTCTCCTGGACGGCCATGGAATATCCCTTCGGCGTGATAAAAGTTTCCCTGCAAACGTATCGTTCATCAAATTCTCATAAAAAAAATTCAAAAAGTTGTTCAAAAAATTCTCATAATGTTTAATTTTTCCTTCATACTACCATAAATATTTAGGGCTGCAGATTTTTGGACTGGTTACTAAATGTTTCATTTGGTATATTCATTTAGATAGCATATTTAAAAAAATTAATCACGTTACAATAATTACCTTTAAAAAAATGGATTGCATTATTAATGAAATTATTTTTTTAATTTTTGCCATCTTAATTTTAGCTTGTTTTTTAAATAATCGCTTTTGAATGACAATTTAGTTTTGTAAATATTGCAAGAAGCAAAATAATCACGTAAGTCTGGGAAATACTTTCATATAACATTGAACTTTCTTGTGGACATAATTAAGTTAGAATTTAACCTAATTAACAGTTAGTTTTTTATATACACTATTTATTTACATTTCAAAGTAATAACATTCAACTGTTCTAATAGAAAAACGGAGAATCATTAGATAAAACGAGAACCATACATAAAATTCTGATTTTAAAATGCTCGTACTTCTTTTTGTTAAAATTGAGTAAATATTTGTCCGCGAACTGCGAAGTGTGAAGCAATACTTAATGCAAGGAGTAAAACGAGTAGGTTTAGGATACTCGTATTACATACTTTAAAAGTATTACGACTTACAAGTATTGAAATATTAAGTTTGTTCCTTATTTCATATACGTTTTAAATATGAAAGAGCGAGAAAACCTGTGTACGATAATGAAATAGATTTGGCTAAATAGACAAAGTAACCATTGTGCGAACGTCCTATTATATGTATCATAATACTTGAGCAATGAACTCTCTTGGTTCTTGCAACTAGAGAGCTTCCAAATCCACATAACGGAGAAAACATTGGAGAAAGTTTATATCAAATATTTGAAGAATTTGGTATTCTTCGAAAAATAGTTATAATAGTATCAGACAATGCACAAAATATGAAGAAAGCTCTAAATCAAGTTCTTCAAAAACACCATCATCCTCGTATCGCACACACTCTTAATTTGAGTTTTAAAGAAACACTTAATGGAAATCAAGATCTTCAAAATATTATTAAAAAATGCAAACGAATAGTTGGCCACTTTCGCCATAGTGCCAAAAGTACAGAAATTCTAACAAAAAACAGAAACAAATGAATATGCTGATTTTAAAATTAAAGCAATATGTAGAAATTAGATGGCACAGTGTTAGCATAATGTTTTCAAGGTTGTGTGAAGTTAAAGCATCACTTATGGTTGCTATAAGTGAAATTGATAATGCACCAATATACCTTGACAATAATGAGTGGAAAATATTAGCGGATTGTGTGGCTGTTCTGAAAAATATTAAGGAAATTACAAAACAATTATCTGAAGAAAAATATTCCACCATGGGCTTGATTATTCCGTTAATACGAGGTTTGCAATATAAATTAAATATGACCAACACCGAAACACTACGGGAGATCAAATTAAAGAAACTTTAATTAATGTCCTTCAACTACGCCTTGGTGCAATGGAAAACAACAAACATGTAACAATAGCTCATCTTTTGGATCCACGTTTTAAGAAGCCTGGGTTTGGCATTGATTCCAACGCCACAAATGCCCAGCAACGTTGTTTAGAAGAACTGACATGTATCAGACGCAGCACTTTAGTGACAAGTCAACCTAAAGAAACAGAGGCACTTAAAGAACAAGATATTACAAAACAATTATCAATTTGGGATCAATTCGAGAAAAAGAAATCTCTTTACATTGCAACATCTACAAGTACAATAGAGAATATAATATCTTTACGACAGTATTTAGAGCTGCCTCTGCTTGAAAGAAAAAGCAATCCTTTCGTTTATTGGAAGAGCATAAAAACTAATAACCCAGATTTATACAAATTATTTGTAAGATATTCGTGTATTCCGGCCGCCTCAGTTCCATCAGAAAGAATATTTTCTAAAGCTGGTCAGATAACCAATTTGAGAAGGAACCGGCTACTCCCAAAGCACCTTGATTATATTATATTTTTAAATGCGAACTGGAAAGTGCTGGAAAATTAAGTATTGCAAATAAACAAATTCTAACATATCTGTTGGCTGATTATTTGATGAAACTCAATATTTTTCTCATTCTTTAATTTTAACTTATAACTTGCATTTTAATAAGAAAGCACACGATTGAGTTAGCCTGGTTAGTAAATCTCAAAAAGGATAATGGTTTGTGTTTTATTATCTTTTTCCCTTTCAGGGCAAGCTATACTTACAATGGTAATCATTATATTTTGCCTTCATTACTTTAATATCAAGAATCGTTTTTTTACCGATTTTTAATCGATTATTCTACGATTACGATTATTAATCGATTTTTACAATAATCGAATCGGCACATCATTACCTAAGAGCAAATTAGCATCCAAAGTTCCGAAACGACCTAGTGTAAATGGGCCCCCTAAATTCAGGATTAAAGTCAAAATGTTGCGAATTTATAAAAAAAAATACATTAGGTTACAACGGTTTTGTTGTAACCTAATGTATTTTTTATAAATTTTTCAAGGGCAGGTGGTGCATAAAAGTAAAATTAATGGAAAATTTCCTAAATAAACTTTGCCGATATAGAGCCGAAAAGTTGCTTTCAAAATTATATCTAACTTGTCATTTTGGGCGGAAATACCATTGTTTCGATATAAGAGGAAAAGAGAGATTTGGTATCTTTTCAAATTTGCCTTAGTTATCTTAATTATACTTATCTAATAGATATTACCTTTTCAAGTTATTCCATTTTTGAAAACATCTTTTATATGAAGAAATCTTTTCTAGCATAATGTAAAGTTATGGAATGGTTAAAATTAAATGTTGCTTAGAACTTACTCAAAATAAAAATGTATTGTAAAAATTGAACAATGATTTTAAAAAACAAAAAATGATTTAAAAAATAAGTATTTTAATTGTAATTCGTAATATCATTTAACATAATTTGTCCATATTCCTTTTATTACTTGATCGCATTTTAGGTGATTATTTTTGTAATGTATTTTTTTCTAATATCATTTGTAATATTTTGATCAACATTTAGAGGAAGGTGGTAACACCCCATCCTGTTTTGGCGCGCATTCTGACAGATGAATTTGTTGGATGGATGTGCAGCATTTTTGTTTCAAATTTTATAAAGTATTGTAATTATTTGATTGTTTCACAAATAGTTAAAGAACAAGTGTTTATTAAGTTATCTTTCATTTGCATTTTGTGATCAATATTTAGTAGAAGGTTATAGCCATGGTAAGTTCATTTATCGCTTTTTATATATTTAACTATAACTGTAATATAAGATATTTTTAAACGTAGTGATATTATCAGTGAAACTACGTAAAACATGTGTATTTCTATTGATTTTCAAATATATTTCATTTAATTCGTCTTAAATGGTTAACGGTTATTAAAAGCAACATTTTAAATCATCAACTTGCCAAAATGGCGGCACGCAAGTTAGGTCAATATAAAAAGTTTTTATAGCTCTTTGTCGATATCAAACAGAACTCCACTACATATTTTTTTATTTCTACCACGGTTCTTGGTTTGATAATTCAAACCAGGAATTATATAAATGTATGTTTGTGTTTATATACGTATATATATATATATATATATATATATATATATATATATATATATATATATATATATAAAATAGTGTGGATATACCTTATACCCATACCTTCGTTTAGAGATCCATGACTTTTGAAGTCAATTGAAATCACATTTTGGACAGTCACAAAAAAGTGGCGGCAAAGAAGACCATATTTGTAATTGTTTGTAATTCTACTTTTAATTCTATTATTCAATGCTTCACTTTTACTTTAACCTTTTAACCACCAATAAACTATAAATTAAACTTGCACTACACGTCATGTTGATGATTTCGGGCTGAAAAGAGAGCTTTTGAAAGATAGGAAGCGTAAGGAAATAAAATGATACGGGTTGTACATTGCTCTTTCCCCATCTGTGTAACATATAAGTATTAATCTTTATTTACTTCCGAAAAAGCTTGTTAAAATTTCTATATTAGAATATCAAGTATTATAAGTGGAATTCCGATTTTTATTTTTAAAGTGGAATGTAATTTACAGTGAAATATATACATATATATATAAAACCTTGTCTGACTTTGATTTGATGTTCTTTTGATTTGATGACCTTGATATTTGATATCGGACAGAAAAGAGAATGATGCGCCGATTACTGTGTTAATTTATTATTCGGTGCCTATTGTCTGTGCATCCTCCAAACACAAGTGTTATATTTAAACGAAGAAATATCACAGTAATACAATTTATTCCCATGAATAGTTGTTCAAAAATATCATGTACTATAACTGGAATTTGAAATCTACTGAAATGTACAATGAAGTATGGGTATTCAAAAATATTTAACATTGTACGAAGGGTGATTATATGATAAACGGGTTTTCGGTGTTCCGTCGTGTTAACGTTGTTTTTAGTGTTGAATTTAAAATGACATATTTATTATATCAAAAGTTAGCTTCATGTTTGTTATAGTGTTATGAGGTCTAAGAGATATTACTATTTTTTTAGGTTTTATTAGTACCAGGGGAAAATTTGTAGTCAGGGGAGTGACATTGTGCAAAGAGTAGTCACATATTGAGACAGGAAAGTGACACCCTCCTAAATCATTAGTAGGTATAATGAAATAAAACACAGGTGTAACTTCTTTTTATTGTAAAAATAAATTGTTGTTATCTTTAATAATACCAAAATAAACTAAATACCTATAATAGGGTATTTGGCTATATTCTTTTTATTACTCAAATAGAATAAGTAATAACATTAAAAACAATTAAAGTAAATATGTCGTACCTAGGACTTTTCATTACAAAGGTATAACGACTTAAAAACTGACGAACTAGGATTCGCGTGAAAACGTCCCATACAAAACATGACTGGCTTATGATGTCACTGGCTAGCCTAGCATTCATCATAAGAGAGTTTATTAAATATTTTTAGTATTTATTTAAATATTGCGTTTAAGTTATATTTTATTATTTTGTCATTTTTTTATGTGGAAACTAAATCCATAATAACTTTTTCAATTGAATGAACAAAAAACTGACACTTTTTCCTATTTAGAAGTTTCAATTAATTGTTTGTTATAGGGTGGAGGCACCAATTATCGGCCGTGTCAACTATTTTTGATCTTTGACTGCTTGTAATTTTTACATTAATACCTTTCGCTTTCTTGCAATGCCTTTTTTGGGTAGAGGGATAATGAAGCTCCATTATTACATTCGCAAAATTACGAATCCTTTGTTAGTTTTGATAATATAGATGTTTGTTTCCCCGAGTATGCCGATTTCCTTTAATATTGGCCTCTAACGCCCTAACATCCGTCGCCAATGACCCTAATATCGGTATACCTTTCCAAAGGGTAAGTTAGGTCAATAAAACTACGAAAGTAAAAAATGATAACGTTTTATATTTTCAAATCAGGTACAAATCAATTTTTTTTTAACTCTTATCTATCATTTATTAGTCTATTCTTTACGCCTCAGTCTTAGGAAGCAAAATAATTTCTGTTATTATAAACTAAAGATCTTAATGAATCAACATTCGTAATACACATAAAGAAAGACTCCAAAAACAAATTATTATAAATAATTACCTAATAAAATCAACTGAAAACTTAACTTTACTTATAGGATCTTCAACTTAAATGCACTAAACAGTAATGGCAAGGAAACTCTTCATTAGCCACATCAATATATTTTCGCCCACAATGAACTGTACACTTTAAGTGGAACCATTTGGGGCCTATGTGTCACATCCAATATTTTTATCTTCATCTTCTTCGACATCACTAATCAACTCTTCTTCGCAGCCTGCACAAAGAATATTCTCCTTTTCCAAACTTATGTCTTGCGTAGATAAATCTGCGAGATCAGTTTCATGATTGCTGTCCTTTAATAATATCTTCTTTACTACTTTTGTTTTCTTTGGCTGATTTATTTTTTTTATTCTCTTTTCCAGTTTTTTTTCTTTCTCTCCGCTTTATTCAGTTCAATTCTTCTTTTTCTTTCCTTGCGTTGTTTAACAATATTATCCTTTTCGTCGTCTTTCTCCTTCATGTATTGCCTCCAGGTGATGAAATAGCTAATGGCATTTTTTCTTTTTTAGGCTTGGTTTTGGTGCTAAAATCTAGTGCTTTCGGAGCATATAAATGTTTTCTTGAAGCTGACGATACAACATACCTAGCAGTTGGCGGGGATGTTATAGAATTTTGACGACTGCAAGCTGGGGAAGATTTTATTTCGGCTAATAGTAATGCCGGTAGAGAAAAGTCGAGTCCGATGCAATATCAATATTATTCATTGCGCTGATTGATAACATTGGTAATTCCGTATTCAGACTCTTACAATCACTCATTGCTTCACATGGATCGCAAGTTTCACAATTGTGCGTTTGTAAGATTTTAATATTCAGTGTATGAACGTCGTTCTTACCATGTATTGGCTGGAATATCTGGAGTACTTGACCTTTCATCGTTTCGGTTTGTTCCCATATCAATCAGAATGTCATCATTCACTTTGGTCTTCATTCAATAATGTTTTCACATCTGTGGTTTCTAAAATAGAAATTGAAGCCTGGCTGTTGTTTGAATCTTCTAAGTGAACACCAAGTGACATGCAGGAATCAGTATATTCTAGTATACCTTGATCATTTATGATATACACACCTTCACCGGTATTTTGCAAAGTGTCATATTCAGTAAGAAAATTATTCTCTTTTTTTTGTGCGTTGTGATTTTTGCCATCTTAGCCTTTTTTATTGTCAATTCTATGTTTTCGATTTTATCATAACTCTTGTTCATTTTTCGTTTCAAATTAAAACTGTTGATTTTATTACTGTGTATGTTTTCTCTCTTTCCCGCGATGATTTTTTCAATACGAGTTAATTCTGTCCATGATCCTTTCAGTTCTTTTTCGTGGTTTCTTAACACTTTGAACGTTGTTTGTAAGTCACTTTCAGATACTATGTTTCTTTCTTCGTTTATGCACTCTTGATTTTGTTGCAATAATGATTCCTGAATATTCTTTATACATTTAGTATAGTCAATAGCATTGGGATTGAAAGGGTATAAACCACATTTTCGAAAGCCATTTTTTTATTGTGTCTGCCGTCATTTGTTTCAAGCTTTGTTCCAGTAAGGGGCAGAAAGTTACTTTCGACAACTTTTTATGTGAATTATCTTCATTGTCTAACCAATTTTTAACCGTTTTTCGCCATTGAAGTTTGAGTGACCTGAAAACACTAACATCGGCCGGCTGCATAATGTGTGTAGTGTTGGGGGGAAATGCATACAAAACTATGCCTTTTTCATCGCAAAATTTGCTCAAATATTGGGTTAGATGTGACTTGTGTCCATCAACCAGAAAAAGAATTGGCTTGGGGATGTTGTTAGAAGACACCCAATCATTCAATCCATTTGCAACATATTCATAAAATATACCACTTCTCATCCACCCACTATCCGATAAGCCAATGAACCAGGAGGTTGGTGTGCTATTAACAATTTCTTTTGGTGGTCTACGGGTGTAAGGGAAAACAACCATGGGGAGCAAAGATTTTTCTGCTGCAGATATGACCAGTAAAACAGTTATTGTTTCCTTCTCACTGCCCTTTGCAACTTCACAAATGTTCTTCCATCCCTTGGGTCCTATTATTATTTATATATTCTCCGTGGATCTTGTAATATGTCTTCATGTCCGATTGATTTTAAATACTCTTGTAGGTCATTAAACCATTTTCTGATATATTCTGTAACTACAGCCCTGACCAGTGTTATAGCTTCTGGGGCCCATTCATTAAGAATTGGGTGTCTTTTTAAAAACAAGGAATACCACTTTTTGCCTGGTTTTCCATCTTTAAACGGATTGCGTCTGTTTGTATTTTTAACGGTATTTATCACGTTACACCGTGTTATGGGAAAACCGCAGATAGCCATCCGTATCAGCCATTGAACAATTGCTTCTTCTTCATTTTGGTTTAACACAATATCTCTATCAACTGCGTGTTACTGCTAACAGTTAAAATAGCTAAACATGTTTAACATTTTTATGCATTTCCCTAATATTGGCCACTCGGCCGATATTGGGATTTATCAATAATACAGATCCTTAATCTCGGCCCCGTGATTATTTCATAAAAAAGACAAATAAATGTAAAAATATACTATCTAAACGGTACTTCGGCTCTTTTTCTTGAAGAACAAATAAAAAAAAATAGATTAGGTATGTTTAATTCAATTCAAAGACTTACCAATGCAATGCTTCGACTCAGGGATTTGACTCGGTAATGCCACCAAACGACGCAAGTCCGTACCTGCCTACGCTCTATTGCCAACTGAACGTTCAAATGTTGAGGTACCCTCATCAAAATATGGGAGGTTATGCGTAAGGATATAGAGCTCCTTGTTGCATAAAAACAATTACGATTTTAGGACTACTTTTATAGTTATGTTCCATTTTCTCGAAAAGGCCGATATTAGGAGACCACCCTATTCATTATTTTTTTCATCACAAGGCTTTTTTAACCTACTCCACAGTTTTAAAATATTTTTGCAATAAATATTGACATCAGTCAAATACCCTATTGAAATCATTACAGTATCATAGTCAAAACAGTGTCATAAAAAAAAACAAAACTAAAAATTCTCAATAAAATTAAAATCAACTTTCTACTTTAAATATATAATAATATATAATAAATAACAGGAAAATAAATGTGTTTCTTAATAAACTAAAAACAATACCTATTTACTTTTCAAATCCCTGAACTGGTTTTTGGAATTTATAGAATACTTTGTTACCTTATAAAACTACATTGGAACTGGTAATTTTTTTCCCATTTAATATCTGAGATGTCATTCTATGTATTTCGTAAAGAGTCCCAATATTATTGCAGGTCTTCAGAAAAATGACACGGATCTCTCCATCTTCTTCATCAAAATCGGATGAACACACACCAACATATCTATATTCTTTGCCTTTGTGCTGATACTGTACAAGAACAAAATCACCGTTCTTATAACTGTCTTTCATATAAGCAGTAGATTTTGAAAAGGAAGGGTTGTTTGAAGGAGGGTTTGTTTGCATCAAAATTATTATCTGCAACGGTATCCCAATTGCCAGTGTTTTCTTGAAGAATTTTTTTGCCAGCAGCATTCAATTTAACAGTATTTTATTCAGGATAAGTAATTTTGCCTAAGTTGTAGTTACTAAAAAAGCTGGCAATTTATGATGTATAAAGACATTTCCTCAATCTTGGTGTACCTTGAGTGTGCCAACATAAGGCTTGATGTGGCATCGATTATCATCAATTATTGTTTTTTGTAATTGAATTTCCTTTTCAGAAATTACAAATATTTTAATACCAGGGCACTGTTTTTCTATAACCTTAAAAATTGTCTATGTAGGGATGTCAGTTCTAGATGTGATAATTTTAGCAGTTTCTAGATGCGATAATTTCAGCTATTTGTTTGCATGTTCATCCCACACCATCTGGAGCTCCTTTCCTGTGGCCAACTTCACTGTAGTTTCTGGTGAAATCACAAATTTGTGGGTATGCTTCATTCAAGTGACATGCCAAGACGAAAAACATGTCTTTATTCCGGTATTGTGTCATGGGACCATCGCTTAGAAAGTGTACATTTTCTACTGAACACAGCAACAGTTCCATTATAGGTTTTAGATGAGCCCAGATGATAGGTACGTTATGGTTTAGTTTTGGAGATACTGTAGTGTGGAAATTTATTTGGGTGCATGATTCACCGAAATTGAAAAATTGGACTTTTCCATAATATTTTGTGTTGTAAAGTTCATATGGATCACAGCACCTTTATCAGTTAAATTATCTTTTAAAACTTTGATATTGATGTACAATATTTATCTCGTGCCTACCTTTATCATCTTCAAGTTTCATTACCATACGTTTGGTTTCCGATCTTATGACTTTTTTTTTGGTTTAATATCCACAATGTTCTCAGTAACACGTCGCCATGAAGACCGTTTGATCAAAATAGAATTGTCCAACACATGATGATGTATTGAGCGTGTTCTGCAGGTGGTACATTCTCGTGATTGATGCTTGGGGACACAAGCCACATGTGACAAAACAATGTGTAACTAATTAATGTCTCTTTAGTTTTCACAAAAATTGAGTGTAGATTTTTCATAGAATAGTAAGATCCTCGTTTGTAGAAAACAAACTTTAATTTTATTTCTTGTATTGTCATTTTTATCTGGACATAAACGACTATTACAATCTTCTTCAAAAAACTAAATAACTGCTTTCTCTAATTCCAAACTTATTTTTTCTTGTCTTGACTCATGTCATATCCAGTAAATTTTTCCGAGATGTTTGTGATTTTTTCATAGGTTTCATATCAATTTCATCTAAAACTCTGTACTTTTTTAAAATTTTCCCACTTAGTACTTTTCGAAACATTTTTTTTTCATTATCATTCGTTATAAGTTCCATATTTTCTTTGATTTGACTTTAGATCACCTTAATAAACAACAGTTTCTTTTATACTTGGTCCATATTCTTTTGACTTGATCATTTATAAGTTCAGCAATTACAGTTCTTAGTTATTTTTTTTTGTTTTACTATACGCTTTAACTTCTTTTCATACTCTTTTACCTTTTGTCTTAAACTTTCAATCTCAATATTATGCTTTTTGATAATTAAATTGCGTCGTTACCGTTGATGTTCAGATTTTTTCTGAGCAGCTAGAGCTACATTACTTTGTAGTGGTTTCATTTTCCGATGGAGGCAGTGTTACTGGACAAATTCTCATATACTGTTGCTTAAATCAATCTCGATGCTTCTTAATTTTCTTTCTCCATAATCTTTCTGACAGTCCTTTTCTCTCTATCAGTCATATCTTTAATACTCATAACTTGTCCCTTCCCTTTTTGTAACCGGATTATTTTTAATTCATTGGTAGCTTAACTTTTTAGATTGCCGCTTTTTTTCTAGTCTCTCATCTCGAATTTGCTTTTTTCACATTCACCATGACATTAGGTTGTGTTTACTATAAGCGAGTATCTAAAACAAATAAAATAATACATTAAAATAGCAAATTTCGGCAAAGTATACATACAAACTGACAGAGGGGTGACGCCAGGAAAGTGATATAGTCTTATAAAACTCAAAATAAAAATAAATATGTAACTGTTATCATAATTAAATTTAATTCCTGATGTCTGTGCACTATAACATTAGTTTATTTCAAATTTACAAAAGTGTAACTTAAAAATATATACTTACCAGGGGAAATGTGCACAAAGCAACTTGTAGACAGCATGTAGGCAACTGATGCATTGTAGTGAATATAGCTTGGAGCAATATTCACTACACATTGCTCAAGTTCAAACTGTATGCACGCTGTTTTGACATGAGATTAAAAAACTTTGAATATTATCTAGTGAGCTGACACTTTTTTTGTGTGATGAGAAAACACTGATTAATTTCAATGTTATTATAGTAATACATTTACACTTTAATTTGCAAAAATATGATTTTATGTTTATTTAGTTGAACAATTACACTCGAAATAACATTATAGTAGTTAAATAATAGACAAATAGTTTAAAAATCTAGTAAAGATGTATAATGGGGCTCATCAGGGGAGTATTCATTTCATTTTATTTTTACATTATAATGCCAAAAGTTAAATAGTTATCATAATTCGTTTTTATGGTCCAAATAAAGTACAATATTGTCATACACTTAATGTTTATACTTTGTACTTTTATGAAATTTTGAATTATATTTTTCCATTTACCACATATTTTGAATAGGCTAAGAGACGCTGGTCTCCTGCTCTATAAACGTCACTGTATCACTTAACAAATCTGATTAAAGTCTGGCGAATGATTGAAGACTTAAAAAAAAAAAAAATTTTCCACAGGCCATTGCAATCCCAATACCGTATATTCATTCACCTGTAAAAGAAAATTTAAACTGTAGTCAAACCTACACATACCTCTGCTAATACCGAGTAGACACCGATTAGTCTTTAAAGAGTCGATTGCAAAGTCTAATAAAATAAAATTAATGTGTTATAAAAGATGATGGTTTTATGTATAAGTAGTGTCAAGTTGTGAATACTTTGCGCTTCGCCATATCTTACAGAAAAAAGAAATTGCATTCGAGATTAATATTTGTTACCAGTAATCGCCGAAATGAAACACAGGCAAGTATATTGTATAAAAGAGTCAACTTAGAAACAATCTGCAAACAAAATGAAACATGTGAAATAAACTCTAATCGAAAGAAATCTAATATGTTCTGCCTTAGGATAACTTAAGCATATAATTTTAAATATTTTACTAATTAATTAAGCAATAATTTTAAATATTCTGCTCTGTATATGAGAGGTATAAATTATGTAATTTAATTAGAAAACACTTAAATTCAATAAAATGTTATTATAAAAATTAGGTATTTTTTTTATATATCCATTTTAATGAATCTAATGTAACTTAGATACATATTGAAGTCAAGTTTTAATTTAATAATTTAAAAAGAAATAATGATTCATAATTTACAAAATACCACAGTAGATTCACAGTTTTATTGTCGTACTACCTAAAACTGGCCACATAGATTTGTATTTTTACTTAAATTTTGACTGTGGTGCTTTACTTTTGTATGTGCATTGATTGGTTCTTTGTTCTTACCAATCATTTTAGTGCTATCTCTCTGTTAAACCTACTATACAATTTTGCTTTGAGGTTGTATTTTTATAGCAATTCCATAACGAAATCTCTTAGGAATTTTTTCCAGATAAATACAGTAAAAGTAGTGATAATTAATTAGGAAACTCTGAGGAGGAAAGTGGTATTTCTAGTGTTAACAGTGGTTGTATCAAGAAACAAATTGTCCACGGAAACTAAATTTGAAAGTAGGGAATTGAATACAGATTTTGTTAGGTTCCACTTCGTAAGGGTGAATATTTTACAAAATATGACTACTAACAATTTAAATACTAGATTTTTAAATAAATAATTTTTTACAACTGTATTAAAAATAATATTGATTTAATGAAACTGTAAAACGTCAAAGTCATACATGTTTACTTAGTTTCCTTAAAACTGCAAAGAAACTGAGATATATAGAGAAAACTATGTGTTCGTTAAGTGTTGTGTTCAGATCAAAAATCTAACGTTTAATCAATGTTTATTTTAGTTTTAAACCTGTATTATGGGATATGTTGCAAGTTTAAGGCTGACAGACTGATAACTAGCAAAAATCAAAAGTATAAAATAAATAAAAGGAAAAAAGATAAATGGGGGACTTTAAGTATAATTGAAACCAATCTATGCCATGTACAATGAAAAGAAAACAATTAGTGCGAGTATTAAAATGGGATAATTTATTATAATTATGTATTAGTAAATTTATATTGTTATTATAATTAACTGATGAATTTATATGGTATACATTAAAATGCATTAAAACTGGACTTTGTCATGCTACCTGTATTATTCCAATACAATTTTCATATATTCTCTATAAGAAAGTTATGAATTGACCTTTATTTGCAGAGTTCTCCAAGTGCAGACACACCTAGTGACAGAGATGGAGGTCGTTCTCGAATGACTTCTCCAGCAAGAGATTATGAAATGTTTGAAAATGAGGGTGAAATTTTGGGAGACATGTCACAACAGGAAGATGAGGAGGGAGAGGGGGAAGAACTCTTTGGTGACAATATGGAAAAGTTAGAATTTAAACATTTAATTTTATTTGTCATTTAATTTTGAATGGGTTATTCAAAATTTGACCAGCACCTGATATATGAGGAATGAATGGATTTGTTTTTCAAAATACAGTTCCTTAAAATTTATTCACTTTTCCATGGGCTCAAGCTAATTATAGTAGCACTAATCCCACTTTGCTGTCTTCAAACCCTGCTGTTTAAAGGCAACACCGGTTTCATTTGCCAATGAAAATCATTGTCCTTGCAGTTTATTCATAACATTTGAGAGACAAAACATGTATGTATTTTACGGTGTGACCGTAACATAAATAATCCATTAATTTAATGTTTTCTCAGTTCTTGTTTGGGCCTGATGTGTGTGAGTTCATATTGTCATTGTGAATGATGATGGCACTTGCTGATGTTTCTCTTCATCTCATTGATAACTTTTGGGAAACGGTCGTGTACCATTCGGAATTCACCGTCGCATGAACCTCAAGAGCTATGATCATCACACAACTAGTTTGGTGAAAAAACAAGCAACCATCTCCTTGAAAGTGTAACAACTTTAATTGAGTGTTCCACTCCTTCGAACAGCCACACAATTGATTACTCTTTAGTTTTGAGAACTTAGCATAAATCTAGTTTTTATCGCGTGTGACATTGTTGTAAATGGATTTTGAGCGACCTTGTTTGAATTGTTAAGCATTTTCTGAACAAAAAATGTTTTCTTTTTTAAAATTATGCAGGATCCAAAGTGAAAACAATATCCAAACATCCTAATGTTTATGTAAAATCAGATGAAAGCCAGTCATATCAATATCATTTAAATCTTACTGTTGTCGCATGACGATTTTCCAATATCATTTGACGCATGTTTTTATGGAATTCATGGTCAGCCTGCATTTCAATTTGTTGTATTAATTATAAATTATCTGAAGGGTTGGTGTTTCATCACCAAAAGTTGATTTCAGTTGATCCCTGCACTGTTAGGTTAATTCACTTTGAAAGTCATAATAAATCATAGCACAAAAATTATCATGAGTTAATTAATTGCTTGGCTTAGATGAAATTTTGAACAACATGAAATGGTGCTTATATGTGGAAACATTTTAAGGACATCTTCCGCCTGAAAAGTGCACCTTTTAATAGAACTATTAAATCCTAGGTGCCGTCACTAAAACATTCCCATTGAAAAAACTTACCGAGCATTCCTTGTTAAGAAATATGCAAATAAAAACAATTTGCATATTTCTGCAAAATTGTTTTTATAAACTTAATGTTATCAATTTCTAGCTGTATGTTTATATAGCTACTCACCAGTATGTTAAAATCCGCATTTTAATATTAAAATAATATGCATATGATGGATGTTATTTTAATATAAAAAATGCGGTTTCTATTTAATCTAAAAAATATCTCTATAATCTATCTAAAAGATATCTATTTAATATAAAGGTAATTTTAAGTCACATTCACAAAGTTTATGTAGCCAGGTGTGTTACTGCTGGCAGGGAAATAATTTTTAATCAAAAAAATTAATCTATTCAAAATGAGACATTAAATTATAGTTAGAACCAGTCTGCTTAAATGACTAGTCGGTACACTAGTCAGTTAATCAGACTAGTTGGTGACTTTAGTAGTTGACGAAAAGTCAACACAAACATTCTATACTAGCCGGTTTTGAAAATGGAATGTTATATTGAAAACCATTAGTTTTTTTAATATTTCATTGTTTATGATTTAAGCTATCATTCCAAATGTATGTATTTTCTGTAAAAAAAACACAAATTTAGATTTATTCAACAAAATTTATTTGTCACCTCAAAGTAATCCCATTGTTTGCAATATAACTGTAAAACAACATTAAACCTACTTTTCCATACAATTCTCATAGGCTGAAGGCCTTTAATTCCCACTGTGAATTCCATTTGAGGTCTTCAATCGAGTGAAAATGGTTTCACGGAGTGGCAATTTTAGTTTTCGAAGCGTCATTTGGTCGATTCTTGGCTCGTTAACATATTGTATTAGTAGACCCATGTCTCATCTACAGTTAGAATGCGTTTCATGAAGTCTGCGCCTCACAATGCTCTTTTTCAAGAAATTAAGCTCTTTCAGAATTAGTCTTGCGGCGACACGTCTCATGCGCAAAGTATTGGTTAAAATTCCATGAACGGTCATTTTATCAATGTTCAACTCTCAAGCCAACTCTCTCAATAGCAAAATGACGATTTACAAGCATTAGTTGTTTGATTTTTTCAATGTTATCGTCAGTGGTAGACGTTGAAGGCTGCTCAGAACGAAGCAAATCTTGGACCTTTTCACATCCCTCTTTGAACAATTTGCACCACTCTCTATGTTTTTGATATGGTCGAGTCCGCCATAGGCCTTTTTTAACATTTTTAACAATTCAGCACAAGAAATTTGGTTTCAAGTACAAAATTTAAGGCACTCTTTGCTCAGCTAATTTATCCATAATCAAATTTACAAAGCAAATTTGAAGTTGACCTTTTACAGCAGCTGAAGTAAACCACCAACTTAACAACAAAAATTTGACCAGTCTTTTAAGCAATTCATTTTTTTTTAATGATTCTGGGTATTTTTTATGTTACATACATATCAAACAATCAATCCCAACCAACCGTCAGTCCAAATTGATATGGTTGGATAAATAAGGTAAATACTTATTTTTTTAACTTTTAAATGCCTTTTTTGTACATGCGAAGGATTTCCGGATTTTGTATCCTTTATGGATTCTTCTGATCTTTTACTTCTGGACACTGATGACTTATCATTGGTGACTTTGCGATACTGCATAACCAACAATTGCAATAAGGTGCAACTTCAACTTGACTAATAGTGAAAATGAGACCTTAAAGCAATTGTTTGTTATGCGGAATTGCAGTATTAACGACATTTTGAAAAAAACTGTGTAATATTAACTGTCACTTCACCAGAAATGACAAAGCATTTCTCCACTTCACTAAAACGTAATATCTTTAATAATTTAAGTAAGTACTTCAGTATTAATTTCTACTAAAACAGTATTTAAGATTTCATTTTCAAGAAAGTCGAGCACAGGTTTTTTGTACCAAAGTTTAGTTCCCAGTTATTTGTTAAGTTTATGTTATGATAATTCATGAGGTTTAATACATTTTAGCTTACTTGAATAGCTTCTATGTTGGTATCATTTTTAATATTTAATAGCATATTCTTGAATAACATTTTTTATCCATTATAAGTCTAGAATGACTTCTCTCAGAATGACTATTCTGAATTTCTTGGTTCATATGTAATTATAAGGATTGGTAAAATCATACATGAGAACTTGTTTTGACTTCGTTGTATTATATTACAATTAGAAAGCTTAGCACAATCCCAAAGCTGAATACCATACATTCAAAAATGTTTGAGAATAGGCAGGTAAATAAAGCTGTTTAAAATACAGATTAAGCTGGGAATTATGTCGAATCAACCAGTACATTTGTTGTCGTTTTAGCCTGATTTGCTCAGCTTTTACTTTAAAACGGTGTTATCCAGATGGAGTCCCTGAATCTGTTTGCGGGACTTGAATTTGTTAAGATAATTGTGCTGTTTTTTGTCACAACGCAAATGTGACATTAATGGATTTTGATTCGTTGAGTTTGATTTTCCCAATTAAGTACATGTTGTAAATTGTTGGTGGCCTTTTTGTTTGTCTGTGGTTGCTATTACTATTGTATCATTAAGAAAAGTTTTTTCTGTAATAGGAATATAAGTGTTATATGCGCTTCGGTGCACTTGCCCGCATTGGATAGGAGCTTCAATATCAATGACACGTTAAATCTTTTATCAGGTAGATAGAACTTGAACAATTGCCAAAAGTTTACCATCAGCAATTTGCTCGTTTTACGAACGCGATCTTCGAGCCATACTATGTTAAAAACTTTTGGTGCATATAAGAACACGGCAGGGCAATATTTTATTGCATTCTTTTGAAACATCACGGAACATATTTTAACCGAAAACAACCAATAAATGAGCATTTAGCATGATAATAAATTTATGCTATGATTCTTTAAATATACCAGGAGAAATTTCAAAGTATCAGCTGCTTTTTTAGGGTTTAGATTTCTATCATCATCATCATCATATATATTAATACGCTAAGGTTAAGATGTTACACTCCCTTTTTAGAAAAAACCTCACAACTAATCCACATAAATTATATATCATTTTATAGATAATTGCTTGCTCTACCGGCATCCACAACTAAAAAATTTATTATTGCTATTGTTTTTGCAAATTAATTAATTATTAAAATTATATACACAAAACAGCAATGCTGCCATCTAACGGCTCAACGTCAATATGATTGACGGTCGGTAAAATTTTTGTTTAATTTCAAATCCACTCACGTATAAATAAAGTGGCGCTTTAGCTCAATGCTTTTGATACTTGCGCCTCTATATGTCAATTTTAGTAAAATATTTGTTTGATCTGTCAACTGAGCTTCATAATGGAATAAATAATGTGAAGACTTCGCACGGGTCACGCTAGTCTATTGGGGTCACGCTAGTCTATTATATAAACAGTCTTCGTCTTGCTTAAGGACATCGTCAATTCATGTAAACATTGATGTTTACTTATGTTCTTTAATTAAACTGTCGAAAAGATTGCTTACCTGATTAAAAATCCTTTTGTCAGCCATTTCTGGATCTATGGCAGACATGGCTCGTTTTTTGCCAGCCCTTGATTGCATCTCTAATTTCTTTTTTCCATATTTTTTTTATTTTAATTCCAGTATTACCAATTCTATGGAAGTATGTACACAGAACTAGAGAAATAATTTGTACAAAAATAGATATAAAATAAAAAATATGTATAGATGACACTGAATATCTTTATACAAAATCATTCGGTAAAATTACCAATCTTTATACAAAAGAATATCTTTATACAAAATCATTCGGTAAAATTACAAAAAATTGGGGTATTTGACTATATTTTTTTTATTACCAAAATCGAATAAGAAATAACATTAAAAATGGTTAAAATAAATATATCTAGACTTTTCATTACAAAGTTAAAACAACTTAAAAACTGATGAACTACGATTCGCTTGAAAACGCCCTATACAAAACACGACTGACTTATGACGTCAGTGGTTACGTATTTAGCATTTATTATAAGGACCTCCTTATAATAAATATTAAATATTTTTAGTATTTCTTTAAATTCTAAATTATTTATTATAATTTTTAACATTTTCAATTTAATGAACAAAAAAATTGATACTTTTTCCTATTTATAAGTTTCGGTTAATTGTTTATTACACACATGCATTATTTTTTTCATCACAAGGTTTTTTAACCTACTCTGCAGTGTCAAAACATTTTTACAAAAAATATTGACATCAGTCAAATACCCTATTACATATATATTTTTTCTTAATTTATTGGAACAGTTTAATAATTTCAAATTATTAGTTAGTTAATTAAAATATTTAATTTCAAAATGATATGCATTTTTAACCCTAATTGTTTTATTAATTTTAGGTAACATTAATAGCTTAGATCTTAAGGAATTAAGTAAAAAGCAAACTTAATTGTTTAATGCAGCTGTGCATTTTTACTCATTTTAATTGAATTTAATAATTAATTATGAGTCCTTGATAAAGAATTAACTGAATTATTTTAAGCACCACCCCAGGCAATAATACCATAATTAATTATACTTTGAAAAAGAGTATATTTCGATTTCATCATCATAGGATTAAGTAATTTATTTAATTTATAAAACAAAAAGGTGAAATATTTAGTTTTTTTTAGTCAATTCTATTACATACACTTTTCCATTTCATAAATAATCAAAATATAATCCAAGATGTCTGATGTTCAACTCATTTTAATTCATTATTTTTTATAAATAGTTGGACTATTGATGGAATACTGTCTTTTTAACTATTGAAAGTAATAAAAGTGGTTTTGTCAATCATTATACAAAATATTTTGTATTTGTCATTATACAAAATCTGATTATATTTTGTATAATTTCATTATACAAAATATGATTATATCTAGTCAGTTTAACCATTCAGTTAACAAAAATCTGACTTCATCTTTTGAGGTGAAACTAGCCTTACTGGCTGCTAGTAAATATTCTTTGAATTTCTGTGCCTTATGCTCCAGATCATCACTAGTAGTTGAATCTCACATCTCATCTGTTTGTCAAGGTAATTTCTGAATAGTTCCCAATAAGCAGATTTATTGGTGAGGTTTTATTTTCTTTTTTCTTAATTATCGTTGCACTGAATGTCAAAGGGACGGAAGTATAGCATCTACATGTTCTATTTTGATGTGATTGGATGCAATTCCGAGTGAGATGAAGCTTATTTTTCTTGTGTTTTCTTTGTGATTCCTATCTATCACCTTTCGTTCAAAGCTTCTTCATTCAAGCTTTTGTATCTTTCTTTTACTAGGTGATTTTTAACTTTTCACTGTGTCTTTACAATTTGTGTTTAAATTTCTGTTTTCTGTTCGAAAATTCCATTACTTAAAAAAAAATAACAAATAAAAAAGTAAATTGAAAGAAAATCATAAATAATTTTAAACATTTTTCTAATCTTTAACCTCAAATAAATTCTTCATAAATAGGTAACATTTTTTGCAAGTATTCATTGCACATAATAGTATTCATTCCAAAGTCATCTTCAGAAAACAAAATCACCGAAATTAATACTTTTTTAGTGTTATTTTTGATCTGGTCTGAACATAAAGGGCTCTCATGCTGACTTGCCAGCGCAACTGTGCCAAAAAAATTCCAACGAAATTTGGAAAACGTCTAAAGAAAAACTAAAAAATAAAGAAAAGTTTATAGAACGAGGTTATATACGACGAGAGTTCAAGGTGAAGGCCACGAAGAAGAAAGCAATAGTGCTTAGTTATTTACACAGGTAAGTTTACTGCTAAAATATAATAATATTACTAATAGGTAGGATATTACATATAGGTAGGTATATAATAAATAAACCAAAGTAGATTTTTCATAAAAGAACTGGTCATAAGTATTATATATTTTTAGCTACCTATGAAAACATCAATCACGCTAGCAACACTATTGTCAGCAAGGTCCAATGTTCAACCGACTTCGCATACTCTTCAACAAAAACAGGTGCGTATGTACACTTTTTTATATGTAGTAAATAATATATGTAATATAAATATCATTGTTCCGAGTATACATAGTACAGTGAATCCTAGTTTGCTGTCGCGCGTACACCTGCATATTGTATAAGAAATGAAAACTTGGTTTTTGTTTACTTTATTAACTGTCATGACGTGGTTTATTGAGTTGACGGTTGACTTTCCCTAAATATTTACTCACCTGATAGCTAAGGGCTCAACGTGCGTTTACAACTACATGTATTTATTACAGGTGTACACATGCTAACGTGCGTTTTTGTATGTAGTTGTAAAAGCGCGTTGAGCTGATCATCTGAATGTACCCTAAAAGGTAAAGGCTCTTGCCTACAGATGAGGGTTGCGGGTTCAAATCCTGCTAGGGGCAAACAATGAACTTAAACGTTCGTTACGAGTAATCGCCCACATTATTCATCCATATCTATCATAAACATTATTAATCAAACGTAGCGAAGTGTTGTTTTAGGAAAATTTTACGTTGATTTTACTAAATAAAAAAAATTTAGATTTTCGACGTTGAAAACATTTTTATGTATACTTTATTGTTTTATACCACACTATGCTCTTATATATATATGTGTATATGTTCTATATCGCATGTCTCAATAATACCTATTCTTAAATTATTTTCACTCCGTTTATAGGATTCGGATGCTATAGCTTCATCCGTGTGTTCATCTCTTATGGAATTGATTGTCGGAATCGCTGGAAGAGAGAGCATAACCGTCAAACGAAAGATGAGCGATACCCATATTGAGCGAAGTGAGAGTATTGATGTGGAAACTGTGGACAGCCTGGACATCCCGTCTACGGAACCACACACAACTTCGATTGTTTCGGACATCAGTAAAAATGTTCCGAACAAACCGACTCAAGAAACTCTTTATCAAGAAAATTGGCCTACTTCAACAGAGAATAAATATTCTTACTGAAGCAAGGTACACTGGTATAGCGAAAGATAATGACGAAGAAATAAAAAAACTACGGAAAGAATTGAAAGAAGAAAAATATTGTGTGTGCCAAAGAAGAACTTGAGAAACCTGAACATCGGAAAAACAATCCTGCTGCAGTACAACCTCGATCTGGCCCTGGGCAGCCCCCTTTGGTTGACTCACAACCTGCCCTCCTGGGACAATAATTAAGCTGCGTTGCCATTAATAAGGCAGCGCTGGTGATGAACGCCACTGAACAGAAATTACTAAGAGTTGTCTCACTCCGTCCAACCTGCATGAGAGGCTGTTGTTATGGGATTCCAAATTTCTCGAAGGAGCACATATCTTCATTTACTCCCACACGTTTCTGAAGGTGGCACGTATGTACCATACCCGTAAAGTTAGCAAGGCCATAGACCGAGATGCACAAAAAGCATGAGGATGGAGAATTCTGCACTGCTGCAATTAGGTCTTTGCAATCTCTTGCGTCGCTTCTGGGATCACAGCAAGTATTTATTCTCTCTCAAGATGATAAGGCCCGTGTACCAATAGGTTTACCGGCAGTGAAATGTCATAGCCCTCTTTTAATGCATATGGAATACAGAATACTTTTACCGGACCATGACTGGGTTGTGGCAAAACGGCTTAATCTTATTCCTTCTGTATACACCGGCATCAATGTGGATCTTGACAGTTTTGGTAAGGAAGAAGCTGCTGGTTACAGCGGGCCGACACACATATCCATTAGGAGTGGGAAACATGCATCCTCCACAGTGAACACCCATGCTTATGATTTCGAATCGAACACCGTGAAGCCAGTGATCATCATCTCTGTAGATGGTGGGCCGGACGAAAACCCGCGTTATCGTAAAGTCAAGAACTTTGCCATTCAACACTTCAAAAAATACAACCTGGACGTCCTGTTTATAGCAACTAATGCTCCTGGGCGGGAGGGCTACTAACCGAGTCGAGCGACGCATGGGCCCCTTCAGCAAACGACTGTCAGGCGTCATCCTGCCGCATGAACATTTTGGTTCTCATCTCGACACTAGAGGAATTACTATTGTTGATGATCTAGAAAAACACAATTGTCAGCGTGCTGGGGAGACACTTGTTAAGGTCTGGAGGGAAATGAAATTTGACAACTACGATGTTTCGCTGAATGTGACGCTCACGTCCGTGAATCGCAATATTTCTTGCAGGTGATTAAATGCGCGAACGAATCCTGCTGTTCCCGCTCGAGGAGTGCATAGAAATCTGACTTTCCGGATACTTTCCTGCTGCCACCCTGCCCAATCTTTCAAACCCCAAGCAAGGTCATGGTACCTAGTCAGCTAGACAAAGGAAAGTGCAAGTTTTCACCACTTTTTGTGAGGTTATCAGTTGATCTGTCGCCTCCTCTAGAAGGGTTTAAGCAGATGCCTTATGGTTTCTTTTGCCCATCAGTACAATCCGACCTCAAGAACAGAATATGTGCAACCTGTGGGATCTATTTCACATCCCACAACAGTGTGCAAATGCACAGTCGCTACTGCAAGGTAACCACTGCCCAAGACCGTCGTGAAAGTAGACTACGGCCACAGCGACTTGCTGCCAGAAGGACAAATGAGCTTCTTTGCAATTTGGGGATGCCAAATGGGTATACGAAGACGAAGTTTATGCATGTGGTTTAACAATTCTGGAATCCTCTTCGTCTGCTCTCCAGATGCCAGTAATGAAAGAGTCTGAGTGGCTCGCAAACCCGAGGACAGAGGAGCAGTAACTTCAATTGAATTGTTTTTTACATACCTACTTGTTTGAATTATGGCCGATTTTATTTTAAATTTTTTTGTTAAGAATATGATTTTATTTTGACTAAAATGATTCATTTCAGTTAGGTTTCTGTTTCTAATTGCACTGTCAAAGGTTAAAATAAATATGTTATTTTGTTTTAAGAGTTTATTAGTAAAAAAAAAGCTAAAATAGGAGAATGCATGAGAACAATGGTGGATGAAGCCAAAAAAGGTATGTAAGGGCCAAGTTAGGAAAACGACGTAATTGAATGTAAGATTTAATAGTAAAAGTTTATTAGGACAAATTTGAGCTCATTTTAACATATTTTAAACTTAAACAAATGTTTATTACTTTATGTGTGATTGTTTATTAAATAACAATATGATTAAATAAAATAAAAAATATATGCATGTATTACGATTTAGAAATCTCTTGTTTTATTGATATCACTGCAAAAGCGATTAAAACAATAACAAACGTATTTTAGCGACTTTCTGGTACTTTGCACAACGTAATTGTGACTTTTAGGAAAAAATGGTCACTTGGGTGTTATGTAACGTTTAGGGGGTGGTACAGAAAATGTTACGGTGCGTTACATGGCAAGGGGGTCAAAAAGAACGTAAAAACACATTTTGTAATACCAAAAACACTAAAAGCAAAGTGTGAATTACACTCAAATAAACTCAAAGCGTAATCTCTTATCGATGTGTTGTTTGATTTATAAGAAATTTTTTTGTAAATTAACTTGTATTTTGTGCAAATGATTTGACTCCAGAGGATATAATATCTGATTGTATCCACTTACAGATATTTTTTAGATATATCAAACATGTTAACACTGCATAATTTAAAATAACAAAAGACCAAAAAAAAAAAAAACTTTATTGGCAACATATCAAAAAGGGAATTTATTACCTATGTAGGGAAAACCAAGATGTTGTTTTTTGTTCAAGTTTAATATTTTTAAAAGATATTCTGATTAGTGTACTAGTCTGCGTAAATTAATTCAATATTCTCTTTATTTTTGTCTTAATCTACAAAACAATATGAACATCTTTTATATTTTAGATCTATATTCTTTGATTATTATGCTAGATGTGTGTATTCATCATTTTTGTATTCATATTTACTCTCAACCTATTGTATTGTTTCCATCTTCTTAGTGTAAATGTCATTTTGTAATCAAATTATATGAGCACCTCTTGTGTTCATAAATATTAAAATAGTAATAATTCTATAGGCCTTTCAATAATTAATAAGACAGTCCCTTTACAATACTAGACCTAAGAAGGATGTGTATATCAGTATTGGTTGTATGTTTACCACACCATACAATCAGCACTAATGAACTTAAAATATGTTTATCATAACGAGTAATAAATGAACTCTTGGATCTATAAAGACATAAAATAGCATGTAAAATTAACCACAAAATTACAACTCGCTTCAAGCAATAAGTATAAAACATATAATTTTCTAACTGTCAACTGTACATCAAAATGGTGGTAAATAATGTTGCCAATTTAATTATTAAAAATTTATTTGAAATTGTGTGACGACAATATATTGTGTGACGGTATATATTTTTAGATATATTAAAAAATTTTCATGAACTCTAGAAGTGTTAATAGACTATAAAATCCTAGAAATATAACTTCAATATTTGTTATCATATGGGTAAAAAAATCGAAATTCTATTGATTTTTTATTTTTTTTTTTGTATAAGGGTCATTTTATATGGTATACTCTTCGTGAGATGCAAAATAATTTATTTAAAAAAATATTTAACAATAACTGTTGTCTAAGTTAGATTATATTGAAATACTGAACTGAACCTTTACTCGAACTAAATTAACTAGGTTGTTTGGATTGTTGTACCATATTTTATGTCTCATTTGATCCCTTTGTGCATTTGCTGGTTGCTATGCCAGGGGTTATAAACCCACGACGTTATAACCCCAACATTGCATTGTCTATAATGGTTGTCCAGAACAGATCATAAAATTTTGTTTGCAGTTACAGTCACCTTAAATAACACGAATAATGAGCTTCAAGGCAAATTTCTTAAAATTGTTTGTAATGTGTTTAACCTTCATATTCACCAACATAAACAGAGGTTGCTTGCTCATAATAAACAAGTTTCATCATTATTTTTGTTTCTAAGAAGATTTTAACAGTTACACATATCAAACTTTGAAAAGCAAAATGCTGATATAATCATCTTATTGTTGTCTGATAAGAATTTTTCTCAGATGATTAGACATAGAAAATGTGCTCTTTAAATTTTTTAAATGTTGCTTTATATTGCTTTTCCATCAGGCTTCTAATAAATACATTGGGGTGACTTTGTATTCTTTTACAGTATGTTTTCAGTGTCCTTTCTTGTTTTACAATTTTCATTTACAGGTTGTAATGTAGATCATTTGTGAAGTACCAGTGATATTCTGTAGTGTTTTAAATTAGAACCGTTGCACAATTCTAAGGCTTGAGTTAAAAACTGTACTCCACAACTGCAAATCATATGTCCGTATTGATGTGTGAGAAGTTTATTTATGTAAGTTTAGTCTTTAATTTCTTGGGTTAATTTTGACTTGTGTTCCACGAAAAGTATAACTTTTTATCTCTTGGCTAAGTGCTTTCCTCTTTGTAAATATGTTTGATCTATGTCAGGCACCTCCCACATATCTAACGAGGTCTGATTGTGGTAGTTTTATCTGGTCGAGTTCTGCTTCAGGTCATGTTTCTCTTCTCAAAGTGAAGTTTACTGACACCGAGTCATTGCTTTTGTCCGCCAGCCCTTTAATTATTTGGATACTTCATGAAGGCTTTTTGAGAATTTCATCGATGTTACCATGGCAGTATCAACTGTAAGAATAGCAGTATCATCAGCAAATGTTTCTGTGAGAACATTTTGAATGTCTGAAAGACCAGAGGTATATATGAGATATAGTGTTGGGACCATTGTGTTGTACAGGTCATGAGACAATATTTATTTGAATTGCTGCTTATTTCTGTTTTGCTCATTATTGTTCCTACTTTCCTGTCTTATTTGTTATTGTTTTATAATTGTATAGTTTTATAATTCTTAGGTTCTTCTACATGTCGCAACACTTTGGGTAAATATATAATTTGGATATGAAGTTTTCAAGAAATATATAAAACATGTAGATTTTTTGTGCTATCATCAAATTTGAGGTAGAAATGTTGCCCACAGAGGTAAGACCCAATAAATTTATATCAATTGATGGGTAATATTTGGAAAAATTTTTAAAGTAGACCCTCAAGTCAGACATGGTCGAAGGCCTAAGTAATATCTAAAAAGGCCTTACACCAGTACACTTTGAACTTAAATGCTTACTAGACTTTTTCCACTAGTCCACATATTTGTTTGATCATACCAAAGGCATGTCTAAATCTGCATTGTTGTTCGTTTTAATATCTGCGATTTCTAGTATTATACACTTGAGAAACAACATTTCTAGAATCTCTAATGGTATTTGTAAGAGGCTGATTGGGTGATGAGAGAACACTTCTGTGAAGCATTTATTCTTCAATGGAGATTAATTTGATTTCAGCTATTTTCCATTATGGTGATACAATTTTTTTGCGTAAAGCTGCATTGTAGATCTGTGTTAAGAATATTACATCTGCATCAGGTAACTCAGTGTTTTGACAGCTATCACATCCTATGCTAAGGCTTCATGAACATCTAACTTTATTACATTATCAACTTGTTGAAGTAGATTTAACTATAAAAGCATTTCATATATTGAAAATATATCAACTTTTTTTTAGAAATATTTAGTAGTTGTTTTAATGATTGGATATTTTCGAATCTATCTACAAATATTGGTCGTGGCTTAGAAATTGTGCGTCTGGTTTGATTGGCATCTTTAGTGTTTATTGTCGTAAATAACTCCTTAAATGAGTTAGATATCTATATAGACTGGAGTAGCCAGTATTTATTCATTTTAGTTTACTTATGAGCATTATTGTTGTCGGGATTGTTTATGGTGCATTTTCTTCCATTTATTTCTCCAGGTTCCAGTAGAGATTTCTTACTAGATTCTGTTCTTAAACTGTCTTGTTCTATATTTTTATTTAATTGGTTCCATTACTGAAAGATTGTGAATGAAAGGAAAAGGTTTTATGAAAGACTTGCTATGTAAAGTTCTTTTAGAAATCATAATTGTTCCCACAAGGAGGGCATATACAATGGTCCACCCTGGTTAGTGCTAATAAGTGGTGATCACAACCAGTTATTCATCTCTTTGATGCCTGACCCACCTTGAGATTGGGGTAAATTTTTACAGTGGCTATAACCTGACCATAACCTGGACCTGATGCTCTTCATTGGAGTCTACATCTAACTTGAATGGGACATCATCTATATCAAGTCTGATGATGCCCCATCTAACTTGAATGGGATATCATTATAAACTTGATTTGTGAAATACTCGATTTGTGTCTTGACAAATGAAGAGCCTCAGAGAAACGTGTTTGTTTTTACGTGGATCCTGAGGTTCTTTGTTGGAATCTACATCTGTGTCATCAGTCTCAACAGTGTGAGTAACTGCTTCCAAAATTTACATGACATGACGAAATCTTCAAAAGTGATTTCTAAGTTAGACATACGCATATTCCCTTCTGGAGGTGCTTGGTAGCTTTCTTCCTTAATAGTTTCATACAGTTGTGAAAGAAAGCCACAGCTTTTAAAACAATTTTTTAATGCAATTGATGGGTATTTCTCCAAGCTTTATCTACCACCCTCATCACTTGTAGAATGTTTATAGAAGAAGAATTATTTTCTTCCGTATTGGCTATGATTTTCTTAACCACTTCTTTTCGGTAAAAGTTTTATTATCCCTTAATCCAGCGGTTGAAGTTGTGATGTTGTGTTTGGAGGCAGGAATTGAATTTTATTCGCTTTTAATATAAGTCACCACGTGTTGTGCAATTGTCGATAAAAAATATAATTTCCTTTTCTGTCTATTTTAGTAAGTCATTTTTTAAAACTTTCTGTAGTCATCCACTTGTTGGCTTCATAATCTAAACTGACAGCATGTACAAAAACTTTGAGGCTAAATTAGATTTGCCAATTATTAATGGCTTTAATTTTCTGTGCCTGACATTTGCACAAAGCAGAGTTGTTAATCTTTCCTTACTATGCTTCTTTCTGTAACATTTTATACTTTTAAATGGTAATGTTTTGGCAGGAAGACATTTAAAAAATAGTCTGGTTTCGTTAGCGCTAAAAGCATCTTGGGATCATATCCATTTATTAAACAATGCATATTCGTGTTTCCACTCCTTGCAAACTTCTTGGTTTATACTTGCTTGCACTTTCACTGCAAACTTTGAACTCTGAAGTCATGTCATTTTTTGAAATTTTTCAATCAGCCATTGCTGATCTTTAAAATATGGATTCTTAGAGAGTTCATGAAGTCTTCAGCTTTTTCTTTTAATACAGGTTCACTTATAACTTATGTTTGCATGTCGACACTGCTTAAACCAAGTAAATAAACACTGTTCTAAATGAGGAAATTCAGTAATACTTAGCCGTTTGCATAGAAGACTTTGCCCCCATTCCTGTTTCTTCAACAGTTCAGCTTCCTTTTTCACAATGATATAGTGATTTTGTATATTCTAAACTGAGCTGCAACATCTCTCCTCTTTAAAGACTTTTCACTTCTTCGACCACTTTTAATTTAATGGTGTATATTGTTAGTGTTTTCAACTTATATTTTGAATTAATTTGAACTAATTTTACTAATAGTCAAGAAAGTATTCTCGAAAACTACTAAAAGATAATGACACTATTCATGAATAATTGTGACAACATTGATAGTGCTTCAAAGGAAATTTGACATAAACAATAATTCTAGAGTCAACAGTAACAGCCATCTATTAAACGTGTGGTGGAAACAAAAGCAAAAATATTAAATTTGTGCCTGGAAGCTTCTGTTTGCACATTGTATTTAGTTAATAATAATGAGTCAGTAATGGACAGTTCATGTTATGGAGCTTGCTTCAAAGTTACAGAGGGCCAATAGTTCAACTATTTGTTTACCTCATAGAGATTTTGTATTTAAATGAAAGAGATTTCAAGGATCGAGGGGAAGAGAACAGATAATTTTTTTTAATTCACAGAGGTTTTTACATTAAAGAGGTTTAGCTTATCAAGGTTCTACTGTATTTCAGTGACTACCGACCCATGCCTGCATTAGATAGATATGATCCTGAAGCACTAGATGATGACGAGTACGATGATTTGTCAGTGGGTGATCGCATGGCAGCCGAGCAGGCCATGCGAAGACGGGACCGAGAAGAAGGTATTCTAAGAAGAGACGATAGAGATCTTCTATATGGTAAGCACTGTTACAACTTTGCTAAGAGTCTCAAGTACTTATCGCCCAGTAAAATTATACTTCCACTTCTAAAAAATTTCAAGAAAGCCACATTTTTGAGTAGCTTTTAATTTGTGGTTTCCAACAAAATCTTAAAAATGTGTTTATTTCCAGTGACTGAATATAGTAGAAGAATGGAGATAATTATTCTGCAACTGCAGTTAATTTTACAGCTTTTATACTTACTGAAAATATTATTTAACTAGAAACATCAAAACAAATATGAGCAATAAAACAGGAAAACTATAAATATAAAATATAATCATAGGAAAAGAATAATACAGATGCTGTAGATAAATAGCAGAAAATACTATTTAGTAAATAACAGGTGGTGAAAATGTACACATTGGTTGTACAATTGAATCACCCATTTTTCTGCCATTATTGCATGCCCATTTTGAAATTGTAACTAAGCTCTACTGAAATACTCTTAAGTGATACTGGTGTATGAGGGAGTATCGGTAACTTGACAGCTTAAATGAATAGTCCCTAAAAGAAACAATGAACATCTCGTTGAACAAATTGACTCCTATCCCATTTTTAATATTAATTCACAAGAATGTTGCTGCATTTTTAATTACGACACAATCTCATAAATAGTACATCCCAGTCTATAACATATTTATGTAGTTACATTTTACAAATGATATTACGTTATCCAATGGTTTTGATTTTCAATGCTTGTAAAATACCTTCAATACTGAAATTTTTTTATTATCATTCCTATTTGCCACAATCAAATTTAATACATTAGTCGAGTGCAAAAGAAATCAGTGAAACTGGGACTGGCGTTACAGAAATAGATTATCATTTATAAAAAAGCTGAAATTTTTTAAAAATACAATATACCAAATAATTCAGTCATTGATAATTAGAAATGAGCAAAAAATTAAATAAAATATGTAACCATAAACAAAAAAACTAGACCACAAACCAAAAAAACTAGCTATAAATGCACGTAAATAATGTTTTTAATGTATTAGGATAACAATTCCATCATTAATAAACAACTTTAAAAACTATTACAAAAAATTATCAATACTAACAGAATTTTTAAGATGCCTTAGTCAAACTAGGAAGTTAGTTAGTTTAAGAACTAGCTTTGCCAAGTTCATCTGTATGTCACAGTCATTTTACTCACAGAATGTTAGTGCTATAAATATAATCTTTTTTAATGATTAAATTATATAAATTGTTATTGGTGATATTTGAGAGAAATTCAGATAAGGAAGAATCAATATTTTAAATCATTTGTAAATATAATCATTACCTGAAAAAACTTATAATAGTACCAACTCTCAAATTTATTTTCATACTTTTCCCGGCTTGAGACTGCTAGTCTTAAAAGATTTGCAAAGGAGACCGGCAAAGGTCCATATAGTGTTGGGCCCAGGTACTACAAGAATAAAAATGACACTGTTATATAGAGAAAATTAAAAAATATGCTCCTTAATAGTTTTATCAAAATCGTTCAATCAGGCAAAAGAGAAGTCTTTTATTTATGAAAAGTTGGGTTATTTTTTATAATCGATTGTAAATGTATTTTCTATGGAACTCTGAATTAGCGAGATGAAACAAAGTGCAGATTGCGTATCCTCCACAAATGTATACCATATTAATCACGATGCTCACAGGCATGACAGTGTCGTTGAAAAAAGTTATGTAAACCTCGATAAGAATGAAAAAACCATTCATTTTGACAACAATAGAACCATCGTCAATGTTTGTTAACAGTTCATTTTTAAATAATTTAGGCAATGACTACACCTTAAAAAAAACAAGACGCATTGATTATTTTTTGGAATTGTTTCTAAAAAGTTATTATGTATTCTGTTGAATTTTTTTTTTGTTATTTTTATTGGAAATAATAATAATGTTTCCTTATATTTGAAAAATATAATATTATTAATGAAAATAACTTTTTTGTTTTGTATTATGATTACAAATTGTAATTCAATTTTTTCCTCTTTCCTGATTGTCAATTACTGAATTGTTTGGTTTTTTAAATTATAAAAAATAACAGTAGACCCTGAAGTGGAGAATACCGAAACTACAATAAATTCTAAAAAAGCACCAAAAACCCCACCCATAATTCTCTATGTCATAGATGATCTTACACAGCTAACAAATCTACTGCTACAAGTGGTAAACAAACATGAATACACCCTCAAAGTGGTCAATAGAAATCGACTAGTTATATCCACAAAATCAGTAGAAAAATACAAAATTTTAATTGATCATATTAGAAGTAACGGTTTGATTGGCCATACATTTACCAATAAAGATGAGAGGTGTCCACGGTATGTTATTAAAAATCTTCACCACAGTATACCAGTACAGGCTATCGTCGATGTCATAGAGGA
The DNA here is from genome assembly GCA_039881145.1 of Druceiella hillmani. NCBI lineage: Eukaryota > Metazoa > Arthropoda > Insecta > Lepidoptera > Hepialidae > Druceiella > Druceiella hillmani. The sequence goes on along the minus strand of JAYKKI010000047.1, from coordinate 17,074,430 downwards.
AAGTGGAAACAAAGTAAAAGGTGAAATTGTTACAGCACGTAAAAAAGGAACTAAGGAGCCACTAAACACATTCTTGGTAAATGTTATTCTGCATGAAAACAACAAATATATTAAAGAAATTAAGTGTATATACTACCAAAGAGTCTTAATACAAGACCCAAAAAAGAAAATGTCTATCCCTCAATGCACTAGATGTCAACAGTATGGTCATACAAAGAACAACTGTATGAGACCATTCAGGTGTGTAAAGTGTGCTGGTTCTCACAAAACGACGTCATGCACTCAAGACAAAAATACTGCAGCAGTTTGTTCACTCTGTTCAGGAAGCTAACTATAAGGGATGTGTAGTATATAAAGAAATATTAGCACGAAAATTACAAAAAAATATACCTAAGATATCCCTAAGAATGAAAGATACATACGAACCAACAGAGGGTCTATTGCCTAAATTAATCCCAGATAGAATAGAAAGACAATCACCAATCACGAAGACCCACATGTTACATATAGTGAGGCTATGCAACATCAACCTAGCATATCCACAAGGGCTGATAATAAAAACTTTGACAATCAAAAGTCACAGCGCACCCACAGCAGACAACTAGTGCTGCTGAAAACAAAACTTCCTACACCCAGAGGCACGATACAGCTAATAATTTGGAATTGCTCATTAAAACACAAGCAGAAAAAATAGATCAACTCTTACAACACATGGGAACTTTGATGAACCTGCTCACAGTCCTCATCAATAAAATTCCATAGTTTACGAATTGCAACATGGAATATCAATGGGCTACTCCCAAATAAAGATAATTTAGAGTTAATGCTCAAAGTGAACAAAATTGACATTATTTTATTGTCAGAAACACACCTAAATGATAAAAAAAGCGTCAGACTCAAAAATTATAACATTTACATTACAAATCATCCTGATGGCACATCTCATGGAGGAACAGCAGTGATTATAAAAAGCAATATAAAACATTATATGCACAGCAACTATAAAGAAAATTACTCGCAAGCCACAACTGTTACAATAAAAGATGTGAATGGTAATTTTAATGTAGGTGCCATATACTGGGCAGTAAGACCCAAGACACAAAATCACTCAAGAAATGTTCCAAAAATTCTTTAGCTCCTTAGATTCGAGGTACATCATTGGAGGAGACTGGAACGGCAAACATACATTTTGGGGATCCAGGCTGACTACCACTCGGGGCCGTGAATTAATGAAATGTGTGACCAATCTAAGACTACAAACACTTTCCAATGGAGAACCAACATACTGGCCTACAGATCACAAGAAAACTCCAGATCTAATAGATTTTTTCATTCATAAAAATTTACCCCATAAATATGTTAGTGTCGAATCATGCCTGGACACCACATCTGACCATACTCCAGTAATTTGTACCCTCAGCGTGTCTGTCATTAACAAAGTCCAACAAATATATATATGTATAATAACAACTGGCTGGCATTCTCAGAATTTTTGGAATCCAAAATAAACATGAAAGTACGACTTAAGTCCGAGGAGGATATAGATGAGGCTACATTTCTCATCTCGAACTTAATACAGGAATCTGCCTGGCGTGCTACTCCATCTAGCCACAATGTTCCTACAAAATGTAACATACCTTTAAAACTACGTAAAAAGATAGAGGAGAAAAGAAAACTAAGACATCAATGGCAACTGAGTAGACTAAAGGATGATAGAATGTTATGGAACAAGGCAGCAAGAGAAATGTTGGTCGAACATAAAAATAAATCACTTCAACAAACTGTCAAAATTATCAGCAACCAAACGTGAGAACTACACTCTTTGGAAAATCACTAAGGAATTCAAAAGACCACAACCACAAGTTCCTCCATTAAGAAAATCCTCTGGTATCTGGGTTAAAACGCCTAGCGGAAAAGCTGAACTGTTTGCTGAGTATCTTAAAGATGTGTTCAGTCCAAATGAGGCTAGTAATGATTGAAAGAGTAATAAGCAGTGATCAACAGTTGTGTCCACCATTAAAGCTAATTACTCCAAAAGAAGTAGCTAAAATAATAAGGAAACTACCAAACAAGAAAGCTCCTGGGTTTGATCTCATTACAGCAGAGATTTTGAAACATCTACCACAAAAGGGAATAGTTTTCCTCACTATGCTCTTCAATGCAATTAAGAGACTCTCATACTATCCAAAACTATGGAAGATATCTGTCATACATATGTTGGCAAAACCTGGCAAGCCACTAACTGAACCTAACTCATACAGACCAATTAGTCTGTTACCTATCATCTCCAAAGTTTTTGAGAAAATACTTCTGACTAGACTAAAGCCAGTTCTTAACACTGAACATGTAATCCCCTACCATCAGTTCGGATTTAGGTCGCAGCATTCAACCATAGAACAGGTGCACCGGGTAGCAAATACTATAAGACAATCTTTAGAGAGAGGAGAATATTGCTCTGCTGTGTACCTAGATATCCAGCAGGCGTTTGACAAAGTTTCGCATAAAGGGCTCCTGTACAAACTGAAGATTCCTCTACATGGTGTTGAAGTCATATTTACAGAACCGCAAGTTTATGGTAAAATTTGATGAAGAATTTTCTAAAATATATAATATCCGAGCATCTGTACCACAAGGATCTGTACTCGGTCCAATTCTTTACTCAATATATACATCTAATTTACCAGTGACCCAGGAAGTAATGACTGCAACATATGCAGATGACACAGCTTGTCTCTCCTGTAAAGATCCCAACAAAGCATCAGCAAAATTACAAATACAGCTTGATAGTGTCAATCAATGGTTAAAGAGATGGAGAATCAAATGCAATGCCATTAAATCAACTCAAATGACATTTACTTTGCGTAAAGGACATTGCAAGCCGGTTACTATGGATAATCAAGAGTTACCATGCAGAGCCAGTGCTAAATACTAACATGGGCGAACCACATACAAGTAAAGAGACAAGAAGTAAATATACACAGTCAAAAACTGTACTGGCTGATAGGTCGACAATCTATGCTCTCACTAACTAATAAACTGCTTATTTACAAATGCATTATAAAACCCATCTGGACTTATGGCCTGGAATTGTGGGGCTCGGCTAGCAACTCAACCTAGAGTTTTTACAACGGTTTCAAAATAATATCTTAAGAATGTTGTCTAGTGCACCATAGTATGCTCGTAATACTGAGATACATGAATATCTAGGTATACCAGCCATTAAGGAGGAAATAAATAACTGTTGCATAAAATACAAAGAAAGACTTCGGTGTCACGTAAATAATCTGGCCGAAGATTTGTTAAAGACAGATGAACAAATTGCACGTCTTAAAAGATGGCAGATATTAAATCTTGACAAAAGGCACTAAAGTGTAATGTGTAAATTTAAAAATGGCTTTGAATCTCGATGGAGAATCAGCCATCCAAACATTAAGTATTGGAAAACATCTGATTATGGTTATTCAGCCGATTGGAGATAGTCAAAATAAATATGAAAAAAAAATATATAAATCCAAATTATAAATACTTGAAAAAAATTAATATTCATTGTGAAAAAAGTGATGTATCAAATCGGAATGTTATTGACTTTGCATGGAAAAAAATTGACAAAAAATGACTAATTTTCTTGTGCCCTTTTTCTTCATCTCATATTTTCAACATTCTTTTTCTCACAATTCCTTTTTCTTTTTAGGATCATTTTTAAGTCATTCATACCTCAACCATTCAGCAATTCGGTTCTGTTCTAATATTTCTTCTTTCGGTTTCTTTTTGGGTGGCATTGCGGAGCAGCTCTACCTACAAAAGGATCATATTTTAAATACAGGAAACTATGTAAAATAATTAGTAATGATCATTGATGGAGACAAGAACTGTCCCCTGTGGCAGAAAACAGTCCCATGTGTAAGAACTGAAAGGGACTGTGCCCTGACATGGCACTGTTATTTTATATAGTACAGTTTCTAGCATAAAACTATTAAAGTTCCTTTTAAATATTAGCAACAGAAGTAATAATAGCTGGGTCATTTTTGTATAAAATTATAATAATTTAATCACTTAAAATAATAGAAATTCTACTTACCAGAGGACTGTTATAAGCAATGACCCAGACACACTGTTCACAAACGTCACAATATTCAACAAAAGGGTATGAGCCTGCTTAGTTCTGCATCGGAACGAATTTCACACTGTTTGCATTTTGTTTCACGATATAAACACTCTTAACCAATGCATAGTATGATTTCAACGCAGTTTTCAAAATGTTACAGGGGACTGTTAAGATTCAACATTCAAGTGCTTGTTAAACATTCTTACTGTATTCTAGTATTGCTTCCATTTTTTTAAATCTGACAAATTAAGCACAGAAATTAATATTTCTTTTAAAACTTGTCATTCTGGAATTGGGACAACAAAGGAGACTTAGATGTTGCAAATGCATTTAATTAAATTATAAAATGTAATTATAATATTATTACATGAACTATAGCATGTCAAGAATATGTAACATATTGTCGTTATTTGTATACAGAACTCTATAATATTAACAATGACTATGTTAAATAGGCCTGGGACAACGATTTCCCAATTAGTAGAGAAGTACTATTCGTTAACATGTCAAATTCACAAATATTATTGTCGATTAATATTGATATCATGCACAGAAGCCTTTATTCCCTTGATAAATACCTATTTGAAATATGTCAAAATATATGTCACAATTGCCATTTCTATAACTTGTTCAATCATTATTTAGGGGCCCTTTCCATTTATGTAAACAAATTTTAGATTTTGTTCATGAATTTTCAAATTTAGTGATATTTTCGGCTGTTCTACTGGGTACTTATTCTCGCAGCACGCGTATTAATGTAATTTTTTTGACAATTTTATCTAATGATACAACTAAATCCACTCTTAAAGTTGTCGCAAAGAAATTTTTAAAGGTCGTACATTGTGTAGGCCACAATATACAGTGTAATTAAAAAACATCCTTACGACAACAATTTGTGAAATGTTTGCTAATTTTTTTTTATCATAGTGAAAAGTTAGAATATTGTTGAACCCAAATACCAATTATGATTCCTAGTGAACCCAAATACCAATTATGATTTTTGATTGAATACTTAAAACTGGGCTCATTGTGCTATTTTTACGAAATGTTTCGGCCATCTGCCGTAACTTACTGCAATCAACGTTATCCAATACTTCTTTCCGTATCTCTTGCCTTATAACCTGTTGTATCTAAATAATTGGATAAATTCTTGAAGACGTAATAATCTTAAACCTTTTTCGTACACAGATGATTCTGATGAAGAAAGTACGGGAATACCACGAGCAAAACGTCGCCGAGCTGCTGAAAAAGCAGCTGCTGGCTCAGTAGAACCCGTTCTAGAAGAGGGAGTTGAGAGTATAGAAAACTTAGAAGATACTAAGGGTTACAGTACCAAAGAGTGGGTTTCAATGTTGGGTCCAAGAACTGAGATTGCTAATAGGTATAAAGTTCAATTTCATTTTATTCACACGTGGTATAAATTCTAAATAATACACTTTAATTATTTCAGGATTTCTGATTTGGAGGCAGAGTATCAAGTTTTAATCTAAAAGTTGTATTACTGCAAAAAGTTTTTATATAGACCATAAGTATTTCAAGTTTTACACAAAAAAATACTAGAGTAGTTTAGACATCAGCTATATTCTTGGCTAAAACTGTATATTAAATAGAACTTGCCTCATTTTTCATGTTAATATTTTTGGTAGGATAAATATTTCAATCTAGCAGAAAATACTAATAATTTTTTATTTAGGTTAACTCGATGAAGTTGTTTTCAATTGCAATTAAAATTTTTAGAATTAAATGGAATGTTACATTATCTGTAATTTTATTAAAGCAGTAAAATTTTCCTGTAAGAAATCTTATATTTCCATTTCAGATTTAAAAGCTTTCTCCGCACTTTTGCTAACAGCAAAGGCCAATATGTGTATAAAGAGCGTATAAGAAGAATGTGTGAGCACAATCAAGCTTCTTTCCATGTAGAATTTGATGTGCTTGCTAGAAAAGAACATGTGTTAGCATATTTTCTTCCTGAAGCTCCCTTTCAAATGCTACAAATATTTGATGAAGTAGCGAAAGAGCTGGTTCTTCAAATATTTCCCAGCTACGAAAGAGTTACGTCTGAAATACATGTGAGAATATCAGATCTGCCGTTAATTGAAGAATTAAGAACATTCAGAAAATTGCACTTAAACCAATTAGTGAGAACTTTAGGTGTCATCACCTCCACAACGGGAGTTTTACCTCAATTGTCTGTGGTTAAGTATGATTGTAACAGATGTGGTTACATTTTGGGTCCATTTGTGCAGTCACAAAATTCAGAAGTAAAACCAGGTTCATGTCCAGAATGTCAAAGCTCAGGACCATTTATGGTGAGTACTGTTTATGTATGCATGAGTATTAAAGGTATAAATTATAATTACCAAATTAAAGCTATTGAAATATATTATTAATTTTGCTTTGGTATTTGTGTATGCCAAGAATAAACTAATTGAATAATGAAGAGATTTTCTGAAATCACTATTGCTATTAGCTGAATTTTATCATACATCTGTCTAAACCTTTATGCTAGAAACCACGTAAGATAATACGGAAGAAAGTAGCAGCAGTACTCATATTATGTCTTATGTTGAATATTTAAACAACTAACTTGTTGGAAAATATATCTCATCAATACATTATAGTACATACAGCCGTAGTTTGACAGAAGTGTCCACTTGCATTCGCACAAAATCTGATCCAAACTAATGCACGAAACTCATAAGCCAACTGTAAACTCAAAAATTACTAATAGCTTATTTAAAATATTTAACTCTTCTAGGACTTTGACGCTAATTAGCGAATTTTCACAAAAGGCCTGGAACAGGTGAAATTTGCGACAGGGTTACCGACAAAATTTAATTATCAACTAATTGCGAAAATTACTTATGAAAACCATGTGAAAATATATTTTCAGAAACGTGGTTTCTTAATTGTATACTTTTATTTATACATATGTAACCTCCAAAACTTATGTAAAGAATAAAAAAAATATTATGTTTATCCGATAAGTGCAAGTATTCTAATAATAATCATAAACAATTGTTTCAGGCGAGCCAGTTATTTAAAAAAAATATTTTTTTCTGAAGGATATTCGTATAAAATCTTATATATATATATATATATATATATATATATATATATATTATATATATATATATTTATATTTATATATTTTTTCTCTCTTTCATTATTACATCTGCAAATGTAATAATGAGAGAAGAGAGAAAATGGTAATAACAGAAAACTAGCAGTGAAATTCAAATCAATTTCAAAAACGTTTATTAATAGATTGTCAATAAATTTAACAGACACTGTTCATAATTACCAATATATAAGATACACACAATGATTCTTACGAACAAATATTAAATAAAATAGGATTTATAAAAATGACTTCTAATGCCTTTTTAAACAAGTCCGTTTGTTTACATAAGAAATCAATCATGCACTATTGTTTACAAAACAATTGTGCAGTAGTGTGAAACGTTTGGCTAATGTTATAAGATACATACAATATTTCTTATGAACAAATATTATTCAATAAAATAGCACTTGTAGCAATAACTTTTTAGGACTTTTTAAACACATTCGTTTGTTTATATAACAAATCAATCCTATGCTGTTTGTTTATATCAGATTATATCTAATGAAACTTCTTTGAAGATGAATACTTACAAAAACATACTCCTTTTTGTCAAATTACATAATTTTCCAAGTTATAAAATATGCTCGCGACTGAACTTTCTTTGTATCTAAGTAGAAAACATTTTTTATGACTATTTTATATCTTCTTCTGTATACTTCTTATATCTATAATTATTACTACATACAATAACATCACATTTATTGCAAGACAATTAAATAAACTAATTATTGCAAACATGACAGCCACCGTAATTGCAGAAATTATTGAATGGAAAAAGCATAAAAATCTTCCAATTCTTGGTTGGAAACATATTTTTTTATTACTTTATCACAAAATACACAATATGCTGATTCAATTCAAAATTAAAACATAATTAGTTTCGCCGGAGCGATTTTTTTCCTGTGTGTGGCCAACGACATACCAATTCTAGATGTCACTTTTTTCACATTGTTTATGAATTTTTTCGTGTATTTCTAATTTTTATATTATAACTTATGACATTTCATTTGGAAATTTATTTGAGATTATTTTAAATAAAATAGTAAAGTAATTTTTACTTTTCTATCTGTCACAGTTCTCGAAATACTTATTGTCAAATATTTGAAATCGGGCGAGAAATTTTATAACATTTTTTGAAATTTTTTTATATACATTTAATAAAGTTATTTCAAGATTTTGGAAATATCATAATCTTTCCGAAAATGCATGGTAGTTGTAGGTGGTTTTTATTAAAGTAATTTATGCAATTAGTTGGTATTGAATTTTGGCAGAGCACCAGTCGCGACCTGTTCCGGGCCTTCCGTGTTGATTTGTTAATTAGCCACTGGCCTTGGGGGGTTAATCAATCAAGCATATTTATCAATCAAGTTTACACCTACTGAAAACTGTGTATGATTCAATATTGCAAAATGTCAATAGTGAGGAGGGTGGACAAAAATTATACTCCTTCTTGGACCTCTATGGGTAACTGAGGAATTTATGAATTTCGACTGCGTATATATCATAAATGTTGGCGCTGTGAATTAACTTGTCTTCATACATAATTCTATAGAAATTAATAAATTTTACATAAAGTTTGTTAATTACGGAAAAAATCAATGCAATATATAAGATTTTCATTTTGTTTATTTTATTACTTAAAATTATTAATGATAAAAGGCTAAAGTATACATTGTTTGAATAACATACGCGATTAATGAAAAAAAAAAATAGTATTAAGGCATTAAATCATGTTATATAAACAAAATTTTTTGATTGCACTGTTTCCTATCAGTATCAAGATTTTCCTTTAACCATTCTTGTAATCAATTTAATGCAAGCCATAATTGAGAGGTACATTAATGTTCGTTTACGTTATTTAATAACACACCTTGATACTAAATTGACAAAACGTTATTTAATAAACATGTATTCTTTTCCAGGCAGTAAGTTAAATATTTTATCAAACAAACAACGAATCATAATTTCCTTGATCTATCAATGAGTAAAGTGCAATCAAGACATTTTAGAAATTTTAAATATGAGGATCCCTTTTGGAGCAAATCAAATATTTTGTTTTCATTATTATCAGTCAACAGCGCCTTATAAACGAAAGCACCTGTATGTCTGGAATTTAAGGCATCGAAACAGTTATTGATTAAACTTATGGAGTTTTCAGTAGCTTCACTGTCCTGAAATTCCTGAAGATTGAAATCTGCAAAATTTGAGTAATTAAAACTAAACTTATTTTGATCAATATGAACCATAACATATTTCGAGAACCTGGTTCTCCTTCGAAACTTAGAACCCTTTGGTGTTATGTTTAAATAAATTAAACTTATTAAACTTAGAATAGGTGTTATGTTTTGTATTTAAACTTTACTCCTACATTTTCTCTTATTTACTTGCATTTTCGAAATGATAACCATGTAAATATATTATTATTTTTTTGTATTAAATGGAAATAACAAATATTCTTGTACCATTACAATTTCATAGAATTTAATTTCCTTATTAAAAATGAAAATATCTGCTAATCTATTATGTTGCTTTAGCTTGATATGATGGTGAGTGTCTGATAAATGTACAGACTACAGAACACCTCCGTAAAGATTTTGAGAGGAGCTGGGATTGTATACTGTTATAATATGTATCTGAACAAAATATCTAAGTAACCAATGGTGCCCTCTATGATTATTATGTGTAAAGTTTGAATAATTTAAGTCAGTCGCTTCCGTTGATTAAAAGTAAAACCACGTTTTATTTGAGTTTATGGGCCCATTCCCATTTTGTTCAAGATATCCCTGAATTATCTATTTATTTATCAGTGTTATCAGTTTGATGGACAATATATTTGTATTTTGCGATTGTACAATTGCTGCAGATGATGCGAAATTGATTTTAACTATCGATCCATCTATCTATGTTCACATTAAAAACCCCAGTACATCAAAGGAATTGTGGGAAAAGTTGAGAGCGCTATTCAATGACTCAGGATTTACTAGAAAAATTTGTCTGCTGAAAAATCTTATATCTATTCTATACAATTTGGAGTAAGAAAAGTTATTAGGTATTTTTTATTTTTTCTCTCGGTACTTTATCAGAATCAAGTTTACTAAAAACGTTAATAGATCGTGTTGGCAGCCAAATCAGTCCCGCTGGTTCTTAGTGTGCATCACAAATTAAAGATTGACCTGTCTTTTTTATTTGTGAACCGATTGAAATGAAATCAAGCTTAAATTTTAGCTTAATCAATCTAAATATATCACTGGAAATAGCATCCAAATCAGTTCAGCCATTGCCGAGGTTAGAGTGCACAATCAAGGTGCACTCAACTAACAGACAAACGGATAGACGAAAATTTTAAAAATTGTTTTAGTTTTACTTAAAAGTATTCAATGTACAGACTTGAGTTTTTTTACTACTTGACGAAACATAGAATTACTTATTAAAGACTTTAGATAGTTAATAAACCATTTTGAAAATAATATTTGTATCATGTATTTTTAAAAGAGATAGCTAGTTTATTTGTTTACTTAAATTAAATAAGCAATTATAGCCTATAACAAATTTTTTATGAACTTACTATCTCTTTATACGGTCCAAAAGAAAAAGGATAATGATTAGTAAAAATAATTATGTATATGTAAAAAACGGAATAATAGCAATATTAAATATAATAAAAATATTATAATTGCATGCATGTAACTCAAGGTAATTTGGTCTTGTAAATGCCATTAAAATAAGGTCGATAATCATAATCTGGGAAGTTAGGTAAAAAATTGTTAACCACACCATCAGAATTAGAGGTGTGGTTATTGGCATTAATCATTATAAAAATTAACATCTGTTAATGTTGACATAAACTGTTAATATTAACTGTTAATGTGTTTAGGCGCTGCACCATAGATATATAACACCAGGTCGAAAATGCTGGTGCGGCAGTGCAATGTTTACAAATTTCTAAGTGTTAGGTGTTATGAAACCGAAGATTAAATTGACTCTTTAAAAACAATACTTCAATTTAAAATAATTTATTATAAAAGAAAACAGAAATATATAAAATACAGAGATGTTACTAGTACAAGTGTTATAACTGAAGTGTAGGGTTTTACAGATATGCTTAATTATTGAGTATTATTAGTTTATGCTTAATTATTGAGTATTTATAGTCTGGGGTTTTACAGATAACATTTGAAAAGAAACTAATATTTCAAGAATATTTCTTTGACTAGTTGACAGATACATATTTTTGGTGATATGGACTAATCGTTGGAAACAAGATTAACAGGATGTTTACTTTGAAACAGATTGTCTACTTATTTGTGGGGATGATAACTAAACTGATTACAATATATTACAAAAGTGTGGATATCTAACATGTAAAAACTAAAACAGAATACTATGTTTACTCTGAAACAGATTGTTAACTTTATGGAAGTAAAAACTTAAATTCATTACAAATGGTGGTTATCTAACAAAGGAACTTGGACATCACCAAATGTTTACATTAACACAATAAACACTGATAATTGGATGGAGGTTGAGTGCATATGTATTTAAAATAGTACTATGTGGGTTGTCACTGAACCCACTCGATACATTTTAAGTCTTTTTCCTAATATTGAAGCATATAAATTAATATAGTATTTTTTACACACGATAATAACATACGAATAATAGTAAATTTTTTACCTTGAAAGTTTATATATCATTAATTTTCCAACAAATTTCAATTTGTTTACACCTTTTGACTATGTAAACACAGACATATACAAACACAACACAAATGTTGATTATTAACACTAAAAGTTACAATGTCTTTCCAACTTTTTAAAAAAATTTAATTTGAAATAAGAATATGTCATATGAAATAAGAATATGTATACAAATCTATAAACAAAATACCTAGTAATAAAGTATAAAATGTTTACGCTAAAAGGTCACACTTAATTTCTTACTATTTTCAAAAATGATATGTGCAATGTCAATCAAAATATTTACAAAATAAATATTGATTATTAACACTATCAATTTAAAGTATATTTCTAAATTTCTTAAAAAATGTTAAAATTTAATTTGAAATGTTTTTATTTCAAATTTAAATGTTAAATCTATAAAAAATAATTATTAATATAGTGTAAAATATTTATGCTAAAAGGGCACAATTAATTTCTTGCTAATCGTAAAATGATATGAAAAATGTCGACTCATTAACAGTCATTACACAGTTACCGTCTATGAAAAACTGTCCACTGAATACATAAGCCGTTGATTTGAGATATTCAATTGATGAGTGTTAACAGCCAACACTTAGTAGTTAGCAGTTGATGATGACCAACGTTAAAGTGCTAACGAAACAATGCTTCCTATGAGCGTTAATATAAACAGGCGTCAACAACGTGGTTAACATTGACGATTATCAACGTTAAAGCACTAACGAAAAAATGCTTCCAACGTGCGTTAATATAAAAACAGGTGTCAACATCGACCTTTTATTAACTGCAAGTGTTGATCAACTGTTAATCGTTTTTTAACACAGCTCTAATTAGAATGTATTAAATGAAAGTTAAATCATCAATGATAACATGATTTTTTCAGATCTGTATACACCAGTAACTAACTTTTTTGTCTTGTTCTTGTGTTCTTTCTGTTTTTTTAATTTAATCTCTTCAACTGGCATACTGCACTTTATCAACTGACGGTATTATTTCTTTATATACATCAGCTGTTTACTTTTTTATTATAATGCACGAATAAGTTAAAAATATTATACTCAATTTCACAAAATTGCTGATTAAGGATTTTGCTAAATCTCATTCTTCCCCAAAATAAATGTGTTGTATGCGCCAGCTTCGGGTAGCCAACCTATATCCTTACAGAGATCTTTGTTTATGTCATTATCCACGTTAATTACTTTAATTCTAGGCAACTTTAAATTTTCAGTCTCCATTAAATTTACCAATAGTATCCAACAGGCTGCATGGGAAGCTACACCTCAGCCTCCTCCCACCACTAACGACGGTCTTCATTGTTCTCTAACTATCAGGGAACTGTTGGCTGAGAAGCGTAAGGCTAGAAAAAAATGGCAATTTGAAAAAAATTTTTTCAATTGATGCAATATCACATGTTAATTTATTTTTTGTATAGATTTATCTATAGCTTTAACGTAAATATTTTGTACTTTTCATTAATTTAGGACCATTATAGTAATAGTAGCGTAAATGCAATAGTAGTAATATTATTACTTTTACTTTTAATAAAACTATTGATCAGTTTATTTTTCTTGCAGTTAAGAATTTAGTTGTTTAATCAATTCGTTTTCCATTGTTAATGTTGCCAATTTGTTGCACTCCTGAAGTTCGAAAAGATCACAATAGTATTTGATAGATTTAAAGATAAATTGTTCATTGCGTAACTTTTCGATTTGATTAGTGTAATTATTTTTTGACTGTTTTTATTTATATATTTATAGCATAGTCAGATTTAGAAGTTTTCCTGATGTGGACATGTAACTAACATTTAACTAATAAACTGACAATTAGAATAATTATTACAATCAGCTTTGTAGTGCACATTTTCACAAATCAAATATATTACAATTGTAGACACTTTACATTTGAATGACACTTAAAAACTTTTCATATAATAGAACAGGGAATCTTTAGATCTGCCATCTTTGTATATTACTAAAATAAGTACAACATATATTTATGTTAATCACATCGTTTCAATTCAGAAGATACAAGTTATTCTTAAAATATTTATTATTAATTTTTTGCAGCCTAATGCTAATGTATTGCATTCTAATATTTTGAGAAAGTTATAATAGTATCAATTGAAGTGGTCATAATAACTGATGTATATGGAGATACATTAGCACTTTTTATCTAGCTACTGCTACTTTATGATGACTCATAGAAATCTATTACTGTCATATTATTTTTTTCAGGTCAATATGGAACAGACCATTTATCGCAATTACCAGAAAGTTACCGTTCAAGAATCTCCTGGAAGAATACCTGCCGGCCGTATCCCTAGAAGCAAAGACTGTATTTTGTTGGCAGACCTCTGCGATAGATGTAAACCAGGAGATGAAGTTGATATAACTGGCATTTATACCAATAACTATGATGGATCCCTCAACACTGAACAGGTAATCTATATTTTATTAATGACTAGCTGGGGTACCCGGTTTCACTTAGGGAGTTGATATGAGATTATATGATAGTTGGAATAAAAGGATAAGAGGTAAAAAATTGTTATTGAAAACATATTCTAACTATTTACAACACTTTTTTCATTTTGTTATCTGGGCTATATATGTACAGTTCCTACTTGAGACAGGTAGGTGCACAGTACAGGTGTTCCTACTTGAGAGCAAGCTACATATAGTTGACTGTACAAAAAGCAGGATTCTTTAAGATTGATGCCACAATGTTTTAAAGTTTGTCCTTGCGCTTTGTTAATTGTAAGACTATAAGCTAATTTGATTGGAACTTGCAGTCGTTAATTGGAATAGCAGTTCAGTAGAGGTCAGTGGTATTCTGGAGATAAATACTGTGTATCCTTTGTCCTTTACAGCCATAAGTTCGGCTTCGATAATGTTATTCGATAGCTGTTTGACGGTCATCCTTCTTCCATTACATAGTTTTGGTGAGTTGAGATATCTGAGTAGTATGATCGGAGATCCAATTTTCAGTAGAAAGCAGTGTAATGGATTCCTAGTACTTGCAAAGAGTTTAAAAATTCTGTAGGGAAGTTGACATTTTCTTCAACGTTTACCATTGTGTCGATCGATTTGTATATTCTCTCTTCACCGGGAATTTTCTTTTTAATATTAAAGTCGACAATATTAATTTTAGTTGCCAAAGTTGCCCTCTGGAATAACTGCTCTGGATTAGTATAGTTGTGAACAATGTTTGGACAAATTTGGTTGATGAGTTTGTTCTCAGTAGTGGCTATGTTGCAGAAATCACTGTGATTTCAATGAGGTCGGTCGTCTGACCAGTGGGATATGTGCCTTCGTCTATTTGTAAAAGTTTTTGAGCAAAATGTGCTGTTGTTTCATCTTTCGATAGATGTTGTAAATTCTCATATTTTTTGTTAGTTACATTGATTCGTTTGCATTGATTTCGTTTGCTGGTGTTGACTTGGGGATAACTGGAAGTGTTTGTCGAAAATCTCCTGAGGGTATGTGTAGAGCTCCTCCCATCACTTCAGTTTCCTCGTAAGTCTTGTGATGTTCTGTCCATGGCTTTGAGTGATTTTTTTATGTGCCATTGTGCATTCGTCCCAGAAGATAATTTTAGCTTGTTTTACAAGTTCCAGGCCGTCTTGAGATTTTACATACTGGGAATTGTTCTTCGGCTATATTCAACGGTGGTTGTAGGGCGGAATAGGCAGTTCGTCCTCCTTCAATAAGGGTGTCAGCAATGCTAGATAATGCCAGTGCAAGTGCGATGTGTTGTTTAGCACGTATTTCTGCCAGCAATAGTTTATTAGAAACATTTTCTTGGTGCTACCCGGTGCGTCCAAGAAAATAATTCTGCCAATGTTGTTGTTGATCTGGTATATGATAACGTAAATTTTTTTTTGATTCTCATTGAGGAGTGGTTTGTTATGAGCAATGTATTGAAGTAGTTTGTTGATGTTATAGCTTTTTTCCTTTTAGAAGTTTACCACACTGAAAGCAACTTGTTGTGCTGGTATTCCAAGTTGTGCTAAACATTTATCTTCTAGGCGAATAAATGTTTCATTGAAGATGTTGTCGTTGAATTTAATGACCAGTTCTGGATGAGCTTGTTAGATTTGGTACAGAATGTCATCACTCTCTTTGAAGGAGTTCCATAGCTGTTTTGGATTCTATGGGTTACATGTTGTTAGTATTATGGCTAATAAGTCTCCGATTTGTTCAGCTGAGGTTGTGAGCGAGACTTCTTGTAGTGTTAATTCCCAGTGATTGTTGTTTTCCAGTAGTCCTAAATGTTGGCATGCTTCTCTGTACATCTGGCATAGGTAACTATCAACAGTCTTGAGATCTGTGAAACTTGATCCCCGTATTTTGTGTAGCAACATCCGGAGATATAAACATTCAGTGTTGTTCAGATATACGGTGTATACTTGGTCTAAAGCGTTAGTTTTAATGATTCCTGGATGATCCTCTCTGGAATTCCTTGTATAATAAGTAGGGACGTCAACATATAGTAATGTTTTCGCGAATAGATTTGGCACAGTTGGAAAAAAGCTGATAACGTTGTGTTCTTAGGTGGTTCTTTTAAATTTTTCTGGCAGTGTCTTTTGTGAAGTAAACTCTCTGTTCATTCTCCAAATGTACTGCTAGTTGTTGCACTGTTGGTTCATGTTTGTGTAGGGAAAAACTGAAAATCTGCCACACTGCTTCGTTCCTGTTGATGTATTTTCCCATTTGGTCTCGTCGTTTCTGTTTTGTTGTTCACTGTTTTTGGCTATTTGAAATACTGCCATGTTGTTGCCTTTGTTCACATACTTACAGACATTTTGAATGGATTTCACTGAATTGCATTATTCTATGTTTATGTGTATTTGGAACATTTTGGAAAGTAATGGGTTATATAGTACTACCCATTGATCATTTCTAGTTCGTCTCTGCTTCATATTCGTATTTTTGCTGTGAAGCCACCTTTTTTGGATGATCGTCTTCTGTATTTGGGATAGCCATCATCTCCGGTTTATGTATCACCCAAGTATGGTTTTAAGTATTTTTTGTACATTTTTCTATCCCTCATACATGGCAAATTGGGGTTTAATGGCCCGCATGGTCTGTGAATCATATTTTTCATAACTATGTTGTACAACTTTTTGTCTATATCTGTTGGATGAATTCTGTTGTGTAATCATATGAGATGTGTGAGTAAGGCAGTCGTCGTTTTTGCCATTCGGTCAGGTCATGGCATCTAGAGTGTATTCATGGATGTGTTTTGCACTTCCTATGTAAGATGAGAGTAAGATTACCATTGTTCCAATGCCGTCAATGTTTTCATCATTTACGATTGCGTCTCGAAGGCGGGATGTATTTTTCCGTGAGTAATTTCTTCTGATTCAGACTTTTGTGAAACATCCGTTGCGCTTCTATTTTTGCATACATATCTACCAGGAATTGTTGGAATAAACGGTAAGTGTTCAGAATGTGATTATATGTTTCATTGTCTCTGATTATTAAGCGGTAAGCATATAACTCCTTGGAAGTGACTTTTTTGTTTGTATCTACTCTTGTTTTAGGTGGATTTGTTTCACATTAAAATGATATCCGTCCTCTCCGTGCAGAAATATTAATGGATATTGGAGGGCATCATATGAATGGTGTGTCTCTGCAATGCTTAGTTGTAGCCCTTCTGTTCTTTGTTGTACATTATGTCATGGCTTGTGTTTTCATTGTCCACAATTACGACGGCGACTTCGTCTATCTGAGGTGCATTAAATTGACGTTCGTGTTCGAATTATAACTTTATAGTCATAAGAAATTATTCGGCCTAGTGCTGTTTTTAATATGTGAATAAGTTGATTGTATTTGTGTAAGATCCTCTGTACATCTTGGGTTCTTTCTCGTCTCAATCCAGTGAGGTTTGTGCATCGTTGCTCAATTTCTATTTCTTCAATACCGATGAAATATACTTGCTGAAATTTTTAGTCTTCGTTGGGTAGTGGTAGTACTAATCCCATTTTGAAGCAGGGGTTGTAAGCGTTTTTATTTGCTCCGGGAGTTTCCCTGGTCTGGTGCTTCCAGTGGTGGTAATTGAATTTTTCCATCCATAGAACAGATTCCTGGTGTTTTTCTACTGAATTTTTTCGCATCGCAAAGTTGGCAGATGTTATCCATTTTTTCGATTACGACATATTTGTGTTTGTTATATTTTTTCCTCGGGTCGTAGTGGATTGTACTGTTGTTCCTGTCCGTGCTTCTCGTAGGGTGATATTTTAATGGGTGGCTTGGCTTGCATTCGCAGTCTTTTATTATAAGATTGTGTCGCAATTCTTGATTCTTCAATTTGTTCATTTTGTTGTTCTTCGGTTTCTCTGGTTCTCATGGTGTTCATTTTCGTTCATTGGGAACGTAAACGTATTTCGCGCTCTTTTCAGCTGTTTCGTTTTTCGCTGTTCTTTTTGTTTTTGACATTTTGCTTAAGAACTAGCTAAATCTCTTTTGTGTTTGGATATTGTATAAAATTTAAATCAAATCAACTTTTTATTAAGAAATACACTACATACACTTTAAACAATTTTCCACTTTATTTTCGTTTAATATTCAGTCACTGTGTCACTTTGATTACTCACACTTCACTGTTTGTTTTTATTCACTCACTGAATAAAAACAAACTTTGATTATTGTGACGTTCGAACCCAAGACGGATCTCGCCCTTACCAATGGGTGGCCCCACCTATACAAAAAAGATTTCGAATTGTCCACAATGTTGTTGAGATGTGAAATGATCTATATCATCCTCATTTGATGGTTTAATTCCAAGTAATATATTCCTGTTAATAATTATAGATCTCAAATTGTATGATAGTTCATCTTTCTAAATTGGTTAAATATATTTCCCATAAGCAGTGCTATCATCCAATCTTATACAAGATTCTTAGCCACAACATGTTTGTTTATCTCGGTAAGGGTCAAAGACAACACTGAATCTTGCAGTATATGAATGTATGAAGATGACAAATTTTATTGACTAGAATTTGAATCAAGTATTGCATATAACTGCCAATCTACTTGCACAAATGGAAGGGCATGTTGCCTTTTTAATACATGGTGATTCCAATATTAAAAAATGTAATGTATTTCAAAAAGAGTGGAAGTATTATTTCAGAAATTGCTTAGTTCTGATTAACTGTTGACTGAGGTCTTCATTGAGCACAATAATATCTATAATGTGAATATTGAGGCACCAATTATTAAAGAACATATGCAAGTTATTAAAAAACAATAATATCAATCACGTAAGGTATAAATGATGGATTTTAGAAAAAATCTGTTAACTAATCTTGCATATATGTAGGATAAGAATAATTACTTGCTTAGAAACAACCCTAATCATATAGACAGTTATATATCTTAAGAAAGAGAATGAAAAAACTAATTGAATGGTGATATATTCGTCTATGGTGTATGTTTATTTTTGCCACTATGATAGCGTGCGAGATGCGGATGGAAATGGGATGGCTCACCAAAAACTTATCCATGACATATAAATGCTATTACGATAAGTGATTGTTTTGTCTAGTTCTAATTACTGTTTACACATTTTGATGTAATAACAAAAACTTTTTATAAACACTTCTTTCTACGCCTTTTTTCTTATGGAAACGGGTAATTTTTTCATCTTGTTAATTAATTTTTACAGTCGTAACTATTTACATAAGGTTCAAATGCTTCAAGTATGTTGTAACTACATTTCTACTCTATCTACGAAATAAATTTCAATATAATAGTGCCGCTAAGGCATACACCATGGTTAATGAATAAATCACTTTGTATTTATTTGTTTTGTTATTTTGTTTCTTTCTACAATCGAATATCAGTTTTTGTTCAATCTTCCAATATGGTAATTTTGTTCAAGGGTTTTCCGGTTTTTGCTACAGTTATATTGGCAAACTACATAGTGGTAAAAGATTGTAAACAGATTGTTGAGTCATTGACAGATGAAGATGTGGCCAACATTGTGAAACTTTCTAAAGATCCTCGTATCGGGGAACGTATTGTAGCCAGCATCGCACCCTCTATATATGGTCACAACTATATAAAAAGAGGCCTAGCACTTGCTCTTTTTGGAGGGGAAAGTAAAAATCCAGGTAAGCATTCATGTGCACGCCTAATAGTAATTTAGATATAAGCTTAAACAAAATGTTTTTTTATCAAGAAAGTGTTAAGGCTGCCTTGTTTATTTTTATGCAAGTTTCGTTTCTTCAATTAGTTTTTAAAGGGAGTAGTCACTTTGAGAGCAGAAAAAGGCTTTATTTTTATACCTTTTTTTGGTTGACAACATAAAATGAAGGGGATTCTAGGACCTATTATTACTAATACCCTGAACTAGTCTTAACCAGGTTTAATCTTGTTTATCTGAAACCATATAAGTGATTTTAAAGCTGAAAAATGGCACTATCATTAAGCCGAGCTATTTTTCTTTTTACATTAATGGCAAAAGGGCAACCTCTTAATGATATATTTATTTATTTATCAACTTTCATGCATATTACGTATGGCGTATTTATTGCTACATGAGCAATGTCTTCTAATCAACTATAACAATTGGTATTGAAATTTAGTATATATGGTACATTAGACAAAAAAAATTAAAAAAATACAGAAGTATATAATTAATACCAATTATTGACACGATTTGGGATGGGAAAGACAGGAAAGGACAAGGGCACAAAGGGAAAGGATTCAAGAGAGGTAGGATCACTCGATTTTTCACTTGATCTTTGAAAATATTTAGGGACGTGATTTTCCTGGTGTCAGGATCCAGGTGATTCCAAATTTTTGCTGCTTGGATAGTGAAGAATTTTTCGTAAGAAGTAGAGGTATTTTTAGGAATAAGTAGAGTGAGTGAATTTTTAAAATCCTAGGTTAATTAAGGTCCTAATTAAGATCAGGATAGCACACATCTCCATAATCAATTAGTGGTAATAGGAGTGTTTGACAAAGGTAGGTTTTAATTTTAGTTGGAAAGAGTGTATTCTGTTGAAAACACACTTGAAGGCGCCAACTAAGATTTTGATCGATCAGTAGGCCCAGGTTTTTAACAATTGACTTATATGGTATTATTGTATATATCTATTCAATATATCTATACAATAATACCATTATATGGTATTATTGTATATATATATATATATATATATATATCTATTCTGTGTATGTATCTATTTAGCACTAATTTTGATAAACTAGGTAGGTTTACTTTACAAATCAGTCTTTAACAAACAATGATAATAATTTGAGACTTGCTTAGGTTAACCAAAAGACCCATTTCATAAGCCCACTGACCAATTGAAACGGGATCTCGATTAAGGATGTCGAAGGTTTTTGATAAAAAATGGAGGTTCAAATGTGCATAGATTTATAGGTCATCACCATAGAGGTGATAATTGCTACTAATATTCTTAACAACATCATCAATAAATATTGATAAAGGGAGAGGAGATAGAACTCTACCTTGAGGTACACCAGCTGTAAGACCAGTCCACCCAGAATACGTATCTGACGACTTAACACATTGCCTGCTTCCATGGAGATATGAGCTGAACCACTCAAGTGAATGTTGGGATATATTAAGATATTTCAAGCGGGCAAGAAGAATATTGAAGTCAACAGAGTTGAACAAATCAAGAAGCACAAGGACAGTGACTTGTGTATTATCCATAGTCATGCGTATATCATCAATAACCTTAACAAGGGCAGTTGAGGTACTGTGACCAGTTTTAAAGCCAGATTGAAGTGGATTTAAAGACTTATGAGCATTTAACGAGTTGACCATGGACAATATGTTCAAAGACTTTGGATTGATGCGGTAAGATAGATACGGGCCGAAAATCATTAGGTTGCGTAGGTAATAAGATTTTAGGTACGGGCACAATATAGGCTTCTTTCCATTCCAAAGGGAAGACAGCAGTTGGCAGAGGTATTACAAATATAAGCAATGACCGGAGCCACAATATCTACTATTGGTTTAAGAGCATTAATATTTAAGCCGTCAATTTCCATGGATTTGGATTTTATCACAAGAAGATTAGGTTTAACTTCGAACTCACAGGTATCTGTAACTCACTCACAGTATTAGTGTAAATTGATGTTCACTAGAAACAGATGAACACGAGATACTGTTCATAGTTGCAGACTTAACAGCTTGGTCAAGTACCATGGGTGGCTTAGAAAAGTGTGAATTTAATTAGTCGATGTCCACTATATATCCACTGATATAACCACTGTGATTATGAAAATTTTGGTAAAAAAATATTTTTAATCTGGCAATTGGTATTCATGTTATAGTGTCAGCCAGGTTGTTTTGAGAAATTATAGTGTCACCACAGTAGTTTTGAGAAAAATGTGTTGAAATTTCAGTTCCAATTTTATATATATTATTTTTCAATTTATTATATATACATCATCAATGCTCTATGATGGTCTTAATATTTTTAGACCCATATTCGCTTCTTTATAGTGTACTCCTCATATGGACAACAGCATGATACACTTATCATTAAGTTCGGTGCTATTATATGTATGATGTACATTAGGACCAATTTCGATTTATAGTTCTTGTAATACTTGATTCGTGCACCTCTGCCTACCTACATTAAAGATAACTAGGTAAATTAAGTGCTATTTTAATAATTATATCACTGCCAGAAGTTGATTTTGGTGCTAGTTGCCCTTAGTAAAGAATTGAAGCATCCATTATTATTATATATCTATATAGCCGTCTGAATACCTCTTCAATAATTTCGGCTTTGAAAAGTCATGATATACATGTACAGGGATACAGTTTCAACAATATCTTTAGGTATTGGTGTTTTATCGGCAATTGGTTCCAGATTGTGCCTACAGTAAAAATACCCTGAAATCTGCAGACTCCATTCCTTTCAAGTATAAATAATGCAAAGGATTTCCCGGTACTGAAGTTTTATGATACAATGTCACCTAATTAGCATTGTATATGTTTGTAATATAATAATATAATAATAAGATTTTATTTCAGACATAGTCCATACAATTGTGTTAATAGGTAACAATATTCTTAATCTAATGTTAGTATAAATAGTGAATAATTACATCATTAATAAATCATAAAATATGCAATAAAATAAAATCAATACTAAATGGAGTCAAACCCAATTGCAGTAAAAAAATTTAAAATCAATTCAAATGAAATCATAATAAATTAAGTCAATTAAATCAGATAAAATTAAACTGTATCAAACTACACCAAATTAAATTACTTAAGTCAGGTCAAATTAAATAAAACAAGTCAAAAACTACTCACATCAAATTCAAAGTAAAATAGTAATAAAATCACTTAGTTTAATTAACTCAATCACAAATTCATTTAACTTAAATCATAATGGCGCATGTAGGCCTATCCAGTGTGTCAAAAGAGGTAGGTCCAGTCGGCCCGCGCACGTGACCAGCATATTGCTGGAGCTTCCCGGCACCCTCGCCATCATGGACGCACTGCGCTTGCGCATTATAGTGTGAAAGTCGTCCACGCGCGCCTGTGCTAAAAATCATAAACACACTTTTTTTTACATTGTATCGGAGTCCGTGATCCTCCGCGTACAGTTCACATATACGCAGCAGCTTGCGTAATGCGCCGATAGAAGGGCTGAGCAGAACCATATAGCACAATATTATAAGTAATTTTGAAAAATTTACACAAAACCTTCTAAAGCTCTTTACGAGCAAGTTCACTGTACAAATGTTATTTTACAACTAAATATGTATGTTATTATTTCTATCAACTACTCGGGGTATTTCAACTGCTCGGGGCATTTCAGGTTTCCTATAGGAACGTGAAATTGCTTGTTTCATGGTATTAGGTTTAGTATTCGATTTTTTTCCCCTTTGCCTTCGCCGTAAGCTTCGTCTTCGCCTTTGACTTTGCGTTCGTGTGTTAGTTTTTCGTCCCTTTCCTCCTCCCTTTCCCACTTGCCTTTGCCTTCGCCTTCAGCTTCGCGTTTGTGTTCACATAGGCGTTCGCGTTCGCCTTTGCGTTTCTCTTCGCATTCCCCTTCATCACACCCCCGACACTCCATACTAGCAAACAGATTTAATTGCCTACACTATTACATCGGCACTCGGCCTATCCACATCCGTTTTTGTGTGTGTGCGCAAATTATATATATAGTATGGCTGTCAGCAGCATGCAGGTAAAGCATATTTACTATTACTACATATCGGCCTCGATCTTTGCGAGCAATCACGCTGATTGAGCGAATTGCCGCTATACGTCAACAACATAGCTGTTTCTCTTTTTAACCAATAGATTCCATCGAATGACTGTCTCGACAGTAGATAATGCAGTAACTTTGTACTGACGTGCACCTCTCCATTATTACCTAATTATGAAAATGTAATTCTATAAATAAATATTTACACTAAACATATAATTGTTTGATGATTTGATAATAATAATATTAAGATAAAAAGTATTAAGTCTGGATCTGAAAACCGAAATAAAATCTTAAACAAAAATATATTTTGTTTATATATAAATGTGATACACTAAATATTGTTTTCGTTGTACTTTTGATTCGATTAGATTTGCTTCATGTGAAAAATCTCTTAGTAAATAATGTAATAAGCCTATGAACAACACTATAATGATATGTTTTCCAGTGACATCGCGTTCAAACAAAACAATGACTTTTAAGAACAGTTTGAAATTTAAAACTACACAGTGACATGTTTGTAGACGTAAAGTTATAGGTACTAAACAAATAAGTTGGTGATATAAAACAAAATTATTTACAACTAACAAAAAAAGGGACACAAAAATCTCCTATTCTTATTGATTTTATTACTTTTTAAGCACTCGTCCACAGCGCAATAACGGATCGTTATATTGAATTATCGTCAATAGTTATCATTTAAAACTAAAAAACACAAGTTATTATAAAATAACAATTGATTTTTAGCTGAAAAATTGCAAAAATAAAAAAGTCACAAGAATGTTATCACTAATATTAAACTGATTTTAACTTGAATATATAATTCAATATTTTATATGCACATTTGTTTCAAACATTTTCTAGCATACCCATATTTATCAAAAATTGTAAACACTGCCTAAATATTTGTCACAGTATTGTAATTTGGTTAACATAATAACTGATAAAAACTGCGCCATACTGATAAAAACTGTGACTATTCATAGCCAAATGATAATATAGTATTCACGCTATAATCTCACTAAAATTATTAAGACGAAATTCTGTTTCTTTGTTTGTTTTTTTACTAATCCAAATGACACAACTTTTGTAGTATGATAGTTTATAGTTCCCAGATTTCTACAGGCTATATAGTATGTCGTAATATGTAGATTTGAGGTGAAGCACAGATGATCGGGCAGATAACGATGAATTTTGGCATCGTCATTCATGAGTAAAGTGAGCAAATGACATTGATTAATTTACTGTATTATTTTGATTTGTTATGAATTGCAATCCCTTTCACTTGTCATTATTTGAGGTGAAATAATTGAAAATATTTTGTTAATAGCAAGATAAACTATAAAAAATCGGTAAAGAAAAGATTGCCCGTTTTGGAATATTTTAATATAAATAGTGACAGTTTGTTGTGCCCATTTGTTTGTTTGGTATGCCATTTGTTATACAGAGTTCAAATTTCTCGTGGCGTAGAAGGTAAAAAGCAAGTATGTATACCAAAACCTTTTAACTTGTATTTTATTCTTTTGTTTTAAATTGTTTTATTACATTGATCAACTAGCTATTTGTCCATAGAAATGATGGCTATTATCTTAAAAACTTATAGAAAATGTTTTAAAATTAACGAGTGCTTGCAGTGGCTTGCATTCAGGTTAAATTAAACCTGTTTGAGATGTGCAGATATTTTTGTAAATAATCCTATTTTAAACACAATGAAATATATATTTTTTTGTCATCTACCAGGTCCTTCAGCCATGAAAAATCATTTTAAAATGAAACATCCAAGTAAATTTGCAGCAATTAATAAAGATACAGCTGCTGACGTGCCTACACTGACTGCATTTAGCCAGCTGTGGTACGTTTGTTTTCAGCATCGACAGAAAAGCATTTGACATACCAGAATTGTTTGAAAGGAAATTGCTTTGGAATGTAAATGACGCAAAAGCCAAAAAATATCACTATTTAATAGTAGAAATGATTGCATTAGACAATGAGCCATTATCTAAGAAAGAACCAGATTTACAAGATACATCCCAAAAACTTGTACCTGACATCTACGATAGAATTTATGAAAAAATCAAACATGCTCCTGTGTTTTCTGCCACTTTTGATGTATGGACCTGTTTGCACAATAATACCAGCTCTTACTGAGATGCCAGTTCATTGGTTGACTCCTTAATATCTGCTGGTACACTGAGTGCTTGCTATGAAGCCTGTCTTAGGTTTTCACACTGGAGAAAATATAGCTATGGGGCTTAATGCTATCGCAGATCGCTGAGATATTGACGAAAGCAAAAGACATTTACTCATTCATGACAGTGGCGCTATCATGGTGCAAAGTGTTCGAGTGCTGAGTATGATTCTCTTCAGAAAGTTGTAACTGAGTCATTAAAGTTCCAGCCTGAACTAGCAGGAATAATTGCTACTGGTAGAGGTATTGTAACGTGTACAATCATTCAAACTTAGCTTAAAAAAACTGTTCGCTATTCAAAAGGAGCTAAATTTGCCGGAGCAACAGTTGGTACAAGATATCAGCATGAGGTGGATTTCCACTTTTTATATGATAGAGCGCCTCTTGAAACAAATACATGTCGCTTTATGTGGCTAATCATAATATACTCACTGATTTGATGCTGTTTGAAACAGTGGTGTTTGAAGGAGCAGTGCCTTAAGCTTTTGAAGCCTTTTGAAGAAATAACAAAAAGAATAAGTTCTGGTCTCCACCCTATTCTAAGTAACATCATATCTTGCGACATTAAAAAATAATTGAGATAGGGATGAGTGAGCACAAAGAACCCCTAACTTACCGCACATGAGAGCCTCGTTGAAAGCTGAATTATAGAGTTGTTCCAGTAGGTCAAGATCCAATTTAATGCAATTGCAAGCGAGATTAACTAAGGCAGTTTGACTCTATCGCAATCGCGGTCTTTATATTTAGGTAGTCAGATAATTTGACGAAGTTTTCCTGAGTTTATCTTTCAGCAATCTTGCAGCAATAGCGAAAGCCTTGACTGAAGCTGCTCTTAACTCAGAGCATAGAGGTGTTCATTCACCATAATTTACCTCTTGTTCTGTATGAGTACTAATTTTTTTTTGGTAAAATGAATTGGAAACGTGTTTTGATGTGAAGACATTAAGGTTTTATTTATATTAGAGTAACTTATATTTTTGTAGTTTATTAAAAATCCAGTATTCCCTGGATATTGACCTACTATCTGCAATTCGCCTAGATAGGCGAAACACCGAATTGTTGCCAGATATCTGTTTCATCTCTAATAATTATTATTGAGTAATAAATAATAATACCAGGTTAGTCGGAGACAAAATGACTGATATAAATGCTTTTATGACGAATGCTGGGAAAACAATATAACACAAGTTGTTTTCCCATTTAAAAGAAAGAGCAATAGCCCAGCATATTATTAAAATGGTTTGAACGACTAGGGCTATTTTATTTATTTTTTTAAATGCCATGATCAAAACAGTTTTCTTAAATTTTACAGGTTTTTGTAAACCTCAAAAGTCTCTAGTATATTTTTTTATGGCATATATGCTTGGGATCTTGTCTTTAGATTAGTTATGCATTATATAAATTAAAAAATATAAAAATATTGACATACCAGCTTTCACTGTTGACTCTATTGGGAATTAACTACCAAATTTTGGATTTTTAAAAAGAAAACCTTAAAATAACGCTAAAAAAATAATCAGACTTTTCAACTTTGCATCGAGCTACCAAACACTGTATTATTATTACTACATAGAATATCATCAAGTTCATTGCAAAACAGATCAAATAAACTAATTATTTCAAATGTGATAAGCCACCGCATATACACAATTTATTGAATAATGACAGCATGAAATATTTTGCAATTTTTGGTTGGAAACATATTCTTTTATTACTTTATCCCAAAATACACAATATATTGATTGTAGAAAAAATATTTCTCCCTTTAATTATTTAATATTATAATTATATTTACTTCGGAAATTAATACTACTGTCTTTTCTTAGCGTACTTTGTATGTGTGAATTCAACATATATAAATTGAGTGAATTGTTGGATGTTTTATAAAACAAATTATATAAACATAATCTTCAATATGTATAAATTATTTTTATGTATAATACCATATATATTGCAAAAACGTAGCTCGCTTATTGTTCCACTTACTCGAACTGTTTTACAGAAATAAATGTGCAATGCGCAAAAAACATCACAATGCGTCATCCATTCATAATTGTTTTGTTATTCGAGAAGTCGACACATACAACCTTGAATGTTGACCTGATATTGGGCTCTCTGGTTATCAGCGTAAATTGTTTTCGTGCCCGATATCGGGCCGGCTACGGGTATTGTAAATTTATATTTTATAGATTATGTAAACTAACATAAGTCTAATCATATATTATTATGAGTCTAATATAGAAGATCAATATTGTACAAAATATATAAAAAACCATTTAAAAAAGATGTAATTCTGATTACAAATGAATATGATTACGAAAATGCAAAACTACCAAGATATTTTCGAATATCCAAAGTATCTGATACAATATAAATTTTCAAAGTAAATTTGTACCATGTAAATGGCATTTTAAATTAAATGTTGAGAATCTTTTTGCTATATCACAAATAATAGAGACGTGTGTCAATCTGTAATTCATGCCTCTACGCATAAAAATTGATTTAAGTTTGTCGAAAGAAAAAGGAATATTCTTCGACCATGTATATCCACCATGGATATATGTGGACACTATTTCTTAAATAATAGAAACATAAATCTAATGTAGTAGTTTTATATGGCATCGAAAATAAGAAAATACCTTTTTCTATCATTCTCAACTTTTATGGCTTATAACTGTAGTAATATATATTCCTTCTTAAAATGTTGAATGAATCGGACGGTGCTCGATGTGTGTGCACTGTATGTGATGCAGGATGCTTAACCATTTCCGTAATATTATAATGTTGTTTCTCAAGAAAGGGATAAAACATGAAAAGAAATTTCATTTTTGAATTTCCCACAGATCACAACATATGGTGTTTTCCTTTGATTTCACACAGATCACAACATATGGTGTTTTTCTTTGATTTCATCCATGACTGGTATCCATATTATATGAGAATTTTATTAGTATGAGTAACATGTAAATATATACAAGATACAAGTGCAATACTAACCAATTTGCTTTTTAGGTGATAAACATAAGGTTCGCGGCGACATTAATGTTTTAATATGCGGAGATCCAGGTACAGCAAAGTCACAATTTTTGAAGTATACTGAAAAGATTGCACCGAGAGCTATATTCACTACTGGTCAAGGTGCCAGCGCAGTTGGTCTTACAGCTTATGTCAGACGAAGCCCTCAAACCAGGTCATTATAGAAATTTTTATTCTTATTTTCGGCTGGTAAAAAAATAATTAAGTATTCCATTGTGTTTTGTTTAGAGCAGAATATGTAATTTTGTTTAAAAAGTGCGAAAAAATTGAATTTTTTTAAGTAATAGACACAAGTGTCTCATAAATAATAGATGATCTTTCAACATCATACTGTGTCTGGAAATGGAATTTCATGTTTAATAAGAGATCGCAGTTTTCAAGATATTCGAACTTTTTGATATTTTCAACAACGCATCCTCGACAATTTTTTCAGATGCGACAGACAGACAATTTTCTTAGTTTGTTTCTTTGTATAAAATTCCTGAATAGTGGTGCTATTAACATATAATTAGATTTTTTAAATGACTACTGCAATGTTTTTTTAAACCTTAAACTTATAATTTGTCTTTTACTCAATTTCTTCCTCTGAGTTACAGTATTTGAGATGTAAAAAATTTAAAGGGATAGCTAATAATATTAAAAATTTTCTCATTGAATAGAAATTTTAGCTAAGAGCTAAAATTTATTGTACTTTTGCTAAATTGTTATTTAGAAAAAATAATTCCTCCACCCTTCGATTGATTTTTGTAGGTTTATGATAATTTTATGTCCTGATATTGACAATTTGAAAGCTGGCGAAAGTTCTTTTAATTTGTGCTATCCGAATTTGTTTGATCAATTACTATAATAAATAGAAGGTCCATTGATTTGGTTTAAAAATGAAAGATGACTGACACAGTTATAACAGTTGCTTATAATATTGTTAAAATTTCTCAAGAAATGAGATTCATAATATTCTATTCAAGAATATCTCTTGAGTTTTTATTATAAAAGGTGTCAATTAGGTCATAGATTTCCACATCATTTTTTACTATTATATCCGTAATATTCAATATAAATTAATGTAAACTCATATTGTTGTTAAATTAGATTTCATTTAGTAGTACTAAAAATGTTTTTCAATATATTGCAAATTATTGTAGGTTGTGTACATTAATGATTCATATTGAGATATGACCTAGGCCAGAAAAACCTTTACCATCTGTTATAGAAATTTTGTGGAATTCCCGATTCTAGTTGTATTCTTCAAGTGCTCATTGATAATGCAAACACGTTTGCAACTTTGCCGGCTCCGTTATAGTTGTATACAAAAGTGTTGAGAAAATAATGGAAAATATTCCCTTGACTGTTATCATGTCTAAATATTCTTACTGTTATCATGTCTAAATATTCTTACTGTTATCATGTCTAAATATTGTGTTAAAAAAAGTATAAATGATTTAAAAGGGTATTTGTTTTCAGTACATTTAGATCACAGGTTATATGTCTGGTAATTATGTTATAAAGCAGTGATCAGGTTTCCCTACAGTGATCAGTTCATTATTGATTTTCATTCCATTCCACTAAATAATCAGTCTAAAGCAAAACAGGGTTATACAAACGTGCATAGTTTAGTTTAAAAGTTATTATTTTGTTTTTGAAACTTGACTGAGGTTAATAGAGCCTGCGTTGATATTAAGCAAATGGATAGCCAAGAAATTTAGTTGCATCATAATTATTAGTGTGAATATATATTATTGTTTTGTACCAGAAACTAAGAATACTTTTCTTTAAAATATGTCTCCTAGAAAAATTTGTTCAACTTTTCAAGACTCGCTGTGTAAAAAAGTGTAATACAGAGGACATTCAAATAACCTTAAAAACTACTATGGTTGATGGTGTGGAATATTTTGAAATAATATTTAGATGTGAACATTTTGTAAATTTACATTTTATTAAGATCTTATTTTTAAAAAAATTATGATCATTTTTTCCGTTCGTCCTTTATGTAAAATAAAAGTTAAATAGAATAATTCATTTTATATCAGAATACTGAAATGTGAAACCAATAATTATTCACCTAAAATTTAACAGTTTTATTTGATGATAACTAAACTTATTTTACTGAAATCCTTATATCAACAGGAGGTAGTAACAAAAATAGTAATAAACAAAGCAATTATTTGAAATGATGGGAGATATCTTTCCATGACGATGTTAGTACCATGCCTAGAAAACTAGGTTTTCATAAAATTTTAGGGGTTTATTCATAATCTTGCTACAGGTTCGATTAATGTAAGTCAAAATATGAAAAATCTAGATATTTTGAAAATAATTAATAACTTCTCAACTGTGAACTTTTGTATAATTTATATTACTTTGGATTGATTGCTAAGAAGGTCCTCTGCCACAGCTTTGATTGGATCACTAATTGATGGACATCTATATAACCATGCGATTTTAGGAACCGTGGTAATCTTTCTCTATTAAAACTATAAACGTAATTATATATTTTATTCTGAAATCATAATTGAAATGGATTCAATATAAGAATTAAACATTTGGTCTGATTTCCAAGTCACTGTTTGAAATCTTTAATAGTTGCATTTACTATATTAATTCATACAACATTTTTACAATTTGGTACACTACTGTTATGGTCCATACAAATCAATGCATTTATTTAACAGAATAGCTATCGTTATGTCCCTTTCTATCTGCACCGAGCTCTATCCTCGATTTGGTTACCCTTACCTTTATAACACACTCAGCAAATATAGTGTATATGGGTGTTAAGATTTTAGTTAGAAAACATATAAAAGGTGTTCTTTTATATTAAAATAAAATATATGTTTGGATGTAGAACATCGATTGTTTACTGTTACCATTTTCAACAGAGACTGGACATTGGAGGCAGGTGCTTTAGTACTAGCTGACCGTGGAGTCTGTTTAATTGATGAATTCGATAAAATGAATGATCAGGACAGAACTTCAATTCACGAAGCTATGGAACAGCAATCAATATCAATATCCAAAGCTGGTATTGTAACATCTTTACAGGCAAGGTAAATAATATGGAACTTTTATAAAATTATTATTTAGGGACTAGTGATGTAACAAATATTGATTTTTAAGCATTCGCAAATACAAATATGCAGCACTGATATTCCCAAATGTGAATATTCAGTTTTTGAAATTAGCGTTATTTATGTATGGCTCAAATTTGTCCGTTTGCAACTTATTCCGAAAACTGCCGAGCTGATCCGATAAAAGCAGAGGGTTGTTTGTTTAAGATCTCAAACAGACACAAGTGAATTTTGAAGTTAGAGTGTCATTAGTGATTTGTTAACATGGGTACATCAGTTTTAGTGAAATGTGGACTTATTGTATCCTTTGCGATTCTGAACGAGCTAGGTGCAAACTCTGTAAAAATGAGTATTCTCGAAAAGGAAGAACTACAACGGCTATGAAAAGTCATTTGAAATCAAAACATAAACTGAGTTTTTTGAATTGGAAAAATGTAGGAAAGGAAAACAGGATGCAAATAATAAACTTGCACTTACATCCTCTTCCCACAACAGTACTAAATCTGACATTAAACCGATGTCCCTTCAAGAAAATGTTGAAAAACATAAACAGTAGATAATAAATCTGACAGTTGGCAGTTGATAAATCAATAAGTGAAATGATTGCGTTAGAAAACTTGTCATTTAGTTTCGTGGAGTGTGTTGGATTCGTAAGACTTCTGACGCACCTGTGCCCATCCTATAATAAATTATAAAGTCTCCTTCTTTTATCTGCGATGAATTATATAGTAAAGTGAGCCAAAAAATCCTTGAATTGCTGAAGTTCTTTGAAAAAATCATTTACCAGTGACATTTGATCCGATTCTTTTTCTGGAGATTCTCTGCTGTTTTTAACTTGTCGTGGGATTACAAAAGAATTTGAAAGAAAACTGATAGTGTTAAAGGCAGATGTGTTCAAATACAACCGCCATACCGGAGAAAATATTAGTCATAAACTTGAAGGCATCTTTTCGTCATGTGAAATACCAAAAGAAAAAATGAAACGTGTAGTTTGGGATGCAGGTGGAAACATGAAAAAGGGTGTTTCCTTATTAAATGTTTAACTCATCGACTGTCTTTCACACAAGATTCAAAACGTGTTTAAAGAAGGGAAGTAAGCTGAAGAAGCTTTCGAGGCTGTCATAACGAAATGTAAAAAGATGGCAACACATTTTTATCACTGCTCCAAGACGAGTTTAGAACTTTACAGAAAAGATGGAATAGTACCTTTTATATATTAGAGTGTATTTTTGGTATTTTTTGTATGTCGCTCACGTCCGTAGGATTTACCACCTTATCCTAGGCTCACCCTACACGTGTCCCCCGGGTGGTGCAAAACGAGCGACAACAACGCCGAGTTTCTGGCGGCGGTCAATTATCCAGACCAATCCAGGCCTAACCAGTCTGCGCAGTGAAGGTAGGAAATGACCTTCACAACCCGTAACCTCATGGTCATGTTTTATGAGAACGGCGGCCTTGGCTTTATCGCCTGGGCCACGAGGAAGAAATCCTCTCTAATAAATAACCCCAAATCCTACGATGGGAAACGCGTCAATAGGATGCATGGCTGTTGGGAAGCACAGTCTCTAGCGCCAACGTCAACGCACCTGGCGAACGTTGAAGTATTTAGCCTTCACTGCCGGAAAGGGAGTAACCCGGTTGTGTGATATTTTTATCTGCCCTACTGATGGGAATCAAAATGGACCCTTCTTTTACTCAAACAAAAAACAAAACGCTTACACAACAAATTTTTCACCCCAGCCTGTTTAAAAGACCGAGGTCACAGTCGCTCACTGATTGTAGCCAAATTATAACTATTGAGGACAGCTCCGACACTCCAACGGTAACTTCCGCTAATCCAAATTCTGAAGTCTCAAACTGCACTGAGGTTCAAAACCGTAAGAGGCAAAGAAACAGTCCTGAAGCGGAAAGAAGCCAGAAGCAATCCAAGCTTAGTACATACTGGTTAAGCCAGCCAACACCCACTTCAAACTCTTTCTCAGTGCTTGAGAACGAAGAGGGGAAAGAGGATCATCAAACTCTGCCAGCAGAAAAAACTCCAAAACCTCCTCCTATATTCATCGACAAAGTTACAAATATTCGTCCCTTAATTACATTACTTGATGTAACCGTTCAAGATCTTTTCGAAATAAAAGTTCTACCTAAGGACCAGGTCAAAATCCAGCCTAAAACAAGTGACGCCTACCGAACTATAGTTAAAGAATTGGACGCTAAAGGTACAGAATATTTCACATATAAACCCAAGCAAGAGAGGAACTTTAAAGTTATTCTTAAAAATATGCATCCATCAACCGACACTGATGAAATTAGAACAGATCTGGCTAAGTTAGGACATGTTGCTCATAACATATGGAATATGAAACAAGCATCAACCAAAATCCCACTGCACATGTTCATAGTTGAACTCCAATCAAGCGCTAACAACAAAGAAATTTACAATATTCAAAACCTTTTACATTGTCGCGTGAAATTTGAGCCTCCAAAACCAAAACGCACAATCCCTCAATGTGCTAATTGCCAAACCTATGGACACACAAAGTCTTACTGTCGCCGAAACCCAAGATGCATCAAATGTGCTGGCAATCACGCATCCTCTGTCTGCTTGCGAAAGGAACGATCCGATGATGTCAAATGCGCCCTATGCGATGGGAATCACCCAGCAAATTATAAAGGATGTTCTGTGTATAAGGAGCTGCAAAAGCAAAAATACCCACCGCTTCGCAACAAAACAATGAAATCAAATCATGCCGTTATTGTTCCTGAGACGACAAATCAAGCCCTACCCCATATACAAAGTTTACCCTACGCCGACGTCGTTCGCAACAGCCTGAAGCAGAACAAAGCAAACCAAATACCTTCTGTGCTACAGAAAGTAGAGGAAACAAGACAAACATCACCACAACTAGAATCAAATCTCGTTAATACTCAAATTCAACAAAGTGAAAAGTCTGTCGAAAGAGCTAATGAACTCAAGGAACTAATGGACATGTTTAAGCAAATGATGCAACAGATGAATACCATGACAAACCTTTTATTAAATGTAATGACTGAACTACGCTCGCAGTCAGTTCATCATGGGAGTAGTCAGGATTTTATCCAAGCGGGAGGCAGGCGGCAGCCCACCTTGCCCCCCCGCGACTCAGTCCATTTAAACCCGTAATCCTCGCCTTGTGGAATGCAAATGGGCTGTCAAACCATACTCAAGAAATGATATCATTCCTGCATGCACATAAAGTGGATCTTATGTTGATTTCCGAAACGCACTTCACCGTCAGAAGTAATTTTGAAGTGCCGAAGTACAATGTCTACTACACAAATCATCCTGACGGTGCAGCACATGGAGGATCTGCCATACTGATAAGAAAGAACATCAAACATTACGTCCACAATCCGCACAGTAGTAATGAAATTCAGGCCACTATCATATCTATTGAAAGCTCAAATGGTCCAATACAGATTGCAGCCCTTTATATACCCCCCAAGCACAACTTGAAGACTGAGCAATACACGTCGTTCTTTAAACAATTCGGCAACAAATTTATTGCTGGAGGAGACTACAACGCCAAACATACGAACTGGGGCTCGAGAACCACTTCTACCAAGGGCCGCGAACTCTTGAAAACCGTCCAGGAGCTTAACCTCACTGTGAACTCCACTGGGAAACCGACCTACTGGCCAACCGATCCAAAAAAAAACCCAGATCTGGTGGACTTCTTCGTCACTAAAGGCATTCCAATATCGGCTTTATATCTAGCTATGATCTATCCTCAGACCACTCACCCGTTGTAGCCGAACTGCATAATGAATTCGTAGAAGTGATTAAACCCTGTAAAATCCATTCGAAAAAAACGAATTGGGAATACTTTCACGAAATTATGGAAAATACACTGGACAGGCATATTGTGCTCAAATCTAATGATTGTTGCATTCAGTCGGCTGCCTGGGGCGCAACACCCCATCATAGGGCTACCGAAATAATCCCTATGTATCCACAAATCGCAACTAATTTAATACAAAAAAAGCGACAAGCCAGAAAGCAGTGGCAACTTACCCGACTCCCCGAAGATAGAAAACAGTTCAACAAACTTGCCAAGCATGTCAAGGGCATTCTCAATAATCTAAGAAACACTGAAATAGAAAATCACTTATCCAGCTTGGATGCAACATCTGCAACGGATTACTCCCTGTGGAAAATAACCAAATCCCTGAAAAGACCAATTGCACTTCAACCACCACTACGCCGGAATGACGGGACTTGGGCAAAAAATGACACTGAAAAATCTCTACTGTTCGCTGAGCATCTGTTCCGAGTGTTTACTCCAAACTCTGCTTCTGGCTCGACCAAGATAGACCAAGTGATGGAGGCTCTCTCTGCACCTCACCAGCTTTCCCCTCCAATTAAAAAGTTCACTATTGGAGAAGTTTGCTCCACAATCCGAAAACTTTGTGTAAACAAGGCACCTGGTTACGACCTAATTACAGCGAAAGTCATGAAAGAGCTTCCCTACGCAGCAATTGCACTCCTAACAGCGATCTATAACGCTATTCTGCGACGAGAATTTGTGCCTCCCCAATGGAAAGTAGCTGAAATTATCCTAATACCTAAACCTGGCAAGAATCCAGAAAGTGTCTCGTCCTACCGCCCTATTAGTTTACTGCCTGTTGCCTCCAAGATCTTGGAAATCCTGATTCTGAAACGCTTGACTCCAGAACTCACTAAATCTAAAATAGTCCCGAATCATCAGTTTGGCTTCCGCGAAGCTCATGGAACTATTGAACAGGTCCACCGTCTGGTTGAGAAGATCAATGACTCATACGAACACAGGAGATATTGCTCGGCAGCATTTTTAGATATATCACAGGCGTTTGATCGTGTGTGGCATGAAGGTCTACTCTATAAGATCCTGCAAGCTCTACCTATAAACTATTACCTGATCTTAAAATCATATCTCCAACAACGGCATTTTTATGTAAAGCACGGAGAAGACAGAACGGGTCTCTATGAGATTGAGGCAGGTGTTCCTCAGGGCAGTGTAATGGGCCCGATACTGTATTTAATATATACCTTCGACCTACCAACTACAGAAGAGGTTCTCATAGGAACATTTGCTGACGATACTGCTCTGATTGCAAGTCATGATAATCCAGTGACCGCATCGGACATGTTGCAGAAAAGTCTAAATGAAGTCTCAATCTGGCTCAAAGACTGGCGCATAAAGGCAAACGAAACTAAGTCGGTGCACGTAACATTCACCCTTAGACACGATACGTGTCCCGCAGTCGAACTTAACAACATACCAATACCCCAGTCTGAAGACGTGCGTTACTTGGGTATATACTTGGACAGACACCTTACGTGGAAGAAGCATATACTCACCAAAAGAAAAGCCCTGGTTATACATCTCCACAAACTCTACTGGCTTCTGGCACGGAAATCTAACCTCTCCCTGGACAACAAACTTCTCCTGTACAAAGTTATTATAAAACCAATTTGGTCTTATGGAGCGGAACTATGGGGAACCGCCGCAAATTCAAATTTAAAAATTTTCCAACGTTTTCAATCTAAAATGCTCCGAATGATAACGAACGCTCCATGGTTCATCACGAACTCTCAGCTCCACCGAGATCTAAAGATACCTGCAGTAAAGGAGGAAATTATAAAAAAGCTAGAGTCATACTCTCGTCGTATGGAGAGTCATCCCAACGAGCTCGCTCAAAATCTGATGCAGTCCAATTGCAAATTTAAGCGTATAAAAAGGAGAGCTCCTCAGGACCTCCTCCCATAATACGTAATATCATATCCTATATATGGATTTGCCACTGGGCGAATACCATGCAAGCTACATGAAATGCATAACCACCAGCTAAATGCCCTGACGAGGCAGATTGCAGGTCTAAAGGAGATAAAAAAAAAAAAAAAGAGTGTATTTTTCAAGTCAAATGGTCTAGGCATCCACAAATAGTACAATTCCGCAATACTTTCCAAGAGTGGATAATCATTGAAAAACTTGTTGTTTTGTTAAGATCATTTGAAGAAGTAACTGAAGAATTAAGCGTGGCCAATGTTTTTGTATCATCAGTAATTCCTTTAATAACCACACTGGAAATAATTTTTAATGATTTGATTCGTCTGATGAACATATTGGTGACACAACCGCCATTTTGAAAGAGGAGCTTGTTAGCAAATTAACAGTTTTAGAAAACAAAATATTGTTTGTCACGGCAACCTTCATTAATCTATCCAAGATTCATTAATCTATCCAATTTTTCAAAAATACATAGACTAAAAAAGTGTCATACAGCATACTTTTGATTTTCTTAAAGACAATCAAACAGACGCACTTTCAACTTCACTTTTTTCGAATACAAAGCGTGCCATATTGGACGAAACTGAAGATTTCCTAAACCAGGGTTTCCCAACCTTTTTTTTGTTGAGGCTCCCCGGACTATAAATTATATTTACATATCCCCCCTTTACTTTTTCATGTCCCCCCTTTGAATTAGTAAATTAAATAAAAATGGTAACAGATGTTTGTAAATACACAAACTTACCTTTTAACAGTGAGACACAATAATTTTACATACTTAAACTGATTTCTCAACACCAAAACGTCAAATTTTTCACAAGTTTGTGGTAATAATAGTGAATATGATATTTAATTTCATTAAATTTATGCATGTAAATTAAACATTACATGGTAATGTTATTTGTTAATGTTGTTAGTATATTTTTTTGTTGTTTCTTTCTAAAATGCAAACGCTTTCCGCCCCCCTTGGCATCTCTCTATGCCCCCCTTGGGAGGCGCGCCTCCCTGGTTGGGAACTCCTGGCCTAAACAATAAACGGGTATCTTTGAAGGACATGATAACTTTACTAATGCAAGATACGAGTGACAGTGAAGGAGAAGATGACATTCCTCCCAAAATCTTGCTCATCTTCTTATTCGAAAAACAATTATAGAATATTTAGTGGAAAAACTTTGACCCTGTAACGTGATGGAAGGTAAACAAGCAAAAGTACGGACTTCTTTGTCCTATAGCAAGACATTATTTAGTCTCACCACCAATGAGTGTTCCAAGTGAGCAAATATTTAGTGGTGCTGGGCTTATATATACATCACAGCGAAATAGACTTAGGAGAAAAGGCTTCGAAGCTTTTATTTTTGAAGTTTAATTTTCCTCTTCTGAAGTTTGGTTATTAATTGGTTGTTAAAAGACTATTATATTATTATAAAAGATTATAGAAGAAAGAAGAAAAAAAAGAGAGTAATTACTTTTTTATTTGTTTAATTTTATTCTAAAAGAAGTTTAAGAGAGGAATGTTGTTGTTGTTTGTTTAACCGTCTTAGTGCCATGGTTTTTTACTCATATATACTTAAAAATGCCAAAGAAATCTTTTGTTTTTTATGTCATTTACCCTTGTCTCGAAAAAAAATTGTCTCTTCCAAAAATTATTCAATTTTAATAATTTTTTCGGTGTTTTCTTAATAAAAACTTGTACAAGGATAATAAAATACAAAGAAAATAATGGAAATATATATTGTGAACAAAAATTATAAAACTGAAATCAAGGTCACATTGTATTTTCGCAGTCCGGTATATCCTCGATATCAGCAAAATAATTGTTATCGTCACTATTATCACTATCACTCAAAATTTGCATTATGCCAAATTGTGAGCGCACCACAATGTCACTCCCACTATCATTTTCTTCACAACTTGAAAAACGATAATTTTCACTCGAATAATTTTCGTATTCCGACATTATGGGTTAAAAATTTTCTTTTCCTGGATCCTTTTTATTTTGTAATTACTAATAATATAATTTGAACTTTATGTAACACATAAAGATAAAAAATTATTGATGTGTGCGAGCAACCTCTCCTACCGCATGCTAAACAGCAACTGATTTCGCGAGCACCATTGCGCTCATGGCAAATATAGTTAGTACGCGCACAAGTGCGATGGCGCTCATCGGCACTCTAACAGTTAAAATTAAATTATAAATTTTTTTTTTAAAGAAATTTAAAATACATATAGTTTAGTTTAAGAATATTGTTTTTATTCATTTATTAATATTTTTAGTATGATGAAAGAAAATTTTTTTAATGTACAAAATAAAAGAAGATAGATTTATGTAAAATAAAAGTTTAGGAGAATACGATTTTGTTTGTTTAAATACATTGTATATTTTTTGTTTTCTAATTTCTAAAGAGATGTTGATTATTTATTATAAAATTAAGTCCAAAGCTTTATTACCTATTTATATAATATGGGTAATACCAAATATTAAACAGAAGGCTAATTAGAGATATAATTGCAATGTTTGGTTATGTTACAAGGAAAAGGTTTTCTAATAAAAATTATAAGAAATTAACATTATTTTGTTTTATTTACCTAACAATATTTACAGAATTTATGCATTATGTATTTTTCTGATGTTTATATTCGCATGAATTTGGCAAATATGAATACGAGTGCTAATGTTAAGAACAATGGGAATATTCGCGAATACGAATGCGAATGTGAATATTCATTACAACATTATTAGGAACCTGAAAAAGTAAGCAAAATATAAATTAGCGCGTTCAATATCTTAGTAATGGATAATGTCCTTTCAGTTATATGTCCCTTAAAATTTAAGAGAGATTGAAACCTTTTGGTAACTTCAATAGATTAAATATCTATTGAAGTTCTATCTACTCTCGGTTTTACTTGTATACTGGAAATTTATTGGAAATAAGCACTCCTCCATACAGTAGTAATTCTGTTATCTATTTACTTCTCTAGGGAGTACAAGGATAATATCCTATTGTAATTAATAATATAATTTTTTTAAATAAAAACATGATTTGCAAAAATTCACGCAAGTTCCATGTGTGTGACTATAAATTAAACTTAATTATATAATATGAAAGAATTGTTCTATATTGGAGAGTAGGAAGTTTGTTCTGAAAATTGACAGATGGAATATTGATAACTGTTGATTTAGTTACTTGCATCTGTAAAACGGAGCAACGAAACAAGATGATTGAGGTTGAATTCTATAGGAAATATTAACATATGATTGATATTATAAAGAAAATATCTGATAACAAAAGAAAATATCTGATAAAAAAAAATATCTGATAACAACAAAGAAGTTGCAAAAAAAAAAGAGCATTATCATAATTAAATTGGATAAGGCAGTAATGGGCAATTTTGGCGAAATGTAGAGAATTGAAATATTTGGAAGATAAATACTATTGAATAAAGGCCCTAGCATGATTTATTTTCTACTACGAGCAAACTTACAGTCAAAGTAATACTTTAATAAAATACATCCATTGATGGTGATGACAAATTCACAATAGGTTTTGAACAAATTGTCTATTATTATAATATATATTATAATTAAGAACACATTGTTCTTAATTAACTCTTATCATTCAGAATCATAGAGAATGTCAATAGAGAATGAGCTCAAAACAAATATCTAACTAAATAAAACAATTTAAAACTGCTCCCACATGAAATTACATATAGCTCTTCATTTTCAGGTGCTCCATAATTGCAGCGGCAAATCCTATTGGTGGCCGATATGATGCAAGTATGACATTTTCAGAAAATGTAAATTTGTCAGAACCAATTTTATCTCGGTTTGATGTACTTTGCGTGGTGCGTGATGAGGCAGATCCTATGCAGGACCAACATCTTGCACGGTAATTATTTCAGAATTCAAATTTTAAAAAACTATTTGTATCTTGCATAATTACTTCAAATGTAATATGTAATTTGGCATATGTACTTTTGAAACCGGGGTTCTCATATTAAAAGAATGGGATAATAAAATTGTACCAATTAATGTCTGAAGCCAAAGGTGCGAATACCACGGGCAGAATAGGGTGTAAATGCATAACATAGATTATTTTGTGGTCCATTCAGTCAAACTCACTGAATGGACCTCAAAACAATTCATGTTATATAAATTGTGTATGTGTACATGTGTTTTTATTGAATCACTGTAATGCCAATATCTAAAGTTTACTCATGTTACTTTTGATATTGTAAATTGGATATTATTACCAAGAAATGTCGAAACTGTCTTTCTTTTGTGTGTTTCTGGAGTGAAGGTGCAATCAATGTGCTTTTTTTTCAAAACATCAAAGAACTCGGAGTGACAGTCAAGTGGATAGAGCCATTGTTATATTTTATGACTTTATTACTAATTATTATGCTTTTATTTTGCATTAACCAAAATATATGATTACTTTACCTTCCTAAAACAGATTTTTCTTTTAGATTACTTGTATTTTTATGTAGTTATTCACAAACAGTTCTACTTAGTCTGCACTTGTGGGTCCTACAGTCAAGATGTCTTCAAAATAGGCAAAGTACGCGAAAGTAGCACTGAAATGCAAATCTGCTTTTGTTGTTTTAAATAACAAAGGCGAATCCGAGCGTGCAATTGCCACACAACTTAAAATATCTAAGACTTGTGTTAATCGCACAATTATTTGACATAAGGAAACTGGCAGTGATAAAGATCGTCCACGTTCAGGATGACCGAGAGTGACCACTTCAGCGCCGGAGAAAAGATGATGCCAAATTGTGTAGTGCCTTCCATCAAGCATGGCGGTGGTTCTGTTATGGTCTGGTGTTATTTCTCAGTTTAGAGCAATATAAATTAATTCTACAGCAAAATGCTATTCCTTCTGGGATAAGATTAATTGGAAAGAGTTCTCTATCCAACAAGCCAATGATCCAAAACATATTTCTAAATTATGCAGAGGTTATTTAGAAAGAAAAGAGATGGAAGGGGTGTTGAAAACGTGGTATGGCCATCTCAGTCTTCAAGAAAAGCTTCATAGAAATATTTGATATCAATGTCCCTCTTCACAAGAAGACATGTGGAAGGTTCTACACAAAAGCTGGAACAATATTTCCCAATAAACAATCAACAAATTGATTGCTCATATGCTGAGACTCGTGAAAAATGCAAGGGAGGATTGTTTGATGAAAAGGACCAGAGATTTAGATTCTTATGACCATTTTGTATATCAGTGATTGATACTTTATGAATATTTTTAAAAATTTATTTTTAATTAAAATTAAAATTTATTTTTAATTCCATTAGTCATTGAATAATAAATCTGATAATTAAACCCCTTTCTTCGTACACTCTCATTTGTTTCCATTTTATCTAATTTTCCAACTTAGGATGGTCTCAAACTTTTGACAAACATTGTGGTTTTGTTAGCCTACAAGAGTGGTGTGCAGTGTGCAGTATTTTTATTTATTTATATTCCACAGTAATCATAAAGGTGTTGACCCATTGGGGATAGACTCAGTGAATAGTTAGTTGGTTTCCGAGCCGGGTCTATTGATCTGTACAAAGAGCTCTATTTACCTTGATTCCGAGTCAGACTAGGTTAATAGGCTTACAAATTTAAAATAACTAATTTAACTAAAATAATTAACACACTTTGAAAAAGATCGACAATGTCGGCGTTCAGGCTTTTTGGCCATGTATTTTTCCTAATATGTTAAAAGTATCTTAAGCCTCAAAAATTTGTGTTATTCCCCACACAAAGTCACAGATCCCCCCCCGTCCCCCCCCCACCCCGGCATCAGAGCCCAACATCACGCCGCCAGGCTCACGACATCGTAAAATTGTAAGTAATATTCTAAGTATTAATTTGGGTTTCTTTGTTTTTTATGAATATTACTGATTTTATTTATTTCCAATTATTTCAGTAGCTATTGGTATTTTTATATAATAATAATGAATCGGTAAGAAATTATGAAATAGGACAATTAATGCTCGAAAGTGAGGATGAAGGTCAAGCTTTCAATGCGAGTAGTAGCGAACACAAAGATCATGTGTCTAGCAAATCATTGTCGGACCCTGATATGGTTATGTATGATACAGAAGATATGATGTGGTTATGTATGATACAGAAGATATGTTGGGAATACAGTAATTTTACAAAAGGCGGCATCGACTTTGTTGATAAACTTTGCAGAGGATACAATGTATCCAGAAATTTGAAATCTTGGCTATTGACCATGTTTTTCCAAATCCTAAACACTATCAGAGTAAACAGTATGGTTTGACATACATTGAATTCTCCTCAAAAGGCTTCAACATAGGTGAATTTATAAAAAAGCTTGAACTTTCCTTGTTAGAAGAACAATTATCTTCAAGAAAATTGAATTAGAAGCTACCTACACTCTTAGGCAGAAGGATTGATCAACATTTGGGTTCTAATGATAGTGAACCATTTTGTAAGATTGTAAGACATGTTTGCGAAGAATGTTCCAGACCCATTTGTATGGAACATGCAAAATTGCTTTGCGTGGAATGCTTTAATTCACGATCTTAAATTTTAATCGAGGAAGACTAATTTTAATGCTTGATACATAAAACTGTGTTCTCACTAGGCTTTCTTTATAATATGAAGTTAAAATAATTGGGTTATAATTAGATTAAGTAATTTTTTCAAAGAAAAGTATATTTTAGTTAAAAAAAAAAATTTAAGTTTTTGTTTAATGGTCATTTGATTAAATATTTTTGTACAAAATACATT
Source organism: Druceiella hillmani (assembly GCA_039881145.1). Taxonomy (NCBI): domain Eukaryota; kingdom Metazoa; phylum Arthropoda; class Insecta; order Lepidoptera; family Hepialidae; genus Druceiella; species Druceiella hillmani. Next base: position 17,029,433 of record JAYKKI010000047.1, on the reverse strand, counting down.
ATTGTTATTTATTTAAATAATGCATCCCTATTATTTAGTTTGATATATACTATTTCCATGATTTTATATACTATTTCTTTATATATTATATACTATATATTATATACTTATATATTATATATTATTTCAAGGCATTAAGTATTAATCTGTAAATGTTTTAATGTGCAGTTTTGTGGTAAGTTCACACATCAGACATCATCCTACACAACGTGGTAATGCCCCTTCATTGCAAGATGATGTTCAAGATCCTGATTTTGCCATACCCCAAGATATCTTAAAGAAATACATTGTATACACACGTGAAAATATTCGTCCTAAACTTCAGGTGATTAATAAATTTTACAATCATTACAATAGTATTAAATTATTTTTATAATGACATCATAATCGACAAATATCTCTGTAACATTTCTTTATGCTCAAATTACAGAGTTAAGAGATAACATTTTCTTATTTGCCATTAAATAATTCTTTATACCTCTTTATGCACTTTGAATGAGACACTGTTGCATATATATTAATAATTCCATTTCCCATTGCAGAATATGGACCAAGATAAAGTAGCAAAAATGTACAGCCAACTAAGGCAAGAATCTCTAGCAACTGGAAGTTTACCAATAACTGTACGCCATATTGAATCAGGTAATTATATATACTAATCTTTAAGTCTTTACTCCATCGGCGAGCAAAATTGTGGCAATGAAGTTCATAATCTTTTGGCTTCATTTTGAATTTTGTGACACGGTGAATAATTCGAGCAGTAATAAATCATGTTTCAGTGAATTAAGTTAAGAGTTTCCTTCAAAATTAATTTATGAATAGTAAAAAATCACAGTACAGTATATACATATATACGTTTATACATATATATATATATATATAAATGAAAGAAAATATATTTTATATATATATATATATCAGACGCGCATCATAAAGTCCTATCTTACACGTCCTCGCCTCTGCCAAACTGCCGCCGCAGTCTGGTAGTGGACTCACACTTGTGAGTCGTCCCATTCCCCGGGCAATGTCGTGGTCAACAACGAGTCTTGCACAACACATCTACCTCGTGACCTTGATAGCAAAGTAAGAAGGGCGAAGGCGAGTCGTCGGCGCCTTAAAACCGATAAATCTAGCTAAGGGAGACAACCCTGACAAAAAAACCAGTGTGTAGCCCGAAAGGGTTGCCCCAGCACCGTAAGCCTGTGGTCATGTATCGCAGGACCGGGAGCCTGAGCTTCGCCACTTGGGCTGAGAGGAAGGTACCCTCTATAAAAAATCCCCTAATCCCACGGTGCGGTACGCGCCAAGGGGATGTATGACTGGCAGGTTAGTCAGCTGCTAGCGACCAAACTCGACGAACCAGGCGACACGTCGTAGTAAATAGCCTTTTGCTGAGAATGGGCGTCACCTCAGTAGCGACCATTTATATCGACCCTTCTCGTGGGAACTATCATGAATGATCAACACAATAAAAATACAACACAACAAACAGAAACCACAAATAATAAAGTCATTCCTACAAAGGTGTTAACTCAGCAGATATTTCACAAAGGAATGTTTGAAAGCAAACCTAGATCAAACTCAATTAGTGAAATGCCAATCTCCAGACACCAACAACTTGAAGATAATATCACTTCTCAACAACCTGAAAATATGACATTGGAAATGACTCCAAATCACCTTGGAAATGAATCACAGGTTGAAGCTCACTACACAAATCCCCCAACAATGGAACAGAAAAGTCAGACTCCAATATACATCACCGATAACACACCTTGTCCACCCGAATGGCAAAGAGTTCCAACAGGTAGAGGCAACAAGCGAAAGAAGTCATCACAGACGCCATCTCCCGAAACAGTCAAAACTACCAACAGATTTAGTGGTCTACAGATTGACCTGACAGAAGATGAACCCAAATCTAAAGAAAAACGGCTATACAAACCTCCACCTATTATCTTGTATGGTATTGAAAATGTCAATAAATTAACTGAATTAATTTGTACTGTTGCTGATAAAGATAACTTTCTCTTAAAAACCATAAATAAAAACCAACTCAGAATCAATTCCCTAGACATACAAGCATATCAAAAAATTATAACCATTGTGCGAGAGAATGGACTTATAGGCCACACATTCAATAGAAAGGACCAACGCTGCTGCCGTCTAGTAATAAAGAAACTTCACCACTCGACCCCGCACAGCGCCATCATAGAAGAAATCGAAAAAACTGGTAATAAAGTACAGGGAGACATTATTAACGTAAAGTATGGCCGAGAAAAAATACCGACGTCAACATTTTTCGTTAATCTGGTGGCTGGCCCACACAACAGTGCTGCTAAATCAATAAAATCTATTAGCAACCAAATTATTATAATTGAAGAGCCCCACAAAAGAAACACAATTCCACAATGTCAAAGGTGCCAACAATATGGGCATTCTAAAAATTACTGCATGCGGCCATATCGTTGCGTTAAGTGTGCACAAGATCACAAAACGTCTGATTGTCCTAAAAAGGACAGAAACACCCCCGCCACATGTGCATTATGTGAAGGCGCGCACCCTGCTAACTATAAAGGGTGCGAGGTGTACAAAGAAATACTTACTAGAAGAACAAATAAGCAAAAGCTAATAAGGGTTTCTACACATCACAACACCACACAAAATAAACCAACTAGTGTAGGTCAAGCAAACACCACAGAACCTCGCCCACAACATAACCTCATGCTTGAAAAATCAAGACATATACACAAAATGCCCATAGAAACTAAAACCTATGCAGATGCCTTAAAATCACCAACCACAGAATATAACAATAACTTAGAAATTCTACTCACACAACAAGCTGTAAAACTAGAGAAACTATTAGAACAAATGTCAACAATGATGAATCTTCTCACAACAGTAATCAACAAACTCGTGCACTAAAATGGCCAATCTGAAAGTAGCAACCTGGAACACAAATGGTTTGATCAACCACAAATATGACATACAAACATTATTGGAGCATGGAAATATTGACGTACTTCTGGTATCTGAGGCACACTTAACACCAAACCAGAACATATTGTTAAGAAATTACAGCATATATTCGACATCACACCCAGACGGAACTGCTCATGCGGGTGCAGCTGTAATTATCAAAAAACACATCAAGCATGAGATATTGCATGAATACAAAACAGAGCCAATACAAGCAACTACAGTAATGGTACATGATAAACAAGGATCTCTAACATTATCGGCTGTATACTGCCCACCAAAGCACACTATAAAGGAAGAAGCATTTACAAATTACTTTAAAACCCTTGGGCATAGGTTCATATGTGGCGGCGACTGGAACGCTGAAAACGTTTTCTGGGGATCAAGACTGACTTTACCTAGAGGTCGAGAAATGAAGAAAAGTATTGACAAAAACAAACTGCATGTTCTAAGTACAGGTGAACCGTCCTACTGGCCTACAGACAGAAATAGAAAACCCAGATCTTCTGGATTTCTTTGTATATAAAGGACTGTCAAATAATTACTTGAGCGTAGAGACTAGTATAGACAGCAGTTCAGACCACACACCAGTAATAGCCACAATAAGTACCACCATAATTGTAAGACCAGTGAAAGAGCGACTTTACACCAAAAAAACCGATTGGGATGCTTTCAGAGACTACATAAACGAAAACCTGAACCTGAAAGTGGCACTTAAAACAAAGGATGACATCGAAAAACAGGCAACAACCTTAACAAACCTAATACAAACAGCTGCCTGGTACTGTACACCGGTTACCACGTTAAATCATGGTAGTAAGAATATACCTAGGGATATAAAAATCAAGATCCTGGAGAAGAGACGACTCAGAAGAGTGTGGCACTGCAGTCGACATTCCGAAGACAAAAGGGCGTTTAATAAAGCAGCTGCGGATTTAAAACAATACCTTAAAGACATCGAAGAGGAAACCCTACAGGATAAATTGGCAAACCTAAATCCCCAAGCTAAAAATGAATATTCATTGTGGAACATGGTAAAAAGTAGTAGAGTGGCGCCTCAGATTGCACAACATCCTATCAGGAGGAACGACAATACTTGGACACGAACGGACAAAGAAACGGGCTGAAGTATTTGGAGATTTCTTGTATGAAGTTTTCACTCCAAATAGCGGTGACTTAGAAACCGAACAGGAAATACAAGAATACCTAGAAACTGACCTGCAGCTATGTCTCCCAATGCAAAGCTGCTCACCTCGCGAAGTCCAAAGGGAAATAAAAGGTCTTGAGTTAAACAAGGCTCCTGGATTTTGCCTGATAACAGCTGAAATTCTACGACAACTACCTAAAAAGGCTTCCATCGCCTTAACACACCTTTTTAACAGTGTTATTAGAACTGGATATGTCCCAATGATATGGAAAATATCAGAAATAATCATGATCCCAAAGCCTGGCAAGCTTCTACATCTTGTATCATCTTACAGGCCAATTAGTTTACTGCCGGTTTTGTCGAAACTTTTTGAGAGGATCATCTTGCGAAGACTGATACGAATACTTAACGAAAACGATCTCATCCCGCAACATCAGTTTGGTTTTCGTATTGGCCATTCAACCATAGAACAGGTTCACCGAGTTGTCAACAGAATTAGAGAAGCTCTCGAGAAGAAGCAGTACTGCTCAGCCGCCTTTCTCGACGTACAACAAGCATTCGATAAGGTTTGGCACTTGGGTCTGCTTTTCAAAATGAAGAAACACCTTCCTCACAACTTCTACCTGCTCTTGAAATCATATTTGGAGGATAGAATATTCAGAGTTAAAATCAACGACACATACTCTGCCTTCCACGATGTGAAAGCTGGAGTACCGCAGGGTTCCATTTTGGGCCCCATCTTATATCTGATGTACACAGCAGATATCCCCACAACAGATAATGTCCTATCTGCCACATTCGCTGATGACACCGCTGCACTTTGTAACCATGAAAACCCTAGTGTAGCTTCTTTAGTTCTGCAAAGCCACCTACACAAAGTTAACGATTGGATGGAAAAGTGGTGCATTAGGGCCAGCTCCACCAAATCAGTGCATGTCACTTATACTTTGAAAAAGGGCAATTGTCCCCCAATTAAACTTGGAAACGACATTCTACCACATCAAGAATCAGCAAAGTATTTGGGCATGCATCTTGACAGGAAGCAAACATGGAAAACTCATATCCAGAAGAAACGCGATGAATTGAACATACGACTCAGAAACCTTAACTGGCTAATAGGCAGAAGATCACATGTCACCTTGAAAAATAAAATACTCATTTATAAAACTGTAATCAAGCCGGTGTGGACATACGGAAGTGAGCTGTGGGGTTCAGCACAAAAATCTAACGTGGAAATTTTGCAACGAATGCAGAACAAAGCACTCAGAACAATAACTAATGCACCTCTGTTTATCAAAACGAGTGAATTGCATGAGTACACAGAGATGAACACCATTATGGAAGAAGTGGAACATAAAGCAAAAGCTTACCAGAACCGCTTAAAAGCTCATACAAACACCCTAGCTACAGCATTATGTGAACCATTAAATGACAGAAGGCTCAAAAGGCAACACATTTGGGACTTGATTAGATAATCAGCATCATAATAGAATAAGAGACAATTTCCTTACAGGAGGAATAGATCTCTCCTGCCAATAAACTCCTACAACAGATCTGTTAAGGGCTTATGAAGCCGATCGCATGATGATTGAAAAAAAAAAAATATATATATATATATATATAAATGAAAGAAAATAATCTATATTTATTGAAGGTCATTCTTATTTTATTAGTTTTATGAAACATCCAGCAATTCACACAACTTTGAATTCACACTTATTCAAGTACACCAAGAAAAGACGGTAGTATTCATTTCTGTAGTAATTATAATTGTATTACTACTAGAGATAGGCTAAATTGGAAATTTGTCAAAACAAGTTAGTCGATTTGACAATATATGTAAATAGAGTTGATGAATTTTTAACAAACTACGTTCATTGGGTAGTGTTGTGAATCGGTTTCGATTATTTAAGAGCTCATTTATTTTAAAATATTTAATCGGGTTGTAGAAAAATAAAGGCAGTTGAATAATCAAAATCCTTCAGAATTATCGGAAGTTGATAATTCTGAAGGATTTTATTAGCTAAGTTGGAAAATTCACCTGGACCATGTAGCTCATATAAATAAGCAGCCAGGTAATTCAGATGCTTCTTATGTGTGTCATCATCGTGCTCAACGTGAGCGTTTTTCCCTCTGTTTACTTTTCAAAAATCGCCCAAACTATACTTCTTTCTCGAGTCCGGCATTGTAATTTAAAATATAAGAAATAAATAATTAACAGACTTAAATAAAACTTTTCTAAAAAGCAATTTGAACACTCTAACAAAAATAATTTTAATTAAATTACATTTGGGAACACAACAAGCGATCGAACGAGCTAGGCCAACCAGTCACTTTAGACTGTTTTCGTCATAAATATAAATTAGTTAAAATAGTTTTTCAAAAAAAATATTTTGTTCTTATATACAAAGAAAATTCCGTCACGAGTGTATTTTATAACTTGAATAATAATGTGATTTGATAAAAATGAGTTAAATTTTTCTTCATTGTTTGATTAGTGAAAAGTTGGTATATAATAGGCTGTCTTTTTTGTAATTCACATACACAAAATTGATTAAAGTTCGATTGCCGAGAATTATTTTGTTAACACATATTATAATAATACGGTTAAATTATAATATTAGTTCATAAGAATCATTATGTCTGTCTCGTATATTATCGTAATATTCATTGACAGTATATATAAATAAACTGGTTTTAAAATTGGTTTGAGTGTTAATGCTCAATTTTTGTTATTACTATTATTTCATTTACAAATAGTGCTATTCTTTGGGAAAAAAGAAGAAATTTGTTAACAAGTAAAATACTATATAAAAAACTATGATTTAATTTTTTTCAAAAAAATAATTTCTAAAGTAAATAATTTCTTTTAAAAGTTTTTTAATTATTATTTTTTTGGTGGTTTGATGGCTTAATTAAGAGTTATAATTATTTTTAGAATATTCAGTTTCATAGGATATATGTAAATGGAAGTATAAAATTTGTTTAAAAATTACTATTTCATCCAATTTTTAGAGAGTAATATGGTAATTTATGACGAAACAAGAATTTGTCATGCTTTTGCTTGAATAATTTATCATCTTATTTTCATGAGAATTGCACTACTTTTTTCAGCATTTTATACTAAATTCAGCAAAGTAAGTTGTAAAATTAAGACGCAATTAGTTTCAACGTAACAATTTTTTTCCGTATGCAGCCAATGACATTGATTTGGTGCATCTTTTTTCCAAAAAACTTATGTATGTTTAATTTTTTTTTGCATACGTGAATGTAACTTAGATATATAGATATCTTGCAAATTTATTTGAAATTTTTTTAAATAACGAATTATTTTTTATCTGCAATGATTTACGAAATATTGTCAAATAAATGAAAATAAAACAAGTTTTTTCAATCTATCGTTAGAAATTTGTGGGCCATCAACTGAAAAACCGGTGAATTCAAGTTTGATATTGACTTTTGTTTTTAAATTTTCAATCACGTAAATTATTAGAGACAGAATGAAACAGATGTTAATTAGATAGCGAAAGATAGTAGGTGAAGTAGCATACTTCATCCAAGTAAATGTAGTTTCTCACTATTTACTTTTACTACATGGTGTCGAGCATTGTCATGTAAAACATAAACTTTGTTTTGATTTGAAGGAAGTTTAGTGGTGACTTTGTTCAATTGTTCACAATAAATCTTATCTGTAATTGTATTGTTAGCTTGAAAGAGTTTCCAATGACTAACTCCATTTATACCCCACCATGAACTCAAAAGTATCTTTTGTCTAATATTTGAACTCGATACATCTTTTTTTCCAGCTCCTAGCCATTGGTGTTTTTGTTAAAAATTAACGTACACTACCCACTTTTCATCTCTTGTAACCAGATACTTTAGCCTCTCATCGGTACAATGGGAACTCAGTAGCTCTAAGCATACATTAGTTATCCTCTGAAGTTGAACGGGTGTTATCTTATGTGGTAGCGAAACAGAATATTTCCACTTCTTTCTCAAAGCATGAAGTTGTTTTGTTGTTGTTGTGGTGTCCACATCAGATGAAGAAGATCTCATATGGGAAAATGGATGCCGGAGCCTTGAAAGGTTGGACTTCTCCAGTCCCGCTTGATAGCGGCCGGGAATCAAACCTGGGTCCTCGCGCTGCGCCACGCTCTCTACGACCGTATGTCTTGCGATCAACCCAACACACCACGGTGACAACATGAAGTTGTTTTTCCATTGCAATATAGAGCATGAAAATAGCTCTGCCAAACAATGTGAACTTAATCTGGGATCTGTTTCAAAAAGGCTTTTCAATTTTTCTAAATCAGTTGAAGGAGGTCGCTTTGGACAAGGTTTATTGGACAGGTAAAAATTCCCTTTGCTTGTCTGTCGTAAGAGGGCATAGCTTCACCCATCGTTGTGTATATATTGCGTGATGCTTCACTCATGAAGCGAGAGTCCTCAAAGTTCACTTTGAAATACTTCCATTTTTAATTTATTCTTTACTTGCCGATTACTCAATTGCAAACTGAACAGAAGTTTAAATGCCACACTCTTTATAAACCCTACAAGAAATATTCTAGTAGCTTTCATAATATTCCAGAAATCGGGCGAAAAAAGTGGCGGTTTATAAGTTGCCAACCTAATAATTTCCGCAATTATTTAGTGATTAAATTGGGATGTGCAAGTGTCGTGAATTTTGTTTGATCATTCTGTATAGATTCACTAATTAGCACCCGGGCACTAGACGGGTTAACTACACTAAACATGTTTTCAATTATCCAATACGCACTGTAAATTACGTAAAACGCGCACTGTAATTTACGTAAAATTAATTACTACAATCAAAATTTATTTCAAAAAATGAAGTTCTAAGACAAAGGCCAATAATATATAAAATACAATTGATATGCATTATTATTTAGTTTTTTAGGAGTTTTTATCATTTCGCTGTTTAAATGCTTCAAAATTCTTTTCTCACTACACTACCATCAGAAGATTGCGTAAATTAGTCCCACCAGCGTCAGATTGCGCCTAAAGGACCTAAGGCGCCATCGCGCTCGTGCGTGTACTAACTAAATATGCCACAAGCACGATGGCGCTCACGCGCATCACTGGTTTTTATCTTCTACATGTTACATAAAGTTCAAATTATAATATTATTAGTAATTACAATATAAAAATGATCCAGGGAAAGAAAATTTTTAACCCATAATGTCGGAATACGAAAATAATTCGAGTGAAAATGAACATTTTTCAAGTTGTGAAGAAAATGATAGTGGGAGTGACATTGTGGTGCGCTCACAATTTTGTGTAATGCAAATTTTGAGCGATAGTGATAATAGTGACAATAACAATTATTTTCCGGATACGGAGAATGTACCTGTAGCTGCGGACTGCGAAAATACTATGTGACCTTGATTTCAGTTTTTGTTATAATTTTTGTTCACAATATATATTTCCATAATTTTCTTTGTATTTGTCCTTGTACAAGTTTTTATTAAGAAAACACCGAAAAAATTATTAAAATTATATCATTTTTGGAAGAGATACAGTTTATTTTTGAGACAAGGGTAAATGACATCAAAAACAAAAGATCTCATTGGCATTTTTAAGTATATATGAGTAAAAAACCATGGCACTAAAACGGTTAAGGTCTTGTCCAAGATCAGGTCAAGAAAATAGTAATTATAATCAAATATCCAAGGGTTTTAGGAAGTTTTCATTTTAAAAGTTATGCATATATTTTCATCTTGGCAGAGTAGTCATGGTCATTGTGTCGAAGTGTGTTACAGATGAGCGATGTGCCATCTTACCTTTCTGGTGGCTGCACTCCCGGTTCACTCGTGTGCCACCAACAAGTGGTCTATGATAAAATAATTTTTGGTACTAAGTGACTCTGTTATGTATATGTAAAATAATAGGTACATTTAGTTCGGTTGGAAGTACGCAATGTTATATATTGGTATTTGCAGCAGTGTCCACAAAAATGAAATCGAATGGTTATTGTTCTATTATTATAAAACCTTTCGTCATGTGGCTATTTAGTCCAGAGACTATGAACGAATAAAATTTGGTGCATGTAGCACCAAATTTATATACACCATTTTTTTACTGTTGATTCTTTATACAATCTGACTTTCTGTTTACGAAAACCAACAAACTTCACTTCAACATTTCAGCATAGAGTTCTAGTCTCTCAAGTTACTGGTGTAGACGAGATTGTGATTAATACAATAAAGATGTTCGAGTACACACTGATATACATGTTATACCGGGACAAAGGATTATACATACATATGATATGCAACTTCGGCACATATCTGAAAAGAAAATAGTATTCTTTGCCGTTTAATCTAAATCATCTTTGCTGATCTTTTCTTGCTTTTCATCTTCTCTGAGAATCTGAATCACTTGTGAATTCCTACAAAAATGGAGCACATTCATCTTAAATAGTTTTAAAAATTTCATTAAAACCTTTTGGAAAAGGTTTGAGTTTAAGTTTAAAGGTAGGATAGAAAGTTTAAGGTAGTCTAGTATAGGAGTTTGGAGGTATTTATATATTTCACAAAGTTATGGCGCATAGGGTTTTAATCAATGCAATATATTGCGTTTTCTTCTTGATGGTAGTCAAGACTTTAGCCCACTATCTCATTTTGTTCTGCAAGAAACCAAATAATGTTTTGGCACAGTACAGATTGATGTGGCACTTGCCAATACTGAATTTATAATATGCATGTGTGAAAATTAATTTTGGCACCTCGTCTTTGGCTTGATGTCCTAAATATCGGCCCTACCATATTTCTAACTATGTTGTTAATTCTGATGTGCTCAATAAATTTTGCTCTCTAATTTCTGGAATAGCATCATGTTTTTTGGACTGCCGTTTTTAAGATAGCAAATGCAAACTGCAGCCAGAACAATAATACCGACATCCTAAAAAGAATCCGCATTGAAGCTAAAAGGTTTTATCACCTTGATTTTTTAACAATGTCTTGTTTAATTTGATGTGTACATATCTATTAATTTCTTTGTTTTTTTTAGATATGAAGTTTACGATACTACCTCTATGTTTACTTATTTCTGACTCCCCTTTTTTATTTTCATTAATGGCCTCAGATATATAGGACTTCAGAACTGAATCATACTTAGATAAAAGGACAACTAAATTTAAAGTTTCTATGATCCTGGCACTCACTGATGTTCATCACGGATTACAAAGACTCACTTTTGCCATAATAATTGATGTCTTGTCGTCAAGTATGATGCTTCTTTAAATAAAGAATAAAAAATGATTTCTTATATCCAAATTCTTGTTGGCAACTTTCAGTAGTACATTCAACTTCCATTGAAACCTGAATTAGTGAACAGACAAAAAACTCAATGAGGCATTCTTTTTTGGAGGAGTAAAGGTACAAAATTTTTTAACTTTCTCTCTAATCTTCGTCTGTTAGTGTGGCACTATCGGGACTCGCTCTAGCTCTGATGTCACTTGAAACTGAAGGAATTGGCTTATCGTGTGCATTTTACTTTTGCGCTGGGGCAAATAGCATCATGGATTGGATGAGTAGTGTCATGGGCTTTTTATTGCATAAATAAGCAAATGAGTTAAATAAGCAAAAGTGACAGTTACCTTGCTTAATGGCGATTGTAGTACTGATGATAATCCTAATAAAACAAAAAGGAAATAAACAAGGTCAAATTTTGAAAACAAAGAAATCCCTGTGAAGTTGATTGTGCTTAGAAATTCTGGTGTTTATTTTTTTTATTTTGCTGTATTTTATTAATTAAAATGTAATAATTATTAATGAACATGCCTTTAGCTATAATCTGTATGTGTATTGTGTGCACTTATTGTTTAATTTCTTTTCCACCATTTCAATGTTGAGGCTCTTCAACCAACGTGCAAATATGAAAGAGAGATCGGATTGCTTTGGATTCGAAGCTGCTGTGTGTAATTTAGTCTTTTATCTCACTATTTGTTAGAAGCGGGTGTGAATGGAAATGAACTTAGAGCTTCTTACATTATACTAGCAGCAACGAGTCATAGCACTTGTATGATAGTTCTTTATAATGTTGCCACATTTTCTAATTGTTATTAATAAAATTCTCAGGCAAATCTGAAATTTTTTATACTTGTATGTTATACTTGAAAACTTGTACTGGTGTAAATTGTTGTAGTTTACATTAAAAAAATTGCTTGTGATAATAAATATTAAAAAATGGACGTTGTTAATCTTTTCCTCACTTCAATGAATTATGTTATTTACTCCGTTCCTTGTCTGTCTATATTACATATACAAATACAGAATTGAATGAGCGTGCAAATGTCATAAATGCCATTACTTGATGCCATGGATATAGTAGCATTATATAAGATATAAAAAGACACAATTTTAATTTACCATTGTAATGGAGTCTGCATGGTATCACTTGAGTTGGGCTTTAGTGAAAGTGATCTGACTTCATTTATTCATTTCATTATTTGGGGAAACATCCATCATTCTAACAAATGAAGCTAATCTTTTAAAAGTCACTGTTAACTTATTTTCATAATTGTAATTACACGCAATTTATGTAGGTACCAGGGACTAAATGTAAATGTTTAAGAGACACAGCACAGTCTATATGTACATACAATAAGTCAATCAATACATGAATATAATTGATTGGGCTGACTGGACGGTAAACACTTAAAAACCACAGGTAGAAATGAAAAATTAAAAACCGGGGGGTTCTTTGCGACACAGATGTTAGTAGATGTACATTAGAATGTTCAAAATTATTTCATTTACTCATGGTAAAATTTAAACACTTTATTTGTATCTACATCAAATAGTAAAAATAGTGTAGAAAATCACTACTTTGAATAATGCAACAAGCTCTACGTCAATTTTTTGTTTATGTCTGAAATCATTCGAACATTTCACAAGCTATTTGTTTGCATTATTTTGTGTGTAGCCAGAGCCACGTTTGGGCCCATGCATGTGTAGGGTCTGGGGTGCAAATGCTTCCTTGACCCTATGGCCAGGGCAACGCTAAGTCCTAGATCAATATAAATGAACTCATAGTTTGTATTAACAGTTGCCATTAGCCATTATTGCCATCTCTAAGGACATCATTGACTTTAAAGAATGGTGGCCTGAATTTTAAATAAAAAATATTAACAATAGATTCCAGATACAAGAATATTGGTAAAAGTTAAATCTCATTCAAAATAATTAATTTCACCATTTTCCTTTCCGATTTGATAGAAAGCAAACAACTTCATGGTATTAAATGTCTTCATACTCAAGAATAATACTTAATATATTTAACTTTACTCATAAACATTGTATATAAAATTGAGTTCTATTCATAATTTTGAGGAATACCATAAATTAAAGTGATTGAAATTGAAATTTTAACATTGAAATTTTAATACCTTTATAAACAAATTACCTTATTTTCCATGAAAGCAAATTATTCTGTTAATGTCTATGTCCAAACAGTGTTTTGGTGGAGTTTTGACCAAATCAAACTGATTAAAGTTCCCATTTTTTGATTTTCAGTCGTAATTTATATTTTTTTTTTTTTTCTCTATTATAATCTGCAATCAGCATTTGCTTTTAGCGGATGTTTTGTGGGCGATAGGTCAGGTAGAGAGTGCCCTCCAATGAGAGCATCTACTCATAATCAGGAGATTAGGACATCCTTTCTTTTGAGGCGCTTCTGATAACTACGAATAAGTAGTTCAGTTGCGAGTTTGTTTGGGTGGCGTTCCAGCCTCTCTGTATCTTTCTGTCATTTGTGTAAACTCCGATTTCACAGTGTTCATACCCAACTGTTCATATATTTCCATGTTAGTGATGTACCATGGGACATTCGAGATTGAGCGCAGTATCATATTTTGCATTCGTTGGTGTATGGCAATGTTTGAGTTACTGGCACTTCCCCATAACTGAACGCCATGTAGCCAAACTGGTTTTAAGATGGCTTTGTAGATGAGTAGCTTGTTGTTTAGAGATAGTTTATTATGCCTCCCTAGGAGCCATAAAAAGTTGTTGTATCTTATCTTAAGCTCATCTCTCTTTGTTTTTATGTGTTGGCGCCAGGTTAAACGTCGGTCAAGGTGTAGGCCAAGATATTTTACGCTGTCTCGTTGGGGAAGTGTGTTGTTCTCCAGTTTCACAGCTGGACAGTTGCCCTTCTGCAAAGTGAAGGTGACATGGACGGACTTAGCAGCGCTTGCCTTGATGCGCCATTTGTGGAGCCAATTTATTTTGTCAAGGCCAGTTTGCAACATTTCTGAGGCTTCATTAGCATTCTTACTGCTTGCCAGAATCGCCGTGTCATCAGCAAATGTCGCAGTTATTGTGCCCTCTGTGCTCGGTAGGTCACACGTATACAAGGTATACAATAAAGGTCCCAAGACTGATCCTTGGGGAACGCCCGCTTTGACTTCATAGAACTCGGAAGTGGCTTCAGCCTCTTTCACTTGGTTCCAGCGTTCTATCAGGTAGGAGTGTAGTAGTGGATAGAGGCTTTGTGACAAGTATCTTTTTATTTTAAATAGTAATTTATATGGTTTTATAATTTTTGTAAGCTAATTCAATACACGATGACATAAATTGTTGTATAAAATACGGAGTATTTATTTCAGAATAACTTTAATTGATTGTGGGTTTAGCTGAAGACAAAAGTCTATAAAATAATTGTAAAAAATAACGAGATCAAAATGGCTTGATAGAATCCATTCGCAAATTGAAATACCAATTCCTCAAAAGTCATATGCCGAATTACGAGTGTGTAAGTTGTATATAATGCATGTGTGTTATACTGAAATAAATGAGAAACGTGAATGACTCGTTTCAATATTGCTTTAAACGTGAAAAGAAGTCAGGTTAATGTGATATCCACTGCTATTAAATACTTTTCAACACCAAACTGTATATATCAACAAATGGTTTGGGTCTTTAGTTGTTAACTTTTTTATGTGCAGAACTTCTGTAATGAATTTTACTTATAATGTTGTTATTATTATAGAAGTGTTAAATTTGGTTTAAACAAGTCTTAGAACACTTTTCTGCTTAAAACTGAACACTTCTATTCTTTTACTTCTAAGTTCGAGAATATACGAAATGCATTTGATCACACAAATAAACGAAGTGCAGAATCAAATCATAAAATATTATAACATTGTACAAATTACAAAGTGATCAACAATGAAAATGGTTCATTTTCTTTAGACATTATGTATGTTGCTACTCCACTTTTTTTAAATTACGGGAAAAACTCATTTTTAGTCAATACTCATTAAAACTATTTTATTGTATATAATTAAAATATTTTCCGAATATTAATAAGTCAGGTGCTATATTTTAAAATTTATTGGAAATCTGGTTATACATCATTTTTTAAATTGTCTTTACCAGTGATGACTTGATACATTGTTTATTTTTAAAATCATGTAATGTAATATAATTGGCTAGAGGGCACTCTTGTGAAATTTTCCATGGAAAAAAAAAGTAAATTGCAAATATTAAAGATTATAAAGAAACCAAAACAAAACCAAGGTTTAACTCTGATGGCAAGTGAAACAAAAACAAATATAGAAACATGGCCTATTGTTGCTTTGACCGAACATTTTATGATAAAAATGTGGCTTACTCCATAGAGCTTACAAAATGGCAGGCTAATAGATTATTTTTTGAATTCATTTGGGATAAATGGATTTTCATCCAGTACAATTTTTAATAAAAATTATAAAGAACATACAGCAAAATTATTTATTAATTTTGAGAGTAACTTTAATGCAACAGTAAATAATTTGCAGTAATTCGCATGAGTGAAGCTCATGCACGCATGCATCTGCGAGGCACAGTAAACGAAAGTGATGTGAACATGGCTATCCGCATGATGCTCGAAAGCTTTGTGGAGACGCAGAAATACAGTGTTATGCGAGCCATGAGAAATGTAAGTACATCATATATATTATTAAACAGCTGTGTTGTGTGCTCATTTTGTAATGGCAATTATATTTAATGATCTGTGAGTAAAATGAAAATTCTCTTTGTTCTCAGTGATCTTATATTATTGTAAAATTAATAGAGGTGGATCTGTACAATGAACATATTTTCGGAAAAATGAGTGGAACATGTTACTGTATGTTTCCCTGAATCTAAAACATATATTTTTAGAAATCTTCACTGTCCATTTGTTTGAGTATCACAGAAACCATTGGACTGATTTGAATGGAACTTTTACTGGAATAATCCCTGGTATCTGAACTCAAATTTAGGCTCCCTTGGTTCCTTTCAAATATTTCCTAAGTCGCGTTAGTCTATGTTTTTTATTTACCTCTTTATCTATCTGTATGTTTTTTTATTTACCTGTAAAAACTACAAAGCTCATTCTAATTTAACTTTCATTAGAATAATTCTTTATTCACTTGTTTACGATCAAATGTTCCCTAAAGATTTTGAAACTCTGCAATAAGACCAAGCGTTGCGGGCTTAAAACTCATGAATAGAAACTCTTGAGATGATCGACTTAAAGTTCAAGCTGAAATAAAAGATATGATCAATCATACTTTTCTCACTAATAACGCTATTACCAAATTCTCCATTCTGCCCTTGTCTGTGCCAATTTTTCTATCCACAATTCATACGTGCAGTTGAGGAAAGTCTGATGTGTGTAATACGCATATTATTATATGTTTACATCTTTTGCTAGAACATGTTTCCTTAAAAAGTATATAGAAACCCATTTTTGACTGTCAAAAATATATTAACAATTGTAATTACAGACTTTCCAGAAATATCTTTCCTACAAGAAGGACCATAGTGAGCTACTTTATTTTATTCTGCGCCAATTGACAATTGATCAACTGGCCTACATGAGAGGATTACATGGCCACATGCAGTCAAGTGTGGAAGTTTCTGAGCGAGACCTTCTAGATCGTGCCAGGCAGATCAACATAACAGATTTGAAACCATTTTATGAGAGTCGAATATTTAGCATTAACAACTTTGTATACGATTCGAAGAGAAAAGTCATTGTCCACACTATGCCTGATGCTCCCATTTCTACCTAGACGAATAAGTGAATTAATCTTTATTTCATAAATAATGTAACGTATTTTTTCAATTAAAAACAATTATTGTAAAAATGATATCCTTTGTTGTTCATCTTTAGACACAATAGGTACAATATAATGGTAAGTTTGAAGTGCTGACAGTTTTATTTGCAGGGTAACATAATTGAAAAAGCTATATTGGATGATATATGACACTTTTTAAACCAACTTGCTAAAAAAATAAAAGATAAAGATACTTCCATTTAGTAGTGCACTTTTTATATGATTATACCCATATTTGTTTTCCTTTGGTAGTAGTAACTTTACTTCAGGTCTGATTGAACTAGAATAGGCTGTTCATGCAGAGAGTGTGAAGATATTAGAATATTACTGCATTACTTTGCAAATTTTTAAGTATATTGTTACAAATAATATTTTAGATTACCAAAATTATATATATATATAGATATTCCCCATGTGTAAGTTTTAAACGTTGTTGTTGGTATTGGAAATGTTCCTGTTTCTAAAGTGCATTTGTTCAAAAAAATTATTTTAGACCAGTATAGTTTTGTTACCTAATTTTTGTATACTCTCCTTAAGAATAGTTTGCTTATACTGTCGTGAATTTCTTACTACGTTATATATACTTCTGTCTACGTTATATATACTTCTGTATGATGTTTAGTAAGTATAATAATTAAGAATTTTTGCTACCGATTCGTAGTCTCTTTAATAATGTCAGCCATACAGACCTCCACAGGTCAACCCTCGAACTTAGCAATGAAGAAAAAATTAGATTTAGAAGAAAATATACAATGTCTCTCAGATTTTCCTTGACAGTAACATACTAATGCTATTTTGAAAAGTTTAAAAATTCTAATGTCTGCTTATTAATAAATAATATGTAGTAATTCATCAGCAATGAGTCAAGGATAGTTTCATTCTGATTGGAAATTTTCTACTTTCTATAATTAGAATATGGTCATCAATCGACAATAATACCATTTATTAACTTCTTGTCTAATTAACCGCCTATCTATGGTAGTGACCACATACTCAAAAAGACAACCAGCTTTATCTGTCTGGTCACATTCTATGTGTAATTCTCTTCATTCTATGTGTAATTCTCCTTCAACACCGCCAAAAATACTAAACTCACAATTAAGAAGACTGTTTTACTAGAAATTAAACCTAACATTTAATTTCTATTACATGTTATAAAAATTTCTAGTAAACGTTAGGTTTAATTTTACTAGAAATTAAACCTAACATTTACTGGAAAACATGAAGATGATTTTAGATTTCATACGTTTTGAGGTGTTCACGATAGTCTTACCTTTGTAATAAATATACTAGGCAATGTATTTTACGCAGTGAAAAGCAATAATATTATTGTAAATATATTATATAAATAAATGGAAATAATTTATATTCTTTTTCTTAGTCGTGCACTTTTGACAGAGTGGTTGTGATCATGTTTTGACTGACCTTTTAGCAGCCATTCTCGAGATACCATTGATGGTGGAGTGCGTGATGGATTTGATGTCACTCTGTCGTATGGGATTATGTCATGATCTTTTGCCCTCTACTTTTCCGTTCATTAGAGATGATGTGAAAGCACTTCAGGATTTGGATTTGCACAGTTGATAGTAACCTTTTATTTTGAGTTCTTTGGGAAACAACATTTGTAGTGCATCAATCTTCCGGCGATCCTATATTTATGTGTAAATGTTATACTATACTATGTATAATTTACAATGTTTATGTATGCTTAAATTTGTATAGAGCTCTCGTAGTTTGATTGTTATTCATACTTCACAAGTTTTTTGCTATTCAAAAATATCGTTCCAAATATCCCATCTACTTATGTAGTAAATTATTTTCCTATGGACATGCTTCTGGACCAGTGCAACCCACTGAGAGTCCCTAGGAACTGCCTGCAGACAGTTTTGCATCAGTGTATGTAGTGGGATACATTTCAAAAGGTCGTTAGCTAGGCTAGGTTTTCAAAAGGCTTGTTGCTTCTGTTGGCTCAGCCTGAAACTCATAAGGGATGAAATTGTAGTGCTGGTGTTGTGCCCTATCATGTGCCCAGTTCAATATATTCACTTGGCATTGTTTATTAAGAGTTAAACTATTTTCCATCCAAAAGACTAATGTGCACCCGCTCTTAATGTCAGACCAGTGACATTATACTGTATAGACATGTCATTAGCGCTCTAAAAATAGTACTGAAAAGTAATTTGTCTTAACGACAATACAACAGTATTTATATACATATGATTGGCCTGACAGGTTTCATGATAGTTCATATGTGGGTCTTGGAGTCCTATTTTAACATGATCATTACATTCATTTTATACGAGTATAATGTATATTGAAAGGCACTTTAAATATTGGGTTTATATATACAATTCGTATAACTGATATTTTTTTCAGCTGTACAAATCATTGTGGGAACAAAATATTACTATTTTGTGGTTGGCCATGATGGATATTATTTGGTTAAATATTAGACACCAGAAATTGCACCGTTTCCCCTATAAATGATCAGTAAAATGTCTATACAAATAGATTAAGTAACGCTAAAAATCACCTGTATAAAAATAACAGATTTTTTTCAGCAAAAGATAAAATAACAAGATAGAAAAAGTGAAGAGCCTATTTTATGAAAGGATACCAAATATAGAGAAACAAAGAGTTGTGATGGTGCTAGTGATGCATTAATCTTTGGAATATTATGACCCGTTAATGTTTTAATCTATTTAAGTCACTAGTAGAAGAGCAAGTTTACCAGAGTGTAACAGTGATAATATAGACAGTGTTGACACAGAGGATATTGGATTTCAAGAAGCACCATCATCAGTTCAATCAATAGCATCAGATGTAAGATGCTATTTCTGCCCTCCAAAGGAATTTAATAGGCTATGAAAAATCAAACACCTTATTGAGAAAAATAAAGTCAAAATTTTGCAAAAATATGTCATTAGAGATGCAAATGATGATTTATTATTATTTCCAATTAAAAGCTTTTACTCATTTCAAATAAGGTTATTATAAATGAGTCGGAATTTCTTTTAAATAATGTTGACAAGGCCAACAAACTCAAGTGAATAGCTTGGAAGATTCCTCTGTGATTCAGGCTTTACAAAATACCGATCAACAAGGATAGCAAAGTCATGTGCTTGCTTGCGGAATCAAAAATAAAAATTGCAAAGCTTGCGGAATGCCCCTGTGATAAGTTAATCATGATGACATTAAACTATCTTGACAACATTAAAATTATCTCAAAAACTTTTTCAATATTTAAATTTTTAATTCATTATTTTTATTCATAACTACTATGATAGTGCTGGAAAAAGTGTGCCAAACTGCAGCCAGTTAGGGACTTGGGCACCTGAATTTGAATAACAAAGAACTTATCGATGAAAAAAATTCAGTCCCCCATACAAAATATTAGCTGTAGAATATATTTGCCGTTAATTTTGTGGAAATTTACTATAATTTAATTTTTCACAACTAAATTAAACCACGTGATGTATTATTTCTACTTTATTTAAATTCTTTACTACAACCTAGGTTTCGTTGTATGACAACATCTTCAGGTGGGCTATTTGTAAAGATCTTCACAAATCTTTTCTTCGAGATCTAGATTAACATCTTCTAAACTTTCACAGATTTTTACTTCTGATGGCTATTTAAAGTGTTTAATGATTTCTGTTGATTTATTATATTGTTGTTACGCTGTAATTTATATATGTTTTATATATGATTTAGTTTGTTGGAAAATTTTATTATTTTTCAAAAATAAGGTTTCTATTTTGTGATTGCGTTTCTGTGATTTCCATATTTATTTATTTTTTAAGTGATTTAACTATTTTGTTAATTAATGTATGTGTGTTTTTCTCTACGTTTGTGTAAATTATTAAATTGATTGACTGTGAATCAATCATCAATTCTCCGCCCATAACCTACATTTCGGAAAACGACCAATATTTGAATCCCTTGACCCCTGCCATGTTCTTGCAGGATATGCACACGGTGGGAGTTCCGGATTTAGACCATCTTGATGAAATTGATATCACCCGAAGATACCGTTATCAGCAAAACTTAAGAGAAAAATTGAGAAAACGCTTCCGTTCTGAATATCTAGGACAGTTAGTTTTGGCAAAGTCTAATAACAAGTCTAGTAACAAGAAAATTCTTCATAATCTTGGGGTTCCGATCAAGATTAAGTAATGATGACTGTGTGGTTGATTTTTTTATTTTTATGTAATGTTTGCACTCTTATTATTTTTAGGACAAATTTGTTATTATTTTTAGATTCCCCGGTTAGAACGAGTCTGTCGGGCTTGTTGGTTAAGAGCAACTCGAGCTCTAGAGAGAAACCGGTGTCAGTACAAATATCGCCTTCTCATAGTGAAGATGATAGTAGTATTTGTCGACAACCACCAATGCCTGCATTTAATAAAATTATCCAGAACCACCCTGTAATACTAACAGTCACAATGACAACATATAGACTTGCTGCATCAACTTTCCGACATTGTACTTGTTGAGATATGACGAAGAATTTAACCAATTCTTGTCTTTAAAATACACTTTATAAAATAATAGAACGTCAGTAAAACATGACAGCCAAATTATTTTTTTCTCTAAAAACTCCATACTTTTTCATGTTGCCAGTTACAAAAAAGTAAACTACTGGTTTGTTAACAACTGGTTTGTTTTAGTTTTAAATATAAAAACTCAATTACATTAGGCTAAACGTAACATCCTCCCACCTTTTGATGAACTCATTTCATCAAAACCCAGGAGCATAAGCAATTAATATTATAACAAATTTCTTTCCTAAACATAGAATTTAACTAAATACTCAGAAATCAACATTTAGAGTCCATATCAGTCCCTTCAGAACAGTTCAAAATCCCTTAGCTTAGATGGTAAATGAATGACTTCGAAATTTGGTTGTTTGTTCCGGCATCTCTTTTGGTACACAAAGGCTCAGAACCCTGTTCTTTACCCATAGTTGACCTACAGTCTTTTGCACTTCCTCATATGAATTACTGAAAGCTTCAACTTCCAAGGGATAAACACGTTGTACCGGACGAAGTAATTCTCCAGAATCAGTCTTTATCCTTACCACTCTACTAATCCCATCTTTCCCAGGGAATATAGCTATAACACGTCCTAGAAGCCAAAAAGCTCTCTTCTTGCTTGTATCTTCTACTAAGACAATGTCGTTTAATTTTACCTCTTCACACTTGTTATTAGACTTTGCCAAAACTAACTGTCCTAGATATTCAGAACCTAGCGTTTTCTCAATTCTTCTCTTAAGTTTTGCTGATAACGGTATCTTCGGGTGATATCAATTTCATCAAGATGGTCTAAATCTGGAACTCCCACCGTGTGTATATCCTGCAAGAACATGGCAGGGGTCAAGGGATTCAAATATTGGTCGTTTTCCGAAATGTAGGTTATGGGCCGAGAATTGATGATTGATTCACAGTCGTACAGTAAAGTAACCATCATTTCGTAAGTGACGCATGCTCTGCCCAAAACCCGTCGTTGCATTTTCTTTAGCACTTGAATGAGTCTTTCCCAAAAGCCACCCCACCAGGCAGCCGTGGGAGGGTTGAACTTCCAGATTATTCTTTTCATGTGCGCCTCTTTTTGTACGGCTTCCCAATCGATAGATGTCAATAAGTTGTTCGCACCAACAAAATTCGTGCCATTATCGCTGTACACAATATGGGGCCGTCCACGTCTATCAATAAATCTTCTAAAACATAAAAGGAAAGATTTCGTAGATAGTGACTGGACCAGTTCTAAATGAATAGCTCGAAACACCGCGCAGGTAAATATGACAATCCAGCTTTTAGTGCTCCCTTTAAGTGATAGGGGTCCTGCCAAATCCACTCCAACCACCTCGAATACAGAGGCCTCTTTGATCCTATCTTCTGGCAATGGTACTGGCATGGTTTCTATGTTCTTTGCACTATGTCTCTTGCATCGAATACACCTGGATATTATTCTACGTGCAGTTTTCCTTGCATTTACTACCCAAAACTTCTCTCACGTCTACGAGGAGATTGTTCAGACCACAATGCAATAGATTAATGTGGCTCTCGTGTATCATGAGCTCTACCAATTTATGTTTTCCAGGTAGCAATATTTGGAGTCTTAAAATTTTCCAAATCCTTCCGTTCAGTTAACTTTGTTTTGACTCGGATTAGTCCTTCTTTATCTTCAAAGGATGTGACAGTTTTTAGACTTCTCAAATATTCGTCACTGAACTGCTCTTGCTGTACAATTTTCATAAAATTCTTTTCGGCTGCATTTATTTCTTCCCCCGATAATTCACCTTTTAAGCGCTCTTGTTGACTTCTTTTACAATTGAAAATGAATCTTCTCATCCATGCAACCATTCTAAGAATCTTCTTGTAGCTGGAAAAATATTGCACATACCACTCTCTATCTAGTGGACTATTGACTACTAGTGCAACCTTCAGCTTTTCTTGATTTGCTTCACCAGTATTTTGAACACTGGATTTAGGCCACTCCCGTTCTTCTTTAGACAGCCATTCCGGTCCCTCCCGCCAACGGGAGTTTATCAATTTTTCAACGCTACAACTTCTGGAAGGCAAATCTGCGGGATTCTGGGTTCCTTGAATATGTCGCCAATCTTCTGTGTTTGAAAGTTTTCGTATTTCCTTTACTCGATTTTGAACGAAAACTCCCCATGGCTCTTCATGACAGATCCAATATAATGCTGTGGCCGAGTCCGTCCAAAAATATTCTGGAACATCTTTCAGTTTCAAAGTTTTCTTCACAAAATCCAAAAGTCTCGCTCCTATAGTACAAGCCATCAGTTCTAATCGTGGAATGGTCATCTTCTTTAACGGTGCAACTCTTGATTTAGCTAATGCCATTTGCACACAAATTTCATCATGTCGAACATTTCTCACAAAGACTACTGCTGCATAAGAAAGTCCAGACGCATCACAAAATAAATGTAAACTAATTGATGCCGCATCTTCAAGTATTATGCGTCTAGGAATTTTCAGATGTTTCAAGAGATTCAGTTCTTGAAACCACTTCAAGAATTTGTCACAAACTTCTTTTGGCAAACTTGTTTCTCCTTCCAGCTTTCTTGCAGCAGAACTTTCGGATATAATGTATCTGGACTTGTGAATCCTATAGGGTCGAAAACCTTTTGGGTTACAGAAAGTAAGGTTCGTCTAGTAAGAATTCCTGTTGGCTCCGAGATATTATTTACGTTGCAAAATAATGTGTCTTCTTTATCCCAGAGTAGTCCTAGAACTGGTGTTGGTTCACATTCTTTATCTGGTTTTTCTAAGCTGCTTGATTCCCAGCCTCTTAATTCCATTCTGGCTTCAGTCATTAACTTCGTAGATGTTTCAACAAACTCTTCATATTCTTCTTTTGAGTTTACAGATGTAACACAGTTATCAACATAAAAGGATTTCTTCAGCTTCTGTGCAATATGTTGTATTTCATGTGCAGATTTGTCCAAATGATGCTGTATAACAGCTCCTAGTATGAAAGGTGAGCATGTGAGGCCGAAAACCACTCTTTTGTGTCTGTAAACTTGAATATCCTTCTTAGAGTGTTCTACCACATCATCACTGTTCCTCCACCAGAGAAATCGTAAAAAGTTGCGTTCTTCAGGACAGACTGAAATTTGTAGAAAAGCTTTCTTGATGTCAGGACCACTCCTATTTTATCTTCCCTGAATTTCATCAAAATACTAGGTATAAGTTCCAGAGTGTTTGGGCCCTTTTCTAAAGATTCATTTAGAGAACGATGACCTTTCAACTTACTAGACGCATCAAAAACTGGTCTAACTTTGGTCGTTACATTTCCTTTTTTGAAGACCCCTCGATGTGGCAAGTAGCAAGATGGCTGAGATAATTCTTCAGGAGGTACTACCTCTATAAAGTCTTCTTGTAGCCATTCCTCCAAAACTGCATTGTAAGCTTCATATTTATATTGTGCAATTAGCTTGTCAGTAGTATTTTCTAATCTTTTCTCAGCCAGAATTCTGTTGTCATGCAGATAGTCTTTACATTTCCATGGTAATTTCACATCATATCTGCCATCTTCAACAGTCATTGTCTTTATGAGATTTTCCCTCACAGCATTTTCTAGTTCAATTTTATCTTTTGGCTCATAAGGATCTTGAATACCTAGGGCTTCTAAATTCCATAAATTTTCAATATTAAAACTTTGGGACAACAGGGAGCTTGACACTGCATCTATCGATTTTCTTGAATGATCACTTCTCTGCATTCTCATAACGACCCATCCTAAATAGGTTTCCATAGCTGTTAAACCTGATTTCAGTGGTATTACTTTTCCAGTGTAAATTTTGCCAGCCATATCAGCTCCGATTAGCATTTCTATTGGACGGATCTCTTGACTAAAATCGGTGATTTTGATACCCTTTTGTTTCAGCTCTTTTAAATCAAGTTGATCCTTTATGTGAGGTATCAGTCCACAAATTTGAGGCTGGTCTAGTACTGTAATTTTACAAAAATATGATGTATTTAAATTATGAACTTCTACGACATAACAGTTATGCTGTTTGTAAGATGTTGCTCCACCAAACACCACATGAGTTGAGCCTTGAGAGTGAGTTGGCCTGAGTCCGACTGTTTTTACGGAAGATTCCAAAATATACGAGCTTTGAGAGCCTGTGTCAATTAAAGCTCGAACTACTTGCCTTTTCCCATCGTTTTCTATAGCTACTAATAATGTCTGTAACAATACTTCTTTGGTTTGACATACATTCGATAAAGAACTGCTCTCAGCCTCTCCAGCTCTATCTTGTTTGTTTTTGGTGGGCTTGAAGTCTGGACACATAAGGATATAATGCTTCCTACCACAACAAATGCAATGAGGCTTATTGCGGCATTTCTTCGATGTAGGTCCAATCTTTAAACAGGAATAGCAACATCTTTTAGACTTTAAAATATTCATTTTCTCTTCAGAATTCATCTTTTGTCCATGGAAACAGTCCTTACTTAGATGGGACGACTTTTCACAAAACACGCACAATATTTTATGATCATTTTTATTACTGACAAATAAATCACTAGCAGTTGGCTGAGTCGACTCTTGTTCTATAAGTCTTTGCTTTTTCAGAATATATTCATTTTGTTTAATTCCAGTCTTGGCTAAATACATCCTTTCTTCCCCTTCTACCTCTGCTCTCAAAAAGGACAAAAGATTATTCAATCTCTTGCTATATGACCTATCTTCTTCATTGAGGGAAGGATTTCTTAGCCAAATTCTCAAAATGTCTTCAGGAATACAGTATTCCACTAGGGGGAACAGCATGGCTGCGTACTTATCTGATGTCATTCCTATCGATTCTAATGCTCTTAAATGAGATTCTAATTTGTCATACAACTGAATAATGCTTAACTTAGATTTTATATTTGTAGCATTTTTTATCACAAGTCCCAAAAGTTCTCTGACATAATATTCTATAAGCAACTCTTCTCTTCCAAATCTTTTTTGTAACTTCTGGCTTTATGATAATTTTCCGCGGTAGGTGGGTAACTATCTATTATTTCCTTTGCCCTAGTACCGGGAATCATCATAAATATTGAAATTTGTCTTCCAACTCCATATGTTTATCATCATTTATCCTTTTGAATTGGCTCCAGAACGTAAGCCAATCTTTTATTTCGCCACCAAATCTCATTAATTAAATTTTCGGTAATTTCAATTTTGTCTTTTCGGAATATTCTACATTTGGGGCATTTTTAAGTAATTTATCGTTTAGTAATTGTAAACGACGTCTTATTTCTTCAAACTTTTGGCGATATTCTTCGACGTTCTCGTATTCGTCATCATATTTTAACTGCTCAGTTTCTTTTTCTAACAACATTTCTAAAATGGCTTCATCCATTACCAGTAAATTATTATATGTTCTTTCTAATGGATCATATTTAATTAAAATATCATCTACCTTTGAATTTTCATCCTCGAAAAGCGCCTTTATACTTTTATACAACTTTGCAAAAGAAGCCCGAATCGGCGCTCGCTTCTTTATGTTAGCTTCCATCTTGTAATTTGTTGCGCTCTTCCGATCTGAATGTCAAAAGGTCCGATGCAGAATCTTCAATTTTTTATAACGTCGGGGTCACCACATGTTGAGATATGACGAAGAATTTAACCAATTCTTGTCTTTAAAATACACTTTATAAAATAATAGAACGTCAGTAAAACATGACAGCCAAATTATTTTTTTCTCTAAAAACTCCATACTTTTTCATGTTGCCAGTTACAAAAAAGTAAACTATATAAATCAATTATTGTTAACAACTGGTTTGGTTTGGTTTTAAATATAAAAACTCAATTACATTAGGCTAAACGTAACAGTACTTTTAGTTATTATGAAAATATTTCTAGACTTTTAGTCCCAATACTTCTAAAGGAACAGCTATTTTTAGATTATTCTTTCTATATCTCACGCTGTGCTCGTATATGTGAGAACCACATAAGTGGAGATCATATTGACTGGAATAATTTGCATACCATTAGTAATTTCTCTGATTACACTGCATCCTAAATGGAAGACTTCATTACTTAAAAGTGGTTCGAAATGCAACTTAGTTAGTGAGAATGTCATAGAATATAATACAGCATTAAGTAAATACTTCTTAGGCATTAACCCATACTCAATTTGAGCAATTATTATTTGAGATTCCATAACTAAAAGAGTCAAATCTTCCAAAAGAATTCTAGCTATGTACTTAACGAAAATGTGTATAGGAGATAGCAATGATAGGATAGCTTCTCTTTTTAATGTAGCTTTGTCGACTGTATATAAAAATTGGAATATCGTACGACAGTGTTTTGAACAGCAGTTAACACTCTTTAAGCAATTAAGTTCAGGTGTGTAACAAGGTGCGGATGGATATTCGTAAATGGAAGATTTAAATGTGATTTTAAATTATTTCATCGAGAATACTTTAACACTGCTTCCATTCATCTCATGCTTGATTTTAAAATTGCAGCTTTTTTAATTAATAGATTTCATTCCGTAATAAGTCATAATTTATATGCTGAAGAAATATTTGCAATTCCTCAGAGTAAATTAAACACCTCCAATATTTTTGTTTCTTTTATAGATAGGATTAATTTGAACAGTTAGGGTAGAATTTAACAGAATTTATGGTATACTTCCTGAATTGAATAACTTTCCTAGAGGTTTTGGGACCTAATATTGATTTCATTGAGGATATATCAAATGAAGAACGCTCGCTCTTATTATAAGGAATATTTCAGATACGGGGGAGAGTATCGAAACATAGAATCTCTTAGTGGATTAAGCATAAGTAATTACCTGCTACGAGACAGAATACAATCGAGACACACTAATGGAAAAACATACTACACTTACATATTAGTTTCTACAGATCCATTTATCACTAACTCATTAATGGATTTTATCGGTTATTGTTGTAATTGTTTGGTGGACAGGCACACTGTCGGCTGCTGTGCACATGTTATGTCAATTGTTTGCTTTTTTATGGTGGGCTTCCTACCAGGATACATTGAGCTATCTGCATCTTTCTTAGATAGTGTACTTACTTGTAAGAGATGCTTTTGAGAGTGATTAGGGAGTCAAAGGTATTATAAGAACAAACAGAGTATAAATAAGGGGGTGTGGTCACAAAGTCTATTTTTTTAGTCTGTTCTTATAACACCTTTAATTCTCTGATATATAAAATAATGGAATACCATATCAAGTAATGCAGTCTGGCATAATGTTTAATTCTTTTACACTATCTGTTCATTGTTCTCTTTTAATTTTTAAACCTTTGATTTTCTATTAATACTATATCAAAGAAGTTGATGTGGTCGGAATGCTTATTTTTTAATTATATTTGTTTAGAATACTTTTGTTATTTTAATACTATACCAAGTAATGAAGCGTGATCACAATGTTTAATTCTTTTTCCCTATATGTTCTTAAAATTCCTTTAATTTACTATCAAGTAAAGGATCTGGTCTGTACATTTACTTTTTACTACATTTTTGTTTCATAATATTTTTGA
This sequence comes from Druceiella hillmani, assembly GCA_039881145.1. Classification (NCBI taxonomy): domain Eukaryota; kingdom Metazoa; phylum Arthropoda; class Insecta; order Lepidoptera; family Hepialidae; genus Druceiella; species Druceiella hillmani. The sequence continues at coordinate 17,000,170 of JAYKKI010000047.1, read as the reverse complement.
TTCTCTATTACTGTCTCAAGTAATACAGCGCGGTTACAATGGTCCATTCTTTTACACTATACTCGTATGTTCTTAAAATAGAAATAGAATAAAAATTGCCTTTTATTGGCATCTTAAATTGTATGGTAGAGCACAATGCCACTTATCAAAGAATAAATATTTGCCTATTCTGAAGCAGATATGGACAGCTTTAATAAAATGCAGGCGAAGCGATCCTACTGCTACTGCTGCAAGAAAATTTGGAGTGACAAGAATAACTCTTAAATAAATTGAAAGGAAAGCCACCAATAAAATGCAAAATTGGAAGAAACTGTTACTTAGCCCAAGAAACAGATACTATATGGACTAAAGAAATGGTAAGGGGGTAAAATGATATGAAGATAAGGAGACAAAGAAGTGTAAACTAGAAAAAGAGAAAAAAGAAAAGCTGAGGAGAGAATGAAGAAAAAGAAACAGAACGACGAAATAAAAAAATTGAATATTGTTAATAAAAAAGAACCATAAGAAGAAAATTAATAGGACTGATTATTATTGTGACAATAATATGGAAGAGGAATAGTTCAGGGTTCAGGATTGGAAGAAAAATCATAATAAAAGATGAAAGAAATAAGTATAAGTTCGATTTTCCTATAAAATTTCATGGATAACATTATTAGAATGGAAGCATTTGTTTCATTACACACTTTAAATGTTAACAAAATGTATATTTTTTATTAATACACTTTTTTGTTGTATTTATTTAATTGTAGTCTATCGTTTATTTAATTTCTGTTTTGTTGTATAGTTTTTTTTACCAAGCAATATTAGCAAGTACTCGAAATATAATTTAGTCAGTGTTACCTAATCCTAGCTACTCTTCTAAACTTGACATTGGTAAAATGCAAAGCAAAAGGCGGATTGCCATAGAAACCGTCAAACAAAGTGGAAAGGTTTTTCGCAACTCTGTTATTTCTTTATTATTTTCGTGATATTTGGTCTTAATTTGTTGCAATAACTTATTTAGTTTCGTGTTATTTTTATTTCAATTTATTTTCATTTAATTTTTGACTTTACATATATCCCGTTTATTGTTTTAACCAGTTCTCGGTAAGTTTGTTCTTTTGTTCATTTGCTGTATTATTTATTTTTGTGAGTCAGGTTATCTTTTAGGAAAATGGATTTATACCCCCGAAACCTCCAGACCCTTCTAAGTCTCCAATATGTTTTAATGAATTTGCTTCTCCTACATCGCCTGCCAGTTTTGTTACAGTTTCGGATTCCCAACCGGAACTGAAACGAAAAAATAAAAATTGTAAAAGACCCAACTGTAAAAAAAATAAGCTTAAGAATAATCCCTCTTTTCATCCTTCTGATTCTTCATGTACTGAAACAGAGGATACAATCCCTCGTAAGACCCCTCGCACTCTTTCAGAAGCAAGTTCAAAATCTCTTCCTCCAACCTCGACCTCTTCTCCTCCCTCTCTCCCTCCGAATTCTTTTGAGACGTTGGTCCATTTATTGTTCACGTTCAGAGAAAAGAACCCCAGCCTAATTCCGGTTTTTCATTCCATGCTGTGAAATTTGGTTCCACTTTAAAAAATTATAGCGTTGATGGAATTATACGAGATGGAGTGAAACAAATTTGCAGGAACAGGATTTCAGTGGAATTTTCATGTGCCGATGCCGCTAACCGATTCGTTAACCACTCTGCCTTCACAGGTCAAAACAAATTGTTTATCCCCTCCTTTAACGTCAGTCGTATGGGAATTGTTCGCAATGTTCCAGTTGATTGGTCTGACGAGGAGGTTTTACACAATATAGAAGTCCCTGAAGGGTGCGGTAAAGTTACTAAAGTCCGCCGTTTAAATTTTAAAAAAATAATTGATGGCCAGCCTAAATATTTTCCGTGTGAGACGATGGTCATTACCTTTGATGGCCAAGTTCGTCCTCAACGTATATATATATATATGGCTTATTCATCCCTTCCAGTCTCAAAATATGAATTCCCTACAATACAATGCTTCACGTGTTGTAGGTTTGGACATGTGGCTGACAAATTCCGATCTTCTGAGCGTTGTTTCCGATGTGGTCAAGGTCACGTTGGGAGAAACTGCCCACTTCCTTTGCAGGGTTGGGAGTAACTGACAAAGCAAAATGTATCTTTTGCAGTGGAAATCATGATTCCACTGATAGAAACTGTCCAGAAATTGAAAGACAAAGAAAAATCAAGTTCGAAATGTCTGAAAGAGATATTTCCTATGCGGAAGCGTCCAAATTGGTCCCCTCTGCTAAAAAATCATACGCCTCAGTTGCAGCACATCCCCCTCTAACTCTTCCTTCTCCAATTTCTTCCCAAAGTTTGATCTCTCCGTCTCGTCCTACCAACTCTTCTCACAAAAATATTATTTCTCTGAAACTCCGATCCCACTCTTCGACTAGTTCCAACCAGGGCTATGACCGCTCTGCTCTAGAACAAGCCTGGGCAGACTTCCGAATTCCTCAACCTGAAAATGGTTGCGGCTTAAATCAACAACCTTCAGCTAATACTTCTACGAGTATTATTCAATTTCTTTTGACCATCTTGGTCAAAATTCTGAGTTCCCCCAATCAAATACCGTCCAACGTTGCCTCATCTATTCTTACTTCCCTTCAATCCCTTCTTTCCCATGGCTTCGCCAATAGTGGCGAGGGTCTTGCAATGGAATAGTCGCAGTATAATTTTCAACAAAGCAGATCTTCGTCACCTCCTTGTCAAGTATTCTCCATCCGTAGCTGCCATCTTGGAGACTTGACTGAAGCTTGGATTCCATTTTAAGATCCTAGGCCATGTCTGTCTCCGGGATGATAGAGCGGATGGTAAGGGCGGATCCGCCCTATTATTTGACAAATCTCCATCCTTCTACCAGATTTCTCTTGGCTCCCGTAGTTGTCAATTCAATATTGTTGCTGCGAGAGTTAAAGATATCACTATCCTCTCCATATATGTCCCCCTTCCTACATGTTCCGTAGCATTAGAACTACGTGATATTTTACCTTCAATTCCTGGCCCATATATTATTCTGGGAGATTTTAATGCTCATCATCCGTCTTGGGGTTCCACCCGAAGTAACCCTCTTAGGGTCTCCTTGGTGGAACTCCAGGACGATTTTGGCCTGTGTTTACTGAATGATGGTTCTCCAACACGAGTTCCTGTCCCATTTCAGAACCCGAGCTCAGTAGATATCTCTCTTTGCTCCTCATCCTTGGCATCCTTGGTTTCCTGGAATATTCTTTCTGGGTCTTTTGGAAGCGACCATTTCCCCATTTTGATTTCTTTCCCTCATGTAAATTTAAATATTGAAAAATCTCCTCCTCTTCATAAATACAACCTACATAGGGCAGATTGGGTGGGATTCCGTACCTTTCTCTGTGTCGAAGTGGATTCCCTCCCTTCAGTGGAATTGAATAACATTGACACTTGCTATGACCAATTTGTAAAGGCTATAGACCTATCCGCTCGGAAATTTATCCCACTTAAAAGATTTAACCATCACTTCAGATCCTCTCCCCCCTGGTGGGATGGAGATTGTTCCGCAGTGGTTAAAACCCGTAAAGAGGTTGAAGCGATATATAAATATAATATGTCGGAAGCAAAGTTCCTCTTGTTTCGAAAGACCCAAGCTCAGACTAAACGAATTCTCCTTAAAAAAAATAGGGAAGGCTGGAAGAAATTCTGACAATCCCTCTCTCCTTTTACACCCTCTCGTGTCGTCTGGTCTAATATAAAACACTTTCGGTCTATTTTTCAGCCTGATCTTCCCAAATCTGTACACGAGAATTGGGTTGATCAATTTTTAAATAAACTTGCTCCCCCATCCGTCCCAAATTTAGATGAATTATCTTTCAGGCATAACTTTACTAGCGCCAATCATTTTTTAAAAGAAGATTTCTCCATTAACGAATTGGATTTCACTTTACACCATCTTAAGGATTCTTCCCCTGGTATTGACGGAATGTGAAAAATAATCAATGGCGAAAAATACTTTACCATCTACCCGTTGGTATCTTTATCCCTCATTGACTGTATGTTCAAATCAGGTTCTATTCCACAAAGTCTTGGAAAACTCAAATAATAATTCCCATTATTAAACCTCATAAAGATCCCTATGTAGGTTCATCCTACAGACCCATAGCCCTTTATCCTGTTCTAACGAAGATTACGGAACATTTAATCGTTATTTACTAAAGGCAGCTAGGTTTTCTACTCACCCTATTTTTTCTAAACTCACCCTTCTCTCTAGGTTTATTGAACATACTTCTTTTTGGCGTTCTAAGTCCCGCCCTCCTCTTATTGTTAGCTTCCAAAGATTCAAATCCCTCACTAACCCCATTTATCAAAATTCTTCTCTCCCTCTCTATAGCTTCCCATTTGACTCGGTATTTCACAGGCCAAATATAAATTTGTGTTTTGGAGTTGATAAGGAGTACAAAAATGCTAATTCGCTGTTCAATTCTATCTTGAATTCTTTTTGGATGGATTGGACGCGAATATACACAGATGCATCAAAAACCGGTAGAGATGGCTATTGCGGAGTCATTTTACTCTCCATCCACCGCTCATTCAGCATACTTTCGCCTCCCTTAGGAGTGTTCGGTTATTCTCCGGGGAATGCTGTGCTATTGTGGAGGCCTTGAATTATGCTCTACTCAAAAAAATTCGCAGGCTCCTTATCTTCTCTGACTCCTTAAGTTGTTTACAGTCCCATTTCGCTAATCCATTTTCTTCGAACTGTGGTTTCCTCTTTCTCCGGATCAAGCAACTTACGCTTGATTTGGTGAGATCGGGATCCGACGTCGTTCTTGCATGGATCTCTAGTCACTGTGGCATAGTAGGTAATGAAATAGTCGACGCAAAAGCTCGGTTTGCCGCCGTGAATTTCATAGAGGATCTCCTTCCCATGACTCGTTTCTGGATGACATCTGAATGGTAGAGGGCGTGAGAAAGATCATCTCAGATTACGGGTGCGGGATATTTCCAGATCCAACCTTTTATACCCACAAAACCTTGGTTCTCAACATTTACTTTCTCTCGAAAGGAATCCTCTGTGGTATCTCGCATGCGTTTGGGTCATTGTTCTATTCCTACCCATTTGGCTAGACTGCGGGTCAGAGAATCTCCAATTTGCGATTGCGGGTTTGGAGAAGGCGATTTAAATTACATCATTTTTTCATGTCCATTAAATAATAGATTTCCTACGTTTGTTTCCAAATTATTAAAATATAAAATTCAATTGCCCATCAATATAAGATCACTTTTATTTATTGCCAACAAACCCATTTTAGGATTAATCATTCAGTTCATAAGAAAGAACGACATCAAAATATAGAATTTTTTATACTTATGTTCATGTTTATTTTTTTTTATGTTTGTATATTTGTATATACTTATTTTGTACTTTATGTATATTATAATGTCGTTTTCTTCTTTTAGTGTAATTCTAGCCAACTTCTTATTTAGTTTTTGTTTCATTGTATAGTTTATTCTTTTGATAACAAGCAACAATGACAAATATCCGAAATATGATTTAATTAGTGTTGCATAGCTTTTTTTCCGCACTTGATATTGGCAAAGGTTCTTGTGGAGAGAACGAACGCTAATAATCAAAGATAAAGGGAAAGGCATAGATAATAAATTAAAGCAAAAGGTCTGTACTGGTCTGTACGAAGCGAATGAACGCCATAGAAAAATGATAAAGATAAAAAATCTTATAGAGCGGGTCAAATCGAGATAAATAATTTTATAATAATGATGTTGTTAAATTTATTTTCAAATTAAATATCATATAAGTAATATGGCTAAATATATTGCACAAATTATAATATTAGGAAGTCAAGTAGTCGGACGGGCGTTTGCGAGAGCATTGAAACAAGAAATTGCAGCGTCACAAGAAGCAGCAAAGAGAGCAGGAGGTGGAAAAGATGGTGCTAGAAGAGCTGCGGCGAACGCATCCACTGGCATTACCCTTGAAGAAGCAATGCAGATTTTGAACGTGGATAGTTTAGATCCCAAAAAAGTTAAAAATAATTACGATCATTTGTTTGGAGTCAACGAAAAATCGACAGGTGGCTCCTTTTATTTACAATCGAAAATTGTAAGAGCTAAAGAGAGAATAGATCAAGAATTACAAGCGGGTAAACCGGATAGTGAAAAAAAATCACAATAGTGTAGTATAGTTTTCAAATATAAACATTTAGCACCAGTTAAATCTTATATAATAATGTACAAAAGTTTTCGTTAATTAAAAACTCATGAGTGGAAAATATTAATGAAACTTGTTTTCTTATGCTGAAAGTGTTGGAAAGTTATGTTATTAAAAAATAATGTAAGCAGTTATATTATTATTCATTATTTTTATGACTTCACCACTTACATAGGGGAAACAAACACTTTACAGAAGGTAAGAGTGGAATGATAAAGTGATATTGAAAATAAACAAATAATTAAGAGTAACATGAGATAATTGTAAGAAAGTGGGCCATGTCAATCTCCTGTTAATAAAATATGTTAACAATTTAGTGTATGTGAGTAAGCAGTAAAAATACTTAAGCGAAACTGTCTTTATTATGTGCCTATTTTGGTTGCAAATTGGAATCCTGACATTACTTCCAGGTTATTACTTTGATGATCATTAAATGTTTTGGAATACATAAGTGAAATTAACATAAAAATATAGATTAAAATGTGTACAGAGATTGAATATATTTGGCGTTATGTAGTATTATTTCTACTTTCTTTAAGTTCTTTACCACAATCTAGGTTTCGTTGTATTACAACATCTTAAGGTGGGCTATTAGCAAAGATCTATACAGAGATTATATTATGTGATGATGGATGTGTAGAGAGATTATATTAGACTGCTATACTTAATGTGGCCACAAAAGTCCCGAGCACTCTTAAAATGAAAAAAAATACATATATTAATGTTTCCTTAAATTCAGTGTATATCAATTCAAGTTTGAATACATTATTTTTGGTGCTTGAGGAAAATAGGCTACCTCATCTAAATTTACCGTCTCTTCTTGGTTGCTCCATTTTTATTACTATAACGCCTAATGTAATGCTTAATTTTTGTAGTATCAAAAAAATCGAGTGAAATGAGAAAAAAAATTTAAATTTTATACATTTACCCTATACACTAGTGATAAAAACGAAGAGCCTTATAGAACTTATACTTTAATTCTATACAAGTTTAATTATGGTGAAAATACTACAAAAATTTTTTTTAATGATGAATTTTTCGGGATAGCAGTGGCATTAGGTACAACAGCTTGGTAAAAACTATTAGTATGTTTGTAAATCTACATTTTCCCATTAATTTCACTCATGTATTTCATCACATAAGAAGACAGTCAAAATAATAACAGTAAATAACATCAAAATTCCATAATACAGTTTTAGCTATCATCACAAGCATATGATAAAAGAGGCTCTATATGTGTCTGTTATTTTATTACACAGTAAATTTTTCATGTTTTGTATTCACATTGGGTGTTCTTGGATTACTAAGCTAAGCTAGCATCCAAGTAAATTATGGGGCTAACAAAGTAACATTCTGGTAAAATATACCCAGAGTAAATTATTTATATATCTTTGGTTAGAAACAATACTCCCAGTGCTACAATTACAATATACAGGCGAGGGAAAATTGTTAAAGAAAACATCCTTGCACTATGTGTTAAGGTGTTGTTTCGGTAGACTTTTTAATGAACTAGGAGATGCCTTTATTGGCTCCAGAAATATTACTATTTGATATGCTTTAAACTTTAATAAGTACTCTGCAGTGTTCTCCTATAGTATATCATCTGTGTGTATCTTAAGTGTTAAGATCGTTCTGAAATTTTGACGTTTTCTATTCCTTTATTATTCTCCTTAATTGTTGGAGATAAATATCATAGGGTGCGATGTTAGGAATATGCAGTGGATAATTTTATGTTGGAGATATTATTTAAAATAACTTGTCTAAAATTTAAAAATTATTACAGGTAATTTTGAGTTATTGTAACTTCCAATTGATATTGTATCAGTCTGCTGCAGGTAAGGAACTTCGGTGGATATAGTTTGAATCATGAATTTTTATACATGTATTGTCACGAAAAGAAAACAGTCTATGATTATTCTCAATTGCAAGTTTTGTCGGAGATATATTTAGTAGATTTTAATACAAATAACATAGAGAATAGATGGAGAATCCTGAGGAGAATTAATTTTAATCTTAGACATCATGTAATCTCATCTACATTAAAATGATGTTTACAAAAGTGACTAAAATTATACACAAAAGCTGTGTACAGACATATGGAGCATGGAAAACTAAAATGTATTATTTTTGTAATAAATATGAAAACAAACATACTAATAATAAGTCATGATTCTTTGCAAGCTCTCTATTTTAAAGTGAAATGAATTAACACTTTTCTAATTTGATGGTTTTTTCTTTGTTGTTTCCGCAGGCATGTATTTTGCTCTTTATATCAAATAATCAAATAAGATTATACCGGAGTACCAATAATCAATACAAGGTCCCCTGTTTGCATTCAAAAGACTGCTTGATAAAATTGTGACAACCAGTCATTTATTTGTGTAGTCCGTAGTAAATAATAAAATCTATAACAAATCCAGTTCTAAAGTTCTACAGCCAAGGCTAAGGCTGTTGCAATAAGCTTTTGCCATCAGTCAGATGGATGTCCAACAATTGACCCCTATAACACTCAAATCTTCCTATACAGAATCTAACTATTGGTATGAGGCATTTCAAGCCCTTGAATTTTAGAGATCAGCTTTTTTGTTGGATAAAAATTTTCTTCTACGCATGTCAAAGCTACCTGAAATATAATGCTTTGTTTACCCTGACAAGATGTACTGTGTTATCTACAAAAGAGTAAATATATGTCAATATCATCAAGCGCAGTGGTGAATCTTGAATTTGTTAATTTGGTTGGTAAAATGGTGTAGAGTGGCTGGGTGAAAATAGATTACGTGGCTGACATGCCCCATTAATTCTGTGATGAACTTGCTCTCACTACAGTATTGGCAGTTAACCGCAAACTTTACTACACCGTCTTACAGTCGCTGTAACAACTGTAAGGTTATCCTGACCATCAGTAGCCATGAATTTGCTTGACTGTTGTTGCTAACGACCATGTGAATTTAACAACTCAATGTATTAACATTTCATTGCTTGTAAAGTTTTGAATTGAATAAACTATAGAATAATTTTGTTTTAAAGTTTGTTAATTTTTTTATTAACAAATATATCATTTGAAAAAGTAATATATCATTTGAAAAATATATATTATTGAAAAAAAGTAGTTTGTGTTATTTTTTCAGGAAAGTGTCTATCATATTAAATGAAGTATTATAAAATAAAATTTTGTTCCTAGATGCTACTATCTACCTATAACATTCGTTTACCAATTGTTTCTAAGATATAAACAGGTTTCAAGCAAAGCCAAAAAAAAAATTTAATTACAAGACCAACTAAAATGTTAGATCTCATATTTTGTACATAACTAATACTGAAAGGTTCTCTGAAACTCATCATTAAATGTTTTTTCACATTAATTTTATAATTATTGGACCCTTTATTGGCTTTCAATCTTCTATGTCTAGATTTTCCTGAATTGTATTGGCCATCATGTAAAGGTGTGTAATTCAATTTTATTAAAAAGTTAAAACTTCAAAAAGTTCTATTTTCTCTTGATACCATCTAATAAGGGTTTTATATGACCTTCAGTATATGATCTGTGATATGACCTATATGTACTAAAGATATGAAAACCTATGTTTTCTGGCTTATGTGTAAAGATTCAATTGTGATATAAAGCACTAAAAATAATTATTATTTAACTACACGGAAACAAATGAAACAAAACAATTAAAAATCTGTTTCACCTTCATCTTCTACAGTGTCTGTATTTGTTTCAAATGTCATACTGGGTAGGTAAATGCAAAACGTTAAAAAAATATAGTAATACCGATAACAACTCCTTTGTGTTAAAGTAAACAATCGGAATGGCGCATCTTTATCCAACATGTCTGTATAAAGTCTTGCTGAAATTATTCTCGTAATGTAACCTTTTTCAAGCCACTTGAACTGCTTTCCCTATGTGTTTATTCCTTGGAACTAATGGCTATTTCAAATTGGAAGAAAAGTCCATGCAAATTACACTTTTGTGACAAAGTTTTTTTTTGAGAAAACCCAGTAAAATTACTTTAGACAGCTGTAGCGTGTATTCGCTAGTAGTAAAACAGTTTTTTAAATTGAAGTTTTTACTAAATAATGATGTGAGCAACATTTATAGTTATTGAAAACATTGTTTGTTGTAAGTTTTCTTCTAACTGAAAGAAAGAAAAAAGGGAATGATTTACTATCGCTAAACTGCTCTCATATCCACTTCATAACACATTGAAATTATTATATTTAACTTAATGTTTTTTTTTGTAGGGCAAAAGCGTGGCTAAAATTGTGTTGCAGGGAGGAATTGGCTGTTTGCTGGAATGTTCCCCTAATTGCAAAGTAGAGTTTGTCGAAGACACTTTATTAATGAAAATTCAGGTTTTTCAAGTGTTTTAGATGCACTTTGAAGTTTTGTAATTAATTTTTGTTTACTGAGAAGAAGAAACAAATAATAAAAGATCTAAGAGAGAAGAGACGTAATAAAAGATCCATTAAGTTTTGGAATTGATGATCAGTTTGGAAATATCAAAAAACATAAGGCAGTGCAAGTAAAACTGAAAGAAAAAATTGTGCATAGATCAATCATAAGTAAAGAAAAATATTTTAAGAAAGAAAGTTTTGTGTGGATACAGATTCAGTATCAGTTTGCAGTATGACCGACGAATCTTCTAACGCCTACACACATGAAATGTACAATCTTGATCAAGATTCAAGGAGTTCAGATACGGATAACTCAGAAAGGGAAACAATTTTATGAACAAAATGCATAAAGCTGCTCTTTTATGCATATCTTGCGAGTCACAACTGTTACTAGATTTCCCTAAAGAATGTTATTTTTGCATAAATATTTTATTAAAACAAAATGTATTTAAATAATAAAATCTATAACAAATCCAGTTCTAAAGTTCTACAGCCAAGGCTAAGGCTGTTGCAATAAGCTTTTGCCATCAGTCAGATGGATGTCCAACAATTGACCCCTATAACACTCAAATCTTCCTATACAGAATCTAACTATTGGTATGAGGCATTTCAAGCCCTTGAATTTTAGAGATCAGCTTTTTTGTTGGATAAAAATTTTCTTCTACGCATGACAAAGCTACCTGAAATATAATGCTTTGTTTACCCTGACAAGATGTACTGTGTTATCTACAAAAGAGTAAATATATGTCAATATCATCAAGCGCAGTGGTGAATCTTGAATTTGTTAATTTGGTTGGTAAAATGGTGTAGAGTGGCTGGGTGAAAATAGATTACGTGGCTGACATGACCCATTAATTCCGTGATGAACTTGCTCTCACTACAGTATTGGCCGTTAACCGCAAACTTTCCTACACCATCTTACAGTCGCTGTAACGACTGTAAGGTTATCCTGACCATCAGTAGCCATGAATTTGCTTGACTGTTGTTGCTAACGACCATGTGAATTTAACTACTCAATGTATTAACATTTCATTGCTTGTAAAGTTTTGAATTGAATAAACTATAGAATAATTTTGTTTTAAAGTTTGTTAATTTTTTTATTAACAAATATATCATTTGAAAAGTATATATTATTGAAAAAAAGTAGTTTGTGTTATTTTTTCAGGAAAGTGTCTATCATATTAAATGAAGTATTATAAAATAAAATTTTGTTCCTAGATGCTACTATCTACCTATAACATTCGTTTACCAATTGTTTCTAAGATATAAACAGGTTTCAAGCAAAGCCAAAAAAAAAATTTAATTACAAGACCAACTAAAATGTTAGATCTCATATTTTGTACATAACTAATACTGAAAGGTTCTCTGAAACTCATCATTAAATGTTTTTTCACATTAATTTTATAATTATTGGACCCTTTATTGGCTTTCAATCTTCTATGTCTAGATTTTCCTGAATTGTATTGGCCATCATGTAAAGGTGTGTAATTCAATTTTATTAAAAAGTTAAAACTTCAAAAAGTTCTATTTTCTCTTGATACCATCTAATAAGGGTTTTATATGACCTTCAGTATATGATCTGTGATATGACCTATATGTACTAAAGATATGAAAACCTATGTTTTCTGGCTTATGTGTAAAGATTCAATTGTGATATAAAGCACTAAAAATAATTATTATTTAACTACACGGAAACAAATGAAACAAAACAATTAAAAATCTGTTTCACCTTCATCTTCTACAGTGTCTGTATTTGTTTCAAATGTCATACTGGGTAGGTAAATGCAAAACGTTAAAAAAATATAGTAATACCGATAACAACTCCTTTGTGTTAAAGTAAACAATCGGAATGGCGCATCTTTATCCAACATGTCTGTATAAAGTCTTGCTGAAATTATTCTCGTAATGTAACCTTTTTCAAGCCACTTGAACTGCTTTCCCTATGTGTTTATTCCTTGGAACTAATGGCTATTTCAAATTGGAAGAAAAGTCCAAAGTCATTGGATCAATAAAAAAGAAAGAGGGGTTAATAAAAAAAATTTACGGTTGTCAATATTTTAAATTTAATGAGGTGGGTTTTAAATTTAATGGGGTGGCTTAGTTTTATTAAATAAAGTACAAATAAATAAATAAATCAATTGTAATAATTTGTTCATGGTAACTGTTAAACGGAAAGCAATTGTTCGTTATATGTCAACAAAAAAAATAACTTCTGAGTATGTAATATAATATTATTTTATAAATTAACGATTGTAATAAGATTAAATCATTTTTTTGATTAAATAATTGAAAAAACAAAACCTTATTAAATAACTAATAATTCTATTACAAATGAAAACAGTCCATGTATACCTAAATATGTACTTAAAATTATAATATTTAGGACGTGTTAAGAAGAAAATGGCGCCTAAGTACCTACCTAATATCGATTTTATATTAATTTATATATGTCATCGGCTAATTGTAAAATCTATTAGTTTATAAAATTAGTAGGGAAATTGTGAAGTGCGGTTTTTATATTATTCAGAAATATCACTTGAATTGGTTAATGTGTAAGTAAGTTAGATTTGTTGGTTTCTTGTAAATTATATAGGTATTTTGCAAGATTCTCCAAGGGAGTTGGAGCTCAATTTAATTGAAATTTAATAGATTTTATTATTATCCTGCGACATGTAAAACAATAAGTGACCACAAAAAAAGGTACTACAAACCGCCTCTTAGTGATAATTGTAGTACCTATAAACAGTGTTTTTTAAGAAAGTCAATATCAATTGGAGTATAATAGATAGATAAAAGTAGTTATAACTGAAAATTCTATTATTAGCTTACTTTATGATTCAATAAGTCTCTTAAAATAGCCTTATCATTTTTGTAATAATATATTTATTTTGGAGTCTCTTTAAAATCTTAATAGGGACTTCAGCGGAAATCCTTTTGCATTTCTTCACATAGATATTTTTTGGATTTCTGAAAAATCTTTATTGTCTATTATTTTGACTTATTATTTTTGTTCGCATTTGCATTGCGTAAAGTCAGGTTAGTCATATTATCAGTATGGCTGCTGTTCCCAAATGTTCTTTTTTCTTTTTGTTGAATATTTTTCTATCGTCTGGGATATTTTAATTGGAGAAATACGCTGTTTCTTCAATTAAAGTTGGTCTTCAATATTTTGTCTTTACTTCTATTTCACCTGTGTCATTTTTTTTACTTCTATTGTAGCGCTTAATTTATAGTTTTCATTAGTAATTTCTTCTCCATATATCAAAGAATCTTCAAAAATTATGGGCATATCTAAAACATGCATATATCCACCATCTCTGTATTCAAATCATTTTTTTGATCTTTTTCCAATACTTTTAGTTATTTTGTCTTTTCTTTCTTTTATTCTTGTTTCACTCCATTTCCTTGTTTCAAATTTACTTGTAAACTTGTGGAAGATTCTATTTTCTAGTCCACATAATCTGTTTATTTCTTTTTGCTAACTCTTTATTTTCAGACTCCAATTTTTCTCTTTTTTTGGCTCTTATGGCTGTAGTTCCATATTGTATATCATTTAATAAATTTACAACAGATTCATCTATTGCTTCTTCTATGTATATATTGGTACCAAATAATTGTTCTAGGAAGCGGGACAGCACTTCATTTGGGTTGGATACCAATTTTTTTAAACCCTATTCGCAAATTGGATGTGTCATTTTCTTTAACTAGATTTTTTAACAGCTAAGGGAAGCAACCCTTAGGAATGCAAATCTCATCTGCCATTCGTTGTCTTCCAATTCATTAAAATTTTACCCTAACATTTCTCATCCACCTGAAAAACACTACATGGCAAAGAGGGTAGAATTGTTAGGCAAGAGAACAAAAGCAATCTTGTGCTCTTTGCAGAGTTTTATGATAACAACCGATAAATGTGACAACCAATTGTCACCAACTAACACTTTTTTCCCAGGCTTGTTAACAAAAAATGGAATAACGATTGCTTGAACCAAATTCTCGAAAATAACTCCGTCAAACCAACCTGACAATGAGCGATTGTATCTGCTCCTTTAGGGCCATAAGAACCTCAAGGCTTATAAAAATTTTAAACTTTATGGACAACATAGAACGGTAAAATCTGGCCTCATACTGATCCAGCCATCGTTTCAGAAAATCTCGCCTTTAAGTGGTTTGTGATACGCTCAAGATATTTAGTTCACTGTTTAGTTACGATCTTTTTACGTCCAGAATAGTCAGTAAGATTATTTTCATTATAAAAGATTATGTTCGAAGCTGGGACTTTTTCTAAAAATTTGTTAACTTTTATAATATAGTTTTTGACCACATCTGGCGATACAGTGGCTCGGGCTCCTTTAACATTTTGATATTATATATTATTGATATTCGTTGCGACATCTTTCCTCCTTATCTATGTAAAAAACTTTTTAATGAAATCTGGACCAGGCAAATTGTTTTTAAACATTTCTGTGGATTCTAAATTTATTGATATACGTTTTAACTATGTATCTTAAATTTAAAGAGTCTAGGATGTATCCCCACTCGGCGCATACCTTTAGGCACTGTATAATATATAGTTCTGTTCTGAATGATGAGGCCTTTTGGCCATCCTATGGTTTTAATATTTCTTTGCTGTGATGGTATAACATGGACATCCATTTTATATTTCCCAGCTACTGTTTTAATGGAACAATTTCCTGTTAAAATATTCTTCAATCGCCTGTTCAATAATAATTTTATCCATATTTTTTTATCGTTTTTCTCTGGGGTTGGGTTTATATGCCTGCTGTATCTTCCAAAGTAATTTAAAAAAAAACAAAAAAGTTTCAAGTATATGCCCGCTGTATCTTCCAATTGTCGGGCATTTCTATTTAGCCATTCTACATTTCTATTAACCCCATTATTCTTCAATTCTATCCACCCCTGTCTCTTCATCTATTGATCCCATTATAGTTTGATTTGAAGTTGATTTTACTTTAGGGTAAGATTTGATTAAAAACTTTTTAATTTTTACTTACCTGCAAGTTTCTACAAAATAAGATTGAATAGCATTTGAAGTAAACTAGGACTGATATCTAAATTGAATTTAAATATTTCACAATTGTAAGTTTTCACGCAATTTGAAATCATAACTGTTAGCAGTTTATTTTGACATATTTTTTTTTCTTATAGAAACCTAACCATGGGGTGGTCAGATGGATACCGAGATTGACGATGGCAATAAGATGGCTATGAATCTAAATGTATACAGCCAACTCAGATGATAGCTAAGTGTCATGATAGATAAAGATGCTATACAACTACATTACTGAACAGAAACACAAACCCCGCAATACTGAGCCGGTTTTGAAATAATTCTCAAAGCAAAGCTTTACTGTGCAAAAATATAATATTATATTTCACATACTTAATATTTTAAGACTTGTATGTTAATTAAAGAAAAAAGATGTCATAGGTTTACCATGCAAATTACACTTTTGTGACAAAGTTTTTTTTTGAGAAAACCCGGTAAAATTACTTTAGACAGCTGTAGCGTTTATTCGCTAGTAATAAAACAGTTTTTTAAATTGAAGTTTTTACTAAATAATGATGTGAGCAACATTGTTTGTTGTAAGTTTTCTTCTAACTGAAAGAAAGAAAAAAGGGAATGATTTACTATCGCTAAACTGCTCTCATATCCACTTCATAACACATTGAAATTATTATATTTAACTTAATGTTTTTTTTTGTAGGGCAAAAGCGTGGCTAAAATTGTGTTGCAGGGAGGAATTGGCTGTTTGCTGGAATGTTCCCCTAATTGCAAAGTAGAGTTTGTCGAAGACACTTTATTAATGAAAATTCAGGTTTTTCAAGTGTTTTAGATGCACTTTGAAGTTTTGTAATTAATTTTTGTTTACTGAGAAGAAGAAACAAATAATAAAAGATCTAAGAGAGAAGAGACGTAATAAAAGATCCATTAAGTTTTGGAATTGATGATCAGTTTGGAAATATCAAAAAACATAAGGCAGTGCAAGTAAAACTGAAAGAAAAAATTGTGCATAGATCAATCATAAGTAAAGAAAAATATTTTAAGAAAGAAAGTTTTGTGTGGATACAGATTCAGTATCAGTTTGCAGTATGACCGACGAATCTTCTAACGCCTACACACATGAAATGTACAATCTTGATCAAGATTCAAGGAGTTCAGATACGGATAACTCAGAAAGGGAAACAATTTTATGAACAAAATGCATAAAGCTGCTCTTTTATGCATATCTTGCGAGTCACAACTTTTACTAGATTTTCCTAAAGAATGTTATTTTTGCATAAATATTTTATTAAAACAAAATGTATTTCGTGAAATATAATGATCACTTTTAAAAAATATATTTGCATCAACCTAATGCCATCTTGGCCTTGGATTTTGGTTTGATGTCAAGTTCTGTCACTAAAATCATAACGGTTACTGTTCCAGTTATAGCCTCTTTATTCATATCACTTGTATTTTTCCACCTTCAACCGATGTACAGTTGAATCTACCAAATAGAAAAAAACTATAAACGGGTTCAAAGTATTATCGACTGTTTTGAGATTCAGATTAAAAAGCTTGTTGTTGCTGTAAAGCAAGCTCTTACATAGTCTGATTATAAATGAAATCTGATTATCTGTTTTATTACAACATCTTCAGGTGGGCTATTAGCAAAGATTATCATCTAAAAACTTAAAGTAGAAATAATACTACATTACGTCGTTTCAATTAATTATCAATTGGGAGACTTCATAATAATATATTTTTCCAATATTTTCCCCTTTTAATAACAGCAGTGTCTTTAAATGTTAGAGCACCAAATACTTCCCCAACTAGTGAGATATCTTTTGTCTTGCACTGTGCTATTTCACGCATTTTTGAAGCTGTTATTCGTAGGTAGCCCATCTCAAACCACAAATTGGAATCCGATTGGGCCATTGTAACCTCTTTTACTTGATTCCGTCATTTCATTCTTACAAAATGTTATAAAACACGCAACATCAAAATCCACAGGTTTTTTTTAAATGATTAATTAGTTAATGAATAGATATCTTTTCCACTTTTTTTTCACATACGTATTGTAAGAGCGGCACTGTATTGAAGTTCTCGAAGTTTTAGTACTACTATGTTGAAAAAAAATGTTTCATTCTGTTCTACTTCATAACATGTACCAAAATTGTCAGCCCTAATCATTTTCAATGTAGAACCGGTACTTGAGTCTGAGCTCAGCGTGTTTGCCATCACAGTATTTTCTCGGCAGCGGTTGAGAGAAGATTAACGAGAAATCTTTCTAAAAGTCAAGGTTCTTCAATTAAAATTCAAGTACTTACTAGTACTTGAATATAATACAAGTAATACGTCAACTACGAGTAAAGAAATATTTCTTACTCGTAGTACGTCAATGAAAACATTCTGAAAAGTTCTAAATTACTTTTATATATTGTGAATCATTTGAAATTGAATCTGATCCATCTAAAATGCTCTGGAATGTTCTAAAAAATTCGAAAACGTTCTTGAAAAGTTCTAAGTTATTCTTAAATGTTGTGAATCACTTGAAATTTGTTAAAATATATGATTAAATTAGTAACATCAAATAAACAACGTAGCGACATCTATGACGTATGTGATTGTGATTATAATTATTGTCTCTGATATGTCAACTTTTGTACATCACTTGATTATCTAATTGAGTACACGTCGTTTTAATTTATAATAGGTTATGGGCCCAGGTATCGCCCTTAGGAGAAAGTAAAAAGTATATTTATTAGTTAGCTAGCATAGGCATTCTGAAAATCAGTGTTAAAATTAAATCAGTGAAAACAAATATTTCGTGATTCGTGAAGTAGCACGTGTTGTTACCGTCGTGCGTCTAATTCTTTTCTCACTAACGTACCGAATCTCATAGGACGAGAAAATTATCGCGAGTGGGCCTTTACAGTGGAAACTTGCTGATTTTGGAAAGCGTGGCGAATACCATCAAAGCGGAGCCTACTAAAGAAACAGCCGAAAATGATGCGAAAGCTAAAGCAAAATTGATCCTGACTATTAGATCCCTCGCTGTATGTTCACATAAAAGAAGCTAAATCACCAAAAAGCTTATGGACAAAACTAAAAATTATGTTCGATGATTATGGACGTTGCTGCGCAATTTAATTTCGATCCGTCTTGACAATTGTGAATCAATGACAAGTTTTCTTACGCAAATAATAGAAACGGGACAGAAGTTGTCTGGAAAAGGTTTTTTTGTGAACGACGAGAGGATTGGCTGCTTGATGCTGGCAGGATTAACTGAAAAATACATTCCCATGATAATGGCGATTGAACACTCAGGGATCGCCATTACTGCTGACGTAGTAAAAACCATATTCGTATCGTATCTATTCTGTGGTAAAAACGAAACTCATAGATATGGCCGGAGATGATTGTCAAGCCGGAAGTGTATTCTTGAGTAGAGGGCAGCACAGTCGACAGAAAAAGTCTAAAGTTGGCAGCTCTGGAAAGAATGACAGCAAAAATCATCATGGCGGCGGTATTTTGTCTATGAACATGAATGTCAACAGATCGGACAAGGCGAATATAAAATGTTATCGTTGTAAATAATTTGGACACTACAAAAACCAGTGTAATCAGTCAATTAATTATTCCGAGAAAACACATGCTTTCTCAGCTGTTTTTCTAAGTGGTCAATACGGAAAACATGAGTGGTATTTAGACAGTGGAGCGAGTGCTCATATGACACATCGCTGCTTTGAAAGAACACTGTCGTAACTCAAAAAGAGTGACTTTTTCAGTAGAGCACTTTAAAGTTTTTTCAAATCTTCAAATGCTGTATTTTTTATTTAATGCGCAAATATCGATGAAACTTGAATTAAAATACGAGAAATATATTGCAGTTTATGTTTATTAAATGTTTTTAAGAAAATAATACTTATTAGTACTAAATATTGAAAATGACTACTAGGTCTCAGACTTATAACAAAATAACACAATTAAACTTATGAAGACTACTGGCTCATTACAAAAAACACTAGAAAAAAATAAGGTCATTTTTAATAACAGATTTTTAGAAATAATACAAAATATTCATTATATTTTTCTTAGTGAACTGATACATTTTGAGTGACATCTTAGCATTATTTATTTTAAATCAATAGTGTTACAGTACCAATTCGGTCGTTCTTTTACAAAAATGCTTACTGTATGTAACATGTTTTATGGAAAAATAAAGTATTAACTGGTTTTACAGCAAATAATGAACAAACTAAAATTAGAAAAATGAGATAGTTTAACATCTTTAAAAATAGCTAACGCTTATTAAGTAATTGTTGTAGCATAGAATTTTATGAATTTTGGAAACAAAACATAAAAATTCAAAAAAGCTCAAAATTGAACAATATAGCTTTTATCAACTTAAAAATTAGAAAAATTTTATAAATTCTAAACACAAAACAGAGTTTACATCAGTCTCTATTTTGAACAGTCTTAAAAAGCTATCTAAATAACTAACTATAATACTTTGAGATCATAATAATCAGTTCGCAAGTTTTACATTACTAATACGCAAAAAAAATACTTTGAACGTGTCATATTACCTATACTTTGAACGTGTAATTGCTATAATTATAAAACCAAAGATGTATTGATGATTATAGCAATTCAACTTGGATACGTAATAAAATGTCGACGTATAACCTTTAGGACAAGGCATTGCATCTTGTAGATCATAAACGGATACTATACAATTGTCCGGAGTATTGTTTTTGTTCTCATCTTTTTGATCCCTTGCTAGTTGTTTTTCCTCTAGGTGAAGTTCGTAATCATGTTTCATAATTTGTTTGTCTTCTTCAGTCGCATTAGTGTAATTTGTACAGCTTTCGCATTGGTCTTTTTTAGGTTTGAAGAATGCCATATTGTATTCGGAACAAAATATATTGTAATATGCTAGATAATTACCAAAAGGTAAACCTTTACTTTTACATTCAGCAACATAGTCTCTATGTGAATCTGTTACAGTCTTGCCGCCTTCAATATATGTTCGCTTGGTGTCTGTTCTGCAGTAATGACTATCAACTTTCGGGTTAGAATCTAAGTGTTTTCTTATGCTATCTTTTACCAAAGGGTCAAGATGAGCATGGTTCTCGTGTTTGCTTCGACGATCTTGCTCTAAAATAGCCATTTCTGACATTATATTGATTACAGTCTTAATAACCCTGTCGTTAATATCAAGAATGGCTTTGAAACAGTTTTTAAAAATTCGAAGATTTTTATCCCCTATTGAAAGATAAACAGCAAAATTGTTTCCCCGATTACTATTGGGTACTTTGTACGAGTATCTCGGTTTGATTACGGAAACATGTCGCATAATATATTCTCGCTGCCGTTGCAAGTCCCCCATATCCTAGTAGTTTTGAAATATCATTTGTCTCTCTAATTCTGTAAAGTTCTCCTTACATTTAAATTTGCATTTATCTCCGCATGGAGTTTTCAATTGTCTCTTGGGAATTACTTTGTTTTTTTTATTCACGTACGATTTGCCATGATTTCTTAAAATTTTTGCTCTTACAGATATCCAGTTCTCAGGGTTTGCCTTGCGTTTACGTGCAATTTTTTTCGTAGACTCTGTATTTTGTTCTGTATTTTTTTCTATATCTTGTTCTGTATCATTTTCTATTTCTTGTTCTGTAACTTGTTCTATATCTTGTTCTCTATCTGGTTCTCTATCCATTTCTGTATCTGGTTCTGTAACTTGTTCTGTATCTTGTTCCTCAACTTGTTCTGCATCCTCTTCCGTGTCTGAAGAATCGCTAGACGATGATGAACTGTCAGAAGAGTCCGAGGAAGAGCTTGAACTAGATGAACTACTCGGTGGTAGATACGATATTTTTGAAGGACCTGGTTTGGACTTGTTTGAATAATCAATTTTTTGGTGAGAATTGGGCGTACTAATTTGACTTGAACTTGAATTTTTAGTCGCAATTGAAATCATGGGATCGATGTTTTCAGTAAACTTATTTCTTTTAAATCGCTTTGCGCGTTTCTTACTATTTATGTAACTATGATCAGAATCGGAATAATAGTCATCAGTATTAACGTAATTCGGGTCCATAAAGCTGTCACCTGAACAATAGTCATGTACTTGCTGGTTTAGCGGATCTTCTGCATCTAAAAGCTTTTTGTTTTCAGACGGCAAAGGTGATAGTATCACGCGTTCCGTTTGACCCATTCTGTCCTCTACTTGATTTTCCTGTAACATAAACAGAACATGAAAAAATATCCAATGAAACATGAATCAAAAAAGTTTAAAATAATAATATTCCTCTCGATACTACTACCTACACTTCATGTAAAAGTACGTATCACTTCTTGTATTCCTTTGATACTCAACGTGGCATTGACGTTCCGGAACATCTATAGTATTCGTCATTTTGCCACTAAAATAAAAAAAACAAGTAAAAGTTAGGTAGGTATATACCCGCACTTTCAGACAATTATCTGATTCTGATTCCCTGTCGTAGATATCGGACCTAGATTCTAGGTAGGTACCTTAATCTACGTACCAACCTTAGAATCTAGCTACTTAGAATAACTACACTTTATAAGTACCTAAGTACCGTATTAGTAGAATCTAGGTACATAGAATTTAGATACCAAGAATGTAGCTAACTAGTAACTAGCAACCTAGATTCATCATCACAGCCATTAACAGTCCACTGCTGGACTATGGGGCCTCCTCTACATTAGAGGCGTGTGCCGCATCGCAGTATTGTAGGTTATTTTAACAGAGAGCGCTGCTGCCCGGTCCCTGTCGGGTGTAGGCAGTCCCTTTGTCGCCTCTTACGACACCCACAGGATGAGATGGGGTGGTGACAAGTACGATTAGGTAGGTATCTGACATTTAAAAAAAAAATAAATGCGTTTTCTAGTTGCTTTTTATCTGAAATACTTTCAAGTACAATAATACGACAGATACGTCAATAATACGAAGAATAATACGATACGACGAATAATACGAAGACTTTATCCGTTAAACGGATAAAGTCTTATTACGAAAAATACTATTACAATCACGAAATAATTTATCTAGAAAAACGTTTTAATTTTAATTGTACAAATACTATCGACCCTGTTTTTTATTATAAACAGTAATATCTAATTTTAATACATTTAAGTTATACTTACTTTTTGTAGAACAACGTAGTACTCCCAAATGATACTTTGTGTATGAGAAGTGTCTAAAAGTTCTTGTAGATTTTTTTAAACAACAGAGTCACATCTCGAAATAATGCAGAATAATTCTAGATAAATGCGCACTCAAAATCTGTATTATTTTGTAATATGACCATATTCCATAAAACCAACCTAGTGTTCACTTCTAAATACAAGTTGCAACTGGCGATAGAACGCTATCTGTAAAAAATTGCGGCCAAAAATTGACCAATAGGATAAGGTCTTTTGGTGGTGCCACGGCAAAAAATTTTATTATAAAAATACGATCTTTACTGAGTATATAAAACAGATCATTTGACGTTGAATGGTGTTGAAAACTCAATTTTGTAGTATTTGGTAATAATACATTATTCTTCCAAAGCAGCGACATGATGAAAACATGTTTCAAAACAGAATGTTTACATCCAACATTAAGAAGATTATAGCTGCTAATAGAAGTGCTATGCCAGTTTTGTGCTCGGGTGATGTGCACATTGTAACAGTGACTCCAAACTGTAAATACGAGATTACACTGAAAGATGTGTTATGTGTTCCTGACCTTACTACGAATTTGATATCCATTAGTCAGATGATTAAAAATGGTAATAGAGTAGAATTCAAAAAGAGGTGTGATGTTTACAACAAAAACAAATTGCAGTGGCGAATGAGATTGATGGTGTTTACAAGTTGTCTTTAGAATATAAGCACTGTCTGTTTACATCTTCGGCAGTAAGCGGTGCAGTATGGCCCAGAAGAGTGGGTCATCTAAATATGAATGACTTAAATGCAATGAAAGAAGGTGCAGTATTGGGATTATTATACGCTGATAAGCCTGTAATTAACAAAAGTTCGTGCGCAGTGTGTTGCGAAGGAAAACAAAGTCGCTTACCTTTTGATCATACTGGAACACGGAGTGGCAGAGTACTGGATAAGATACATGCTGATGTATGCGGACCGATGGAGACGGCTTCGATAGGCGGAGCAAGGTATTTCCTAATACTTATCTATGATAATTCTCGAATGGTTTTTGTTTATTTCCTCAAAGCCAAGAGTGAAGTTTATAAATACTTCACAAGAAATTTAAAGCGATGGTTGAGAATCAACAAAGCAATAAAATCAAAATGTTTAGAACAGACAATGGCTTAGAGATTGGCAGCAGGGAATTTGAAAATTTTTTGAAAGATGCTGGAATAATTCACCAAAAAACAAATCCCTATACTCCTGAGCAGAACGGGTTAAGTGAGCGAATTAATAGAACTTTAGTTGAGAGAGCTCGTTGTTTGTTATTTGATGCTAATCTAGAGAAAAGGTTTTGGGCAGAGGCGATTAATGCTGCTGTTTATCTCAGGAATAGATCGGTTGCATCAAGATTAAATAACAAGCTACCACCCTTTGAGCTCTGTTTTAATTCAAAACCAGATTTAAGTCATATCCGAATATTTGGTAGTGAGGTGATGGGACCATGTCACAAAAACATATCCTAGCTGGTTTCTCTAAAAATGTCAAGGGATACAGACATAATCCCATCAAAAGATGTGTGATTACAAGTAGAGATGTGATCATTCATGAAAGTACTGACAACAATTATTCACGTGACAATGTATTAGTTTCAGTTGAGGATACCTGTGAAGAAGAAGAATCAGATCATGAAATGAGGCAGGAATTAGTCAATGTTAGAGAACGAAACTACTCCGTTAGTCCAGGATATCTCTAATTTTAAATATGAGAAAGCTATATCAGATTTAGCCACTACATTCCAGCAATCTGTAAGCACAGATGGAGAGCTAAATACAAGAGAACAATATGAAGATAAAGAAGAGTCAGATCTAGCAGAAACTAAACGTATCAAAAAGAAACCTGACCGTTATGGTTTTACTAATCTATGCATATCATCAAGCACAGAATGTGTCAGAGATCCCGTAAATGTTGAAGAAGCATTGAATAGTTTGGACAAAGAAAAATGGATTGAGGCAATGCTCGCATTGCCTTCTCGAAGAACTGCAAGCGTTTGAGGACAATCAGCCGTGGGTACCTGTTGATGAGTTGCCTTCTGATAAAACTTTAGTGCAGTGTAAATGGGTATTTAAAAGAAAAGTGAACAGTGATAAAAGTGTGCGGTATTGAGCGCGTTTAGTGGCTAAAGGTTATACGCAACGGCCACGTGTGGACTATGATGACACTTCTTCACCAGTGGTTAGGCATTCAACATTAAAGCAGTACAGTTAAACTTAGACATTACTCATCTGTCTAGATGAGTAATGTCAAACCATTTAAAAAAAATGTTTTAACGTCTGTTAAAACATTTTTTTTAAATGGTTTATCTTAAAGAGGACATTTACATGGTGCAACCTGATATTTCTTGTGATAGAAATAAGAAAAAGATTATTGTAAAACTTAATAAAGCCATATATGGATTAAAGCAATCATCTTGGTATGAGAAAGTTGAGCAATGTTTGTGTGAGTTAAATTTTAAGAAATGTAAATTGGAACCATGTGTATTTACAAAACTGAATAATGATGTTAAAATAGTTATTGCTTTATATGTAGACGATTCCTCTTTTTTTTCAAACAGTATGAAGGAAACAGATAAATTATTTTCAGTATTGTGTTCAAAGTTTAAAATTAAAAATGTAGGACAAGTTCCAAATTGTCTAGGAATTCGTGTTAAAATTGATAAAGAAAATAAGTTTATTACATTAGACCAAAAGCAATATGTAGAAGAATTGTTGAGTAAATTTAATATGTTAGATTGTAAAGAATGTACTACTCCAATGGATTGTAAATTGAATATTGAAAAAAATGAAACTTGTAACCAACAGATTCCATATCAACACCTGATTGGAAGTTTCATGTTTCAGTGCTAACAAGGCCTGACATAGAATTTAGTGTCAATTTCTCTAAGTTAATTTAATAGATGTTACACTGATGTTCATTGGAATAATGCGAAAAGGATTCTCAGATATCTAAAGAAAAAAAAATTTTTTGCTTAAAATATACTAAAGGAAAACCTAAACTCGTAGGATATGTTGATGCCGATTGGGCAAGCAATGTGGTAGATCGTAAATCTTACACAGTTATTGTTTTTAAATGTCTGGCTCTGTGATTTCCTGGGAGAGTAGGAAGCAGAGGACAGTGGCTTTATCCAGCATGGAGACGGAATACATGTCAATAGCTGAAGCATGTAAAGAAGCTATGTATTTGAGAGCTTTACTATGTGAAATTACTACTGAACTATGTACTATATCAGTATTCAACGATAGTCAGAGGGCACAGAAGTTCGGTCTCCGTTAACTCCACATACTAACACTTCAGCATCGAGGCCAGATTGTTTTCAGTACATCTATGCCAATACATCAACGACTGTCAAAGCTTGTATATCTCTGCACGGATAACTACACCAGAGAAGAAAGCCATTCAAATATCCCGTAAGAAGTGAAAAAAGAAAGCCAAGGAAATTGGACAGAAGTCTCATTGAAACCGATACGGCAGAGAAGGAAGAGATTGAAATCAATAAAAAAGGGCCAAAACAAAAGCATTTTTGAAAAGTTTTGTAAAGTGATTCTGAAGATGACGGAGAGTTGGTGTTAGCTGACTCAACAGACGATGAAAATTGGTTAGGCGACGAAGAAAATTTTATTACAAAAGAATCACTTATGAGGCCTTAGTAAAAGAATCACTTATGAGGATTTTACCAACACTGCCAAAAGAGGGACAATACGTTTAGGTCGAATTTGCATAAAAACTGTACATTTATATTAGCAATACTGACCTATATTTTACATGTATGGAACTTCAATTGTCTTGAGAGAGGGTATGCCACCGGAACCGTCAAACGAAGTGGAAAGGTTTTTCGCAACCCGATTATTTCATTATTATTTTCGTGTTATTTAGTCTATTTTGTCGCAATAACTTATTTAGTTTTTGTGTTATTTTTATTTGAAATCTATTTTCATTTCATTTTTGAACGTAGCTATATTCTCCATCTATTCTTATAATCAGTGTTGTGTTCGATAAGTTTGTTCTCTTGTTTATTTTTTGTATTATTCATTTTAGTGAAATAGAAAAACCTCCTAAACCTCCAGACCCTTCCAAATCACCTGTTTCTAATATTGGATTTGCTTCTCCTTCTTCCCCTGTTAGTTTTGTTACCGTAATGGACTTTCAACAGGAATTAAAACGAAAAACTAAACATTGTAAAAGAACAAATTGTAAAAAAATAAATCTAAAAATATTGCCTCTTTCCATCCATCTGACTCTTCCTGCACGGAAACAGAGGATACAATCCCTCGCAAGAACCCTCGCACATCTCTTTCAGAAGTAAATTCGAAATTACTTCCTTAAACCCCGGCCTCATCTCCTCCCTTCGACCCTCCGAATTCTTTTGAGGGCCGTTTATTCGTCTCTGGCGACGTTGGACCGTTTATTGTCCACGTTCCAAGAAAAGAACCCCAGTCTATTTCCGGATTCTCATTTCATGCTGTTAAATTTGGTTCCGCTTTAAAAATTTATCATGATGGCATTATTCGAGATGGAGTGAGACAAATTGGCAGGAATAGGATTTCGGTGAAATTTTCATCTGCTGATGCCGCCAACCGCTTCGTTAATCACACTGCCTTCACGGGATAGAATAAATTGTTCATCCCCTCCTTTAACTTCAGTCGCATGTGCATTGTGCACAATTTTCCAGTCGATTGGTCTGACGAGGTTACTAAAGACCGCCGCTTACACTTTAAAAAAATAATTTATGGCTAGCCTAAATATTTTCCGTCTGAGACGATGGTTATCTTTGATGGCCAAGTTCGTCCTCAACGCATATATATGGCTTACTCATCGCTTCCAGTTTCAAAATATGAATTCCCTACAATAAAGTGCTTCAAATGTTGTAGGTATATATGTTTCTGGCATGCATGGCAGTACACCACATCGGAAGCAACACTCTTCCGAGTGGTTGGTTCCGATGTGGTGAAGGTCACGTTGGGAGCTAACTAGAAAGAAACTAGCCACTTCATCTTGATAAAGCAAAATGGATCTTTTGCAGTAGAAATCATGATTCCACTGATAGAAATTGCCCATAATTCGAAAGGCAAAAACAATCTAATTTGAAATGTCTGAAAGAGCAATTTCCTATGCGGAAGCGTCCAAAATGGTCCATTCTGCTAAAAAATCATACGCCTCAGTTGCGGCTCATCCCCCTCCCCCTAACACTTCTTTCTCCAATTTCTTCCCAAAATTTGTTCTCTCTATCTCGTCCTACCAACTCTTCTCACAAAAAAATTGTTACTCTGAAACCCCGATCCCACTCTTTGACTAGTTCCAACCAGGGCTATGACCGCTCGGCTCTAGAACAAACCTAGGCAGTCTTCCGAATTCCTCAACCTGAAAATGGTTGCGGCTTTAGTCAACAATCTACAGCTAATAACGCCTTCTTCTACGAGTATTATTCAATTTCTTTTGACCACCTTGGTCAAAATTCTGAGTTCCCCCAATCAAATACTGTCCAACGTTGCCTCCTCTATTCTTAATTCCCTTCAATCCCTTCTTTCTAATGGCTTCGCCAAATGCGGCGAGGGTCTTGCAATGGAATAGTCGCAGTATTATTTCCAACAAATTAAATCTTCGTCACCTCCTTGTCAGGTATTCACCATCCGTTGTTGCCATCTCGGAGACTTGGTTGGATTCCATTTTAAGATCCAGGGCTATGTCTGTCTCCGGGATGATAAAGAAGATCCGCCCTATTATTTGACAAATCCCTTCCCTTCTCTCAGATTCCTTTTGGCTCCCGCCGTTGTCAATTCAATATTGTTGCTGCGAGAGTTAAAGATATCACTATCTTCTCCAAATATGTCCCCCTTCCAACATGTTACTTAGCATTAGAACTACGGTTTATTTTATCTTCAAGTCCTGGCCCATATATTATTCTGGGAGATTTTAATGCTCATCACCCGTCTTGTGGTTCCTTCCGAATCAACGCTCTTTGGGTCTCCTTGGTGGAACTCCAGGGCGATTGAGGCCTGTGTTAACTAAATCATGGTTCTCCAACACGAGTTCCTGTCCCATTTCAGAACCCGAGCTCAGTAGATATCTCTCTTTGCTCCTGATCCTTGGCATCCTTGGTTTCCTGGAATATTCTTTCTGAGTCTTTTGGAAGCGACCATTTCCCCATTTTGATTTCTTTCCCTCATTTAAATTTACATATTGAAAAAATTTCCCCCCTTCAAAAATACAACCTTCATAGGGCAGATTGGAACAAACTGATGAACAGCTGAACTGATGAATAGCAGAACTATTTGCAGAGGTAATAAAATACTTCATATAAGGATCAGCATCATCAAAGAATTTTTCGTCAGTACTGATAATGGACAACCACGAATCTCACTTGTCTATCCAAGCCCTCGACTTGGCGAAAGAGTTCAGCGACACTGTGCTCATGTTGCATCCACACACCTCGGTCAAATTACAGCCCTTAGACGTTAGTATCCATGGCCCATTTAAAACTTATTATTCGGGCGCAATAGGGTCGTGGATGATGCGTAATCCTGGTAACCTTGTCACAATCGCGATGATGCGTAATCCTGGTAACATTGTCACATTGGAGGATTAATTGGACAGGCTTTCAAAAAATCTATGACGCCGATAAACATCAGATATTCTTAAAAGAACCGATATATACTTTTTTGACAAGGATATTTTTATGGGATTTTATGTCGTTACAGATAGACCGATTGAATCATCAGGTAGGTACAATTTTGTAATGTTTGATTATTTTCCAGCTCTTAGCCGGTTGTTTTTCATCCGAACTATGCCTTTTATGTTGAAACAAAACCTACCTGTACTTATCTATCTCTCCTTGAATGCGTCGTGTGTCTAATTATCTATTTATCATTTGTCTAGTACCCATTAGTTTGGAACTAGATAACTGTGTGTGAAGAATGTTGAATGATATTTATTTACTTATTTGCAGCTGCGCACCTAGAAGTTGACGAAATTTTACCAGGTCCCTCTTACATTGGAGGTGATGAACTTGAAATTTCCGATGAAGAGATTATTCATTCAGGAGCTGGAAATATTTCTCTCAAAATATTAGACCAAAATGTAAAAACTCCAAATCCTTCTGTACTACAAGCTCTTCTAAAATCTGTTGATCGCCACCCATACCACCCTCCAGTTGTTGCAAATTCTGCTGGAATCTATTCCATTGATGACATTACAGACATTGACGACACTACCACGTCCTTCCTCAATGCCTCTTTCCCCGAATATTTTATCTTTAGCGGCTACAAAAGAGATAATAAATCAGATTTCTCAGGTTCGGTCTCCGTTAATTCCACATACTAACACTTTAGCATCGAGGCAAGATTGTTTTCAGTACATCTATGCCAATACATAAACGACTGTCAAAGCTTGTATATCTCTGCACGGATAACTACACCAGAGAAGAAAGCCATTCAAATATCCGGTAAGAAGTGAAAAAAGAAAGCCAAGGAAATTGGACAGAAGTCTCATTGAAACCGATACGGCAGAGAAGGAAGAGATTGAAATCAATAAAAAAGGACCAAAACAAAAGCATTTTTGAAAAGTTTTGTAAAGTGATTCTGAAGATAACGGAGAGTTGGTGTTAGCTGACTCAACAGACGATGAAAATTGGTTAGGCGACGTGGAAAATTTTATTACAAAAGAATCACTTATGAGGCCTTAGTTTTTACTAAGGCCTCATAAGTGATTGAGACATAAGAGATTGACTCTTTTGAATCACTTATGAGGCCTTAGTAAAAGAATCACTTATGAGGATTTTACCAACACTGCCAAAAGAGGGACAATACGTTTAGGTCGAATTTGCATAAAAACTGTACATTTATATTAGCAATACTGACCTATATTTTACATGTATGGAACTTCAATTGTCTTGAGAGAGGGTATGCCACCGGAACCGTCAAACGAAGTGGAAAGGTTTTTCGCAACCCGATTATTTCATTATTATTTTCGTGTTATTTAGTCTATTTTGTCGCAATAACTTATTTAGTTTTTGTGTTATTTTTATTTGAAATCTATTTTCATTTCATTTTTGAACGTAGCTATATTCTCCATCTATTCTTATAATCAGTGTTGTGTTCGATAAGTTTGTTCTCTTGTTTATTTTTTGTATTAATCATTTTAGTGAAATAAAAATACCTCCTAAACCTCCAGACCCTTCCAAATCACCTATTTCTAATATTGAATTTGCTTCTCCTTCTTCCCCTGTTAGTTTTGTTACCGTAATGGACTTTCAACAGGAATTAAAACGAAAAACTAAACATTGTAAAAGAACAAATTGTAAAAAAATAACTAAAAATATTGTCTCTTTCCATCCATCTGCCTCTTCCTGCACGGAAACAGAGGATACAATCCCTCGCAAGAACCCTCGCACATCTCTTTCAGAAGCAAATTCGAAATTACTTCCTTAAACCCCGGCCTCATCTCCTCCCTTCGACCATCCGAATTCTTTTGAGGGCCGTTTATTCGTCTCTGGCGACGTTGGACCGTTTATTGTCCACTTTCCAAGAAAAGAACCCCAGTCTATGTCCGGATTCTCATTTCATGCTGTTAAATTTGGTTCCGCTTTAAAAATTTATCATGATGGCATTATTCGAGATGGAGTGAGACAAATTGGCAGGAATAGGATTTCGGTGAAATTTTCATCTGCTGATGCCGCCAACCGCTTCGTTAATCATACTGCCTTCACGGGATAGAATAAATTGTTCATCCCCTCCTTTAACTTCAGTCGCATGTACATTGTGCATAATTTCCCAGTTGATTGGTCTGACGAGGTTACTAAAGACCGCCGCCGACTTTAAAAAAATAATTTATGGCTAGCCTAAATATTTTCCGTCTGAGACGATGGTTATCTTTGATGGCCAAGTTCGTCCTCAACGCATATATATGGCTTACTCATCGCTTCCAGTTTCAAAATATGAATTCCCTACTATAAAGTGCTTCAAATGTTGTAAGTATATATGTTTCTGGCATGCATGGCAGTACACCACATCGGAAGCAACACTCTTCCGAGTGGTTGGTTCCGATGTGGTGAAGGTCACGTTGGGAGCTAACTAGAAAGAAACTAGCCACTTCATCTTGATAAAGCAAAATGTATCTTTTGCAGTAGAAATCATGATTCCACTGATAGAAATTGCCCATAATTCGAAAGGCAAAAACAATCTAATTTGAAATGTCTGAAAGAGCAATTTCCTATGCGGAAGCGTCCAAAATGGTCCATTCTGCTAAAAAATCATACGCCTCAGTTGCGGCTCATCCCCCTCCCCCTAACACTTCTTTCTCCAATTTCTTCCCAAAATTTGTTCTCTCTATCTCGTCCTACCAACTCTTCTCACAAAAAAATTGTTACTCTGAAACCCCGATCCCACTCTTTGACTAGTTCCAACCAGGGCTATGACCGCTCGGCTCTAGAACAAACCTAGGCAGTCTTCCGAATTCCTCAACCTGAAAATGGTTGCGGCTTTAGTCAACAATCTACAGCTAATAACGCCTTCTTCTACGAGTATTATTCAATTTCTTTTGACCACCTTGGTCAAAATTCTGAGTTCCCCCAATCAAATACTCTTCCCCTCTTCAAAAATACAACCTTCATATGGCAGATTGGATGGGATTCCGTACCTTCCTAAGTGTCAAAGTGTATTCCCTCCCTCCAGTAGACTTGGATAGCATTGACTCTTGCTATGACCAATTTGTAACGGCTATAGACCTATTCGCTCACAACTTTATGCCACTTAAAAGATTTAACCACCACTTCAGATTTATCCACCATTCTCGCCCCTGGTGTGATGGAGGCTATTCGGCATCGGTTAAAACCCGCAAAGAGGCTGAAGCGATATATGAATCTAATATGTCGGAAGAAAACTTCCTCTGGTTTCGAAAGACACAAGCTCAGACTAAACGAACTTAAAAATCCTTAAAAAGAAGAGGTAAGTTTGAATAAAATTCTGTCACTCCCTCTCTCCTTTTACATCCTCTCGTGTCGTCTGGTCTAATATAAAACTCTTTCGGTCTTTTTTCAGCCTGATCTTCCCAAAACTTTACACGGGAATTGGGTTGACCAATTTTTAAATAAACTTGCTCCCCCATCCGTCCCAAATTTAAATGAATTACCTTTCAGGTATAATTTTACTAGCGCCAATAATTTTTTTTTTCAATTTAAAATGTAAGAAAGAATATAGAAGCTTAGTAGTTTGGTACTTTTAAGTCTTAAAAATAATCTGGTTTATAATTAGTAATTTTTCCATCAAAGTTCCTTTTTAAATATTTTAAACTTTGTCTTGATGGAACTCCACTCCGTTTTTTAAATTTTAGAAGACATTTGTGAAAAACTATCTTTTGTAATATAAAGTGCACCGCCTTAAATACCAAAATGGACTTTCTGTTTGTAGTTTGTGATTGAATACTTAATAATTAGTTTTTTCTCAATATTTTTGAGAGTGAAGAAAATATTAAAAACACTTTTAACGACTAAGTAGTCCAAGAAATAAAAAACATTTAATTATTTTCAATTGCACTGGGCCTATCTCTGATGTAGTTAGAAATACGTTTAACAGCAAAATCCTGTTATTAAATATATAATGTTATACGACAAAACGTTATTATTACTGTTTTCTTTCATAAAGTCTGTCGATACTTTATTCACTACTATTTAGTTAAAAAAAATTACTGAATTCCTTTACGATTTAACAAATTTACAAAACTAAATCGTCATTCAAAACAACTGCATTTAATTTAAGGAAACAATTTAACATTTAAAACATCCAATTTAACAATAATCACTACACGGAACAATTCGTTTGTTCCGAACACATTACATTATGTTAAAAAAAAATTTGCTAAAATAAACATGGCAAAAAAATAAAAAATATTTTTTTAATAATGTGATCCATTTTTTTAAATTAATGGTAATTATTGTAAATAATGTGATTCATTTTTAAATATGCTATCAAAATTACTATGCCAAACGTTACCAGTCCTAAGCCCGGAGCCATAAATATTTGTTAGTAGAATGAAAAATGAAACACTGTATTTTATTGACCTTGATTTTCTGAAGTTCTGCTTGTCTATGCTATAGATTAATTGGGCTATGTTTTTGTCAAAATGCGTCCAACAAAATGGCTGTTCAAATGGGTCAAAACGTCCATTCTGTGAAAACCGTATCTATTCTGTGAAAACGTCTTCTGCTAAAGCAGATTCTACTATCTGGTATAGCTTTTTTATACTTGTATTCTTTTCTTTATTTTTTATATTTCTATCTGCTTCGTAATATCTTTGTGCCTATTTTAATATTATCTCCTTCTGTTTTTATTTATTACATACCTATTTACGTAGTTATCAAATCTGGACTAACTGTTACCTTCTCAATATCTTAATAATATCTTTATATTTGTTTTAATGTTATCTTTTTATTTTTTTTTATTTACGTACTTTTAAAATCGTGAAAAAGTTTTATTTTTTTAATATGTCTGCCGCCTACACGTATTGTAAAGGTTGTGTACCAAATTAAATCGATCAATATTATTTATTTGCACTATTTTCCAAAGAATGGAAATGGAAGAGCAATTTGGCTAAATAATATTACAAGTAAAAACTTAAAAATGTTATCTATCGTAGGTCTAAAAGAAAATTCGTCTGTCAATAACTATATGATTTATTGATATCTTTTAACAACAGAAGCTGCTATGTAGTTATGTTCCGGATATCCGTATCCGCGGATATCCGTGGGAGAAGAAAGATCCGCATCCGTATCCGTTACTTTTCTCGCGGATCTTTTACCTTATTAATTTTCAATTGATAGGATGAAATGCTATATATAGGTGATTAGGTAGATTTAAAAAACTATTAAATTAAATTCAGAGTATTTTTTATTTCTTAAAATCAAATATTTGGCACCTTTGTATTGCAAACATTTATCGTAGTAAGTTACTATACCAATAGTACATAACTCAAGGGTAATAAATCAACTATCTTTACAAAACCTAAATCTTCGTTTTTTTATAATTATAATGAGATCTCTCATAACTTATAAGATCACTTTTATAACTATGAGATGATGAGAAAACCAAAAATAAATTCTAATTTAGTGATTATTCTAATAAAGTAAATTAATACTGCGTAAGTGATACTTGTCTTCATAACGGTGGCCTCCTCGTTTGCAAAGTGCAAACGAGGAGGCCACCGTTATGAAGACAAGAAAGCTTTGTGTTTGGCGATGTATATGTGGAGCAAGGAGTTCAAGTTGCCATCAATCCGTACTTTGCGATGTCTCATGAGTAAAGTAAATTTTAGACCAGGATTTTCTTCTAATTTTATTGTTGATGACTTGAAAAATCAGACTGGAAGACAATAGAATAAAATTTATTATTCTATTGTATTTGATAAAGTAGCTTTATCTCCTGGTACATCATATTGTAATGTAGAAAAAGGGATTATTGGTATTATGGACTTCGATGAGAAAGAGGGAGAAAAAAAGTTTGCCGATCATGTGTTTGTGTTTATGATATGAGGTGTATGTGAATCATGGAAGCAAGTGATTGTATATTATTTACGTCAGTGCACAACACCAATTAACGAAAATATTCTGCAAGATTGTACAAGTAGTGAAAGAGTGTAATTTGATTCCATTATGTATCATGTGTGATAAGGGAATGACAAATAGGGGAATAACTCAGCGTGAATGTGTTTGAAAGGTGAAAATTATAAATCAAATATGATGAGTGTCAAGATCTAATTTGTTGTATATTATTTGCACTCCACGTTTATTTATTGTTAGGGAATGACTGTAAAAAAAGAGCAACATGAAAAGATATTTACATATGAGCGTGATATATCAGGACAGAATGCGTAAGATGAAAGTGAGTAGCTTTTCAGTTCAACGAAGCAGGCGGGCATAGAAATGTATAATAGAAGAGATAATGTATAAAGTTCAATTTATTATTTTATGTTTTTCATTTACTTAAACTTAATTGAAATTTATGGAATTACCACTTTGTTACCACTGATTAATTTAGTGCTAGAATATTATAAGTTCTATTATAATGATTTCCATTTACTTTCCCATTTCAGTAAACATTTATTGACAGCAAATATTTGAAATAATTCTTGGAAAAATTTTCTCTCAATAAAAATATTTTATGTGTTTTATTGAAGATTCAACTTCATTTCCAGGTGATCCAGTGATTCCAGGGAAGAGTAGATCAATGGTAGACACGGACGAGATCATCGATTCTTCAACAAGTTATTTGATAGTGTTAATGGTAAGCCCAGATATTGTAAGGGTAAACTTATGAGTAAGTGAGAAAAGTGGACAATGCAAGTTTTAGGTAGGTTTAATAAGAACACTAAAAGGTTTACAATTTGTTGAAATATTAGGCACACTTAAATATCTACCTAGTATAAACAATTTGGTAATAACTTTAAGAAGCTTCCGCTCTTTAACACATTTTCTATAAAGTGAAGAAAAAATTCAATTTTATTCACATCATAATATCAACCAAGATCCATTAGAAATTTTTTTGTGCAAATTAAGATTTCATCACTGCATTAATGACAATCCTACATGTAATACTTTCCAAAATTCCATTAAAACATTAATACCATACAGTTTAAGTATAGGGTGGGCTGTCGAACTGTGAACCACACTTTTTTCTGAGACCTATATCTTAGAAGTTAACGTTTTCAGTTCCAAACTTTTTACTGTAAGTAGCAAATATATTGTAGTATCATATAAATAAACCCCAGCCCTTTAAATTAAAACATAAACCCCACAGATCCTTTTTTTTTTAAAACTGAGGTTTGGTTCACTCTTTACCATCCGTGTTGCACACTGAACCAGTACATATTGTACAGTGAACCAGGAGGTTTTTCAAAGAAAAATCAAGAAATTAAATGAAAATAATATTAATATTTATGCATTTTTTATTGACTTACATAACCATAATGTAATAAAAAAACATTTCTCATTAAAACAAAAAAAACAGCTGTTAGGAACAAATTAGGAAATCTTTAGAAAAATCAGTCTCCTTATTTAGAAATAAATTTTCATCTCACTTAATCATTATACAACCAAAACAACTTTTAAATTATAACAAATAAACCAACTTTCAAAGAAGTTGCCAACTAAGTTAACAAACAGGCGGTAAAGAAATGGACCGCCATATTTTCTTAAGTTTGGTACCAAAAAATCAAAATCTACTTAATAAAAAAATAAACAACATTCTAAAAAATTTAACGTCAAATAATAAGTCAATCT
The DNA here is from genome assembly GCA_039881145.1 of Druceiella hillmani. Lineage (NCBI taxonomy): Eukaryota > Metazoa > Arthropoda > Insecta > Lepidoptera > Hepialidae > Druceiella > Druceiella hillmani. The sequence goes on along the minus strand of JAYKKI010000047.1, from coordinate 16,963,065 downwards.
TATTACTAGTAAATAACAACTCGTATTTAATATTTAAATGTGAAAAATTAGAAAAAAATTTATTAGCCTTTTGGTACCTGAGATTCTTGGATGGGGAAGAATAAATTTAATATCAAATAAACTCAAAACTGCTAAGTTCGGTTCTAAAGGAAATATAAAATACAATTGTTCTCCTCTTTTTAATTTTAAGAAAGACACTGAATATTCATTTTCTGCCTCTTCATCCAATATTTTAGCGACATAATAAACGGCTTGTTTCTTAGATTCGATCAAGAGGAAATTTCTTATCTATCACCCAGTCTTCATCGTCATCTGTGAAATCTAGATCGGTATCACTTTTCAGTACTATTTCTTCTATGGATTCATCACTTTCTGTCTCATTTTTCTTAGGCCGTTTCGCTTTCTTCACAGACTTCACTCCACTTATAGATGCTTGATTGCTTCGGATATCTTTGAAAATTTTTCTTTTAAAATTCCCTGTTTTTGTGGCGGCTTCTTTTTTTATTTGAGTAGCAGCTCTACTTGCTGCAATTAAGATCTTTTCTGGCGTATCAGTCACAATGATACTCCTTCCCGGCTTTCGTCTTCTTCTATCAGATCTAGGTCCTGCTTTAATTGGGGGACGAAAGTTATTCAGCGAGATGAAATTTACTGGGGACTTTGTTTTTTCTTTTAAGACAGATTTTTCATTATTGTCGTCAACAGGTTTCAAAAGTAAAAGGTTTAGAGGATAATAACGATGGACTATTTTCTCTTGAACTTGAGCTTAAAAAAGGTTCGGGAGTTGGAATATTTTCGAAAATTGAAACATTACGTGTTGACCTTGGACTTGAAATTCCAGTGTTATACTCATATTGAGCTTTATTTTCTGCATTTGGGTCATTATTTGTAGGTGCAATTTCTGTAAAGACATGTCGATCAAATGGGAATATTCCACATTTGGAGAAAGCAAATGAAATATTTGTAGGAATCATAGCTCTAGGATATGCTTGTCCAACCAACTCAGCAATGTCGTATATTGTGACTGGCCTTCCCGGGTTAAAAGCATCCACGATTCCAACGCTGAATAATAATGATTTAAAAGGATCCATCAAACCCACGTCTAAAGGCTGTAGTTTATTCGTCATGTGTGGATGAAACGTTAACACAGTCACACCCGATTTTTTGACATAGTCCATATGTCCATGCTCAAATATGACTCCTGATTATCCATAAGCAGTAGAGATGGATCTTCGGGGGATGTTTGAGTCTGCTTAACAAAATGTTTAATAACTTCCAGAAAAAATTTGCTCGTCATCCAACCACTTGGATTAACCAGACCCAAACTACCGGGAGGAGCTCCATTCAACGTTATGTTTTTGAAATTTGTTCGGGGAAAACTGATAACAGGGGGCAGAGCAAATCCCATTGCACTAACTATGCAGCAAGTAGTAACCAGCGTCCCCTTTTCACTGCTCGTAACTTTGCCTACTCTGATGCCTCTTGGAGCTACAACCTTTTGTGGTCTTTGGACGGTCGTAGTGCTGGTCTCGTCCAAATTAAATATTCGCGTTCCATCAGAAAATTGTGGCATCGATAACAATCTGTAAATTATCAAAAAACACTAACGCTTTCGGCATTGAATGCCGTTGCTCTTGCAATGCTGACAGGTTCAGGTTTTTTTACTGTGATGTCCAGGTGTCATTTTTTGAAGAACCAAAACCATTTTATTCCTGCCAAACCATCCCTTTCCCATATAGGTGGCATTTTTAAGTTGTTTTTTTGAACCATTTTAAGAGCAACTTGCCTGCAGTTTTTTTACAGATAAACCGTAAAACGTTAATGCACATTCTTTATAACAATCTAACAAAATCTTTTCCTCTTCTTCAGAAAATACTCGATTCATGTTGTATCTGGAGACAAGTGAAATATTTTCACCTTGCTCCTTCCGTTTTTTAGCATAGCGCCGGAATGTAGGCTAAGCAATATTAAAATGTTTTTCGTATGGATGAACCCTCTTCAACAGCTTGCAATATCAATTTCATATTCTCTTTAGGTGTATTTACCTATTTTTTGCTCTTGATATTTTCATCGTGTTATCCTACGAAAATAAAATAACCATTGAAATGTTACAATACATACATGAGTACAGTGAACCATGGTTCAGTGTGTACCTGCTTCTACTGGGAACCAAGGTTTGGCCGAAATTTAGTTAGAAATGGAGGTTATGTCTCACTATTATTTCTTGTAAATAAGGCAAATTTATGCAAGAATACACAAACGTAGTTTAATGGAATATATCTAATATAATAAAAATTATAAAAATCAAATACTTAAATGAAGAAATCTAAGTTTTTGTATCCAAAAACTGAATAACACTCTTCACACGACAGCCATGTGCGCCCGCGTTTGGCGAACTAAGTGAGGTGGGAGGGGTTCACAAGCGACGTAAAACGAACAAGATCGTCAAGAGCGGAAATGTCGCATTATTTGGAAATGCGGTTGGTTCACTGTGCCTAACTGTTCAACATCCCACCCTATATCCTCCAGGCGAAAATTGCAATGAGGATAACAATACTTCTGTAATAACACGATTAAAAGATTTAATATTATCTTCTACATTTTCCACAGATCGCACATCCAGTAGCATAGAATATTCAAGTATTGTTTTAGAACAAGAATTGATAAACCAATCACAAATTTTGAGTTTTAATTTTGATAGTCTGTCAAGCCAGTTTTTCACTAAATGAAATGTAATTGCAGAATAATTCTGTGTTTATATGCTAATGCTTATGGTTTGGATTGGGTAACTAGAAAATTGCTAAAGAAAACTGGGGACAGTAAAATATGTGAAAATATATTTAAATGTGAAACTCTGTCGGATGTCCATCGCTTTGTTGGAAGTGGGAACTAGGTGAATCGATTATTTTATAAAAGTACCATTTTTATTCGAACCTTCGGTTAATTAATGACTTTTTAGGAATGTTTGCTCATGAAAATGATTTAATTTCACATTTAAAAATATTTTTGAACGTCAATCTGTATTTAAACTGAATTCATTGTAAGGAATGTTTGAATTGAATTTAGTTAAATTTAATTTCGTCAATGTTATTTATAACATTTGAAATCTTTCATTGGTGTCTTCCATTAAATAATAATCGTAAATGCTTTGATTATGCGACGTTATAAATCAGTGCACTTTTTTAAAAATAGCTATTGACAAATGTACAAAAAGTTTCAAGAAAAAAGCAAATAAACAACCAGTAGCATAATTTCTATTACATCTATTTGCATTTTATTTTTTACACAATACTTCTACAATATTCACATTTTTTTGTATTTTATACGTAGTATTATTTTGATTACATTACTTTGCTATTTTCTTACTTGCACATTATTATTTATTATCAGGTTAATAGATTGGAATCATTCTTTTAACAAGCGCATATTTCTAGATGGTATGGATAATTGTCACACATCTTTTTAGATTCTAATTATTTAATAGTGTTTATTTTTTTAAGTAAAGGCAGGTCCAAAATTTAAATGTAACTGTTACTAAGTAATGGTCAGGAAATTAAAACTTTCAAACCCAAAAATTGCAGTTATTAATGAATGTACTTTCAATAAAAATGTATATATAACAATGAGTGATATTAATCATCCATTACTTTTATGTTTATTTTTAGGAATTATTTTATTACAGTTTGGGAAGCAAGTAACAAACTAAATGTTATATTTTTCGTTTACTTTATGTAATATGCTTATAACATTATTTAAAATAATTTAGTTTTATTTAAGAGTGTAATTACTGCATGTAATAAAACGATTTTTCACTTGAACCGTCTTTCATTGTAATCCGGTTTTGTATTATGTAAACAAAAGTGAATATAGGCCTGTGTGGGCAGGTCGTAAATGTTGTCGAGCATGCCATCTCAAGTGTCAGAAATGTAGTATGGGAGTGTCCCATCTATTTAGTATATTTATGGCCCTAATGAAAAAGCGAGCAGAGCGTTGGTGAATGAGGTCAAGCAGTAGTTGCACATCGAACTCGATATTTATTGGAAATTTATATATGTGTAAAATCATATCTACTTGGTATTTTTGAATAAAAAAATTAATATATTTGTATACATATAAGCTTTACTGTGGCAAAGTGTTTTAAGCAATTTTGCATGCTCATTCTTCTTTAAAACATTCTAAAGAAATTCTTGTTTTTTTTTCCTATTAATCCACCAAATTCTATTCACCCCTTTTTTTCAAATTTGAGATTAGTTTTATCAACATTTTTGATTAAAGTCTAATTGATTAGCAAGTCAGTTTATCATAAATTTTGCTCATCAATCTTTGGAATTTTTAAATAGTTTGATATTCATTTTTTTTTATTATTAACCATATATCTTTTGTCGCAACGTTTTTGTTTAGAAGTTCGGTCCGTTTATTGTTAAAGTGATCATTGAATTCACAGTCGTACTATTTTATCAGTCTCTATTTGACTAAAAAGTTATACTATATAAAATAGTTTATTTATTGAGTGTTACGTCTTTGTTAATGAAATTTTACTAAGTTTTGGAAAAGTGCAACTTCAATAGCTACATTATACTTTCATAATTTTAAAATGTCACCAAGATCAAGGAGATACTGGACCTGGTTCAGTCTCAAACACCACCACCTTAAGATGACCTTTTATAAAAAGGAACGCGCTATTGAAATGCTTTCAAATACACCTGGAGACATACATTACGAATGTATCTAAATATTACCATAATTTTTGACTGTAATATTCATGAAAGAGCCGATCGACACATTTGAAGATAATTCATCTACAATTGAAATAGTGGTAAGGTATGTTTTTAATTCTTTTTTCTTCTATGATTACCTTCCTATTGTTAATAAGTACCAATAGTTTATCTTAATTTGAGAACAGCTAGATGAATTACAAAATTGTTTGTTCACAATTAAATGAAACTACGTGATGTAGTATTATTTCTACTTTCTTTAATTTTTTTCTATTTTGGTGACCAAGAACCATGTTAAGATGTAAACCTTGTAAGACGTAGGAAAAAGAAACATCATTCTTCATCGTCTTTCTGATAGAACTCTATGGTGAAGAATAAACCAAGCAAGCAAGCAATAATGAAGCTACAGTGATGTCTGGAGATCATGAATTACGATAGGAAGTAAGAACAAGTCCAGAAATGGTAACGATAGCGAGAGTCAATATTAGAGGAGAAACAGAGATAAGCAAAAAAGGAAAGAGACGTAAGAGAAACTAGGAAACCTAGAAATAAAGTAATAAAATCTAAGAAATGCTGGCAAAGAATACATAACCAGAAAGGATACACCAGCTTATGCTCGCACTGTTATGGCGCTGAGAAAAGCTGACGACCTTGAAGGATCTGTTTTTCAAACTTCATCCCTTACTCTTTTTGATAAAAATAACGCCACGCCAAGCGCCCATTCATGAACTAAATTAACTGCATCAGTAATTAAATTTAGTAACAAAATATATATATATCTACATTAACATTAGTTTGATCAAAATGTTTGAAACTTAAAAAGTGTATTATTTAATTATGCATGTACAGATCTGAAATGAAATAAGGCTTTATTATTGAACAATAACAACACAGACTTAAAATAGATTACGCCACCTGTGCTGAAACTTACTTGCATTTCTTTTTGTAGTTGAATTGACTTTACTCAAAATATTTTTAAAGAAATTAAATTAAATGTAAATAATTTTCATTAAAATTCACTATACTAATCTATGGTTTTTTTTTTAAATTTTAGCATTACATCATTTTTTAAATTATACAATAAGACTTGATCTATTACCAATAACTAGACCAGATCCTGATTGCAGAATGGTTTTATGCGTTTTCCCAGAAATCTACTTTTCTGGGTTAAGCCAGTATACTATTAAGTGTGTGATATGTCTGTTTGTGGTTTTTAAAACGTAAATTTAACATCGAATGTATAATTCACCATCGATGTATAGTTATCGTTAGCCATGTAAAGATGACCACACATCTCTGCGTAAAATGTCCGTGATGGTCAATAGACCGAAATATAGCTAAACGGCTGTGATAATGTGCTAGTCGGCATGGAGGTGGTCTCCCATGCGAGGCTGTGGCAGCGTTACTCTTCTAGTGCAGCACATTAGGCATCAGTGTACGATCATTCTGAGGATTGGTCTCAAACGGAGTAATACAGTAGTGCTAGGGACATTCGTTTAGCATAGTTTCGATACTTATGTGAAGTAACTCCTGTGTGTATATTCTATCCATAACTTAGTCACATAATGATTCATATGATTCTTTCAAATGATTCATATTGAAAGCTCTCCTGCTTATCTGCAACTTTATTTGCTGCATCGATGCGGCTTCTAGATTGTACTACTCTGTCTATGAAGTATACTGTTAGTGAGCGCAGTTGACTGTTGTTGCAAACACTGTTTATTTTCAGTTCTGTTATTTTTCAAGCCTTTTCTCTTCTGTGAATGAGTTTTCTTGACTGTTTTACGAATGAAAATTCTTTCGGGTTTGTGAAGGTGTTTCCTTGTATAGGTAAGTACTCGATATTCTCATGTTCGCTCTTGGCATATTAGCTTTGGCCATGGTTGTCTGGCAATGTCCCTTCCAATCGGGATCATTTTCTGTTTTTTGCTATCTGCGTGTAGTGAGTTCTATGTGTCTATGAGCGGCAAAATTGACTCGTTTTGAACTTAAGTTCATTAACATCTCGGATTGTGTCATCAGCTGCATTAAACTTGGTTGGCAATGATTTTTCAGTTGCTTGTCTATGCTCGTTTTCTCGTTGTCATATGGTGCACCAAATTTACATGGTGACCCAGCAAACGTCTTTGTGTATGTGTTTGCTGTGCTATGCAGTACCCAGCCGAGTGGAGTGAGAGAGATGATTGGCTGGTTTACCTTTTTTTTCGTTCTTTGGTCACCAGTAACATGCGTCAGTTATTTTGCCCCAATAAGAATCTTGGGTTTAATATTATCGTTTTGGAGACTGTCTTGAATGTCGAGTTTGATACTGTCACATTGGAGACTGTTTTGATGCCAACAAGAAAATGTCTATTTTCTTGTCTGTCCTTGGGCCAAACGTTGTAGATTCTGTATGGGGTGTGGACTGGATTTTGTGCCTTCCAGCTGCGCACTTTATACTAAATGCGAATCATGACATCTGAGCAACAATTTCTGTGTCACAGATGGCTTTGATGCATAGTGAGTGACCAGGGTCTTTGGCGCTAATTTGATTAGCCAGATTGGCATATACACATGTTGCTGTTAATCTGTCGTCGAGTATCATATGTGCTTCATCTCTTTCGCCAGATAACTGGTACTGGAACAATTTTTAAATAGGTTCGGTTGTTCTTATTCATATATTCATATAAAACGGTTGTTCATATGGTAAAAATGGTTGTTCATATAAAACAAACAGCTTCTAGGTTTTCACCTTCTTATTCTACATGTAGCAACTTATGGTCGAGATGTTTGCACCCATTGATATCATAATAACATCTCTTGATATGGAAACTATGTGTCCTATTGCTGTGACATAGGCATCTGAAGCATATATATGATGCATCTTCGCTAATGTTGGAGTCCAATTCGGTTAACTTCTTGCACTCGGTTGTAGTATGTCTTATTTTTGAATACACTGGGAATTTAGTCTTATTTTTATCTATTATGCTGAATGATCCCTGTCCAGTTTAGTCAGCCCTCCACAATACTTGGTTCTCAATATATGGCATTACGGTTGACTGAGAATAACCGCTCATATTGCAACCAATTTGCGTAAATAATTAAAAATATATTAAGGGCATAACGGATTGAAATGGAGGGCAGACTTTAGATCAATACGAATATAAGATTTTTATTTACCTTTGTTTCAGTAAAGAGAATATATTGAGTAGGTAACCAATTAATAAACATTATTTAAAAGTAATGTTGTACATGTTTTATTAAGTGATTAATTAGAATACGAATTTCAGAAATTAGATTACAGAATGACTAGCAATCAGTCTCATTACAATAATTTAGCAGTCTCTTACTCTATAATTGTCTTTAATAATAATACAATAAGATTTACTCATTAGTAAAAATTGGATCAAAATGCTAAAATCCGTACATCGAGTTTACAAAAATTTCAACGCATTTTTAGAAATGTTTTGGAAGAAAGTGATATTGAGTAAAATGATAATTTAAATTGTTTCCTTAATGAATCAAAATTAACAAAGGCAATGTGCCGCCCTTGGAACACAAGTTTGCTCTCAGTTTAGAAGTGTGCGTTATGATTTCACATACTTAGACTTGGTTATATTTATATCAAGTTTGAAAGTAATTGATATTCCAATGGCCGTATAAGTTTAATATTACAAGTATCCTATATATGTATAATTAGAAATGATATACGATTTTCTTATTAATTCAAGAAACATTCCTTTCTCATATATGATATCTAAAACTATCACAGTATAAACTATTATAGTTTATTCTGATAAAAAATTAGTTTTCATATTTTCATACAACAATTTCATTCTTATAACGAGTAATTTCAGTCTTAATGTAAAGATCACAAAGTTTGAAACTGAAACATAATAAACCTGTTATTAATAGGTATAAAATTATTAAACATTTATTTCACTTAATACATAGCTGTATAATGTACAATAAGTATGGAATCTACTTTTCTCTGTATTCTCAATATTTGAGTTGTGTGTTAAAAATAATGATTTCAAGTCGGGATTATACAAGTTTGAAATGCTGGCTGAGGTATATCTGCAGATATATAGATATTTGCAGGTGCTGCCACAAAAGGATAAAAATGAAATTCCTTACAGATGTCTACAAATTGAAATTTAAGATATTTGTAAATTATTATTTAAGTCATTTTTGTATCTGTCAGGATTATTACTTCATATGGGCAACAATCAGGTAAGTGTAGTATAGAACAAAACCAACCATAAAAACCTTTTTCTAAATCGCAACATTCTTTGTACCAACTGATGCAACTGAAACTTAATTGAGCAAAGCAAGCATAGAGACCTACTCCTAAGCTAAAAGTAACAATTAATAGTGGGTAAAGCAGAATAATAATTGGTGATATGAAAATTTTTATATAGCACTGCTCATGGTCAGCGGTGTAAATAAATACATTATACCATGTAATAGTGCCAATGAAAAATGTATAAAAAGTTGAAAGTATCAAAATAATGGGCATGACAAGAATAGACCAAATAAAAATGTGAGGCCCATGTTGTACAGACAAATGAGTAATATTCAGTTTGTTGCTCTCTTCTGCTACGATGGAAGCCTCGAGCATTTCAAGTTCTTCTCGTGATATATTTACTCTCACGTCTACGTTTTCATTATTTTTTTTACCTCTCTTGATTGTTCCTGTTAGAGTGAGATAACTTCCATTAGTATTTTGAAGGGAATTCCCAGAGCAAGCTGATCCTTGGGATTCAATTTGAAAAGTGGAACAATCAGCTCCTGGTAATATTGCACTTCCAATATCTTGACTTATGTATACTGTTTTTTTATTTTGCTCAATTATTTCATCTTTATTTTGAACCAAAAATGCATTCATTTTAGGTTTGTTGACAATTATTTTTGGGCTGGTTGTTGTAACGTCTTCATGTACTTCTGTAATAATATCTAAACCATTGTTATGACATTCATTAAATGAATTGGAAGAATCATCATGATTTGGACAAGCATCTGAAGAATTCTCGTAGATAGGTGACAAGTCAATTATTTCTTTGTTTATTTTATCGTGAACATTAAAACTGAGTGAATGATAGCCATTTTTGTGCTTCTTTAGGTGAACAGAATTATAGGGAAGAATTTCTTCATATACTGGTAATTGTTCCAAAGTTTCTTCTGGATTAATCGTTTCATTAATAACTGGCAAATTGACTTTTTTGTCCAATTTTAAATCTGAGATAACTTCTTCATTTAGATGTCTATGTACCTCATTCTCCTTGCCCTGCAACAGAAAAATATAATGTATAATGCGATGCTAAACATTGTAATTTAGAGTAATGTAGTTTTACAATAAAAAGTTGCAAATTTTATTGTGGTTTTGGTAAATTTTGAAACCAAAATATTACAAAATTGTTGAGAATAACATTATTTCTTGTGGTTTTGGGATACAGTCCATACCATTTTTAAATGTAAAATAACATAGCAAAGTTGCATCATAAAGAACTATGCCGCAGTGATTTGGGATTCATGCAAGAATGACAGCTGATTCCGATCTCTCTGAGACGTCTTCTTCATTGAGATGGAGTTACCAACAGCCAGGTTAATACACTTAATAAAGTGATTGTAGTAAGATTTAACCATATTCAGTTCCACCAGTGGGAGGGAGTTTATCTTACCTTAAGGTATGAGCGAAAACCCTCCCAATCTGCCCTATGTAGATTGTATTTTTGTTGAATTTAAATGGGGAATGTGATGATTATGGGGTAGTGGTCTAAAAGATTCGGATAGGATGTTCCAAATGACTAGCGTTGCTAGAGATTAGGATGAGAAGGAAATATTGACTGCGTTAGCAACTCTTGTGGGGAAACCATCAGTTCAGCAAGCACAGGTCTCACAAGTCATCTTGAAGCTCCACTAAGGCATCTCCTGGGGTGTGCTGTGGATGGAGTCCCTTGACGGATGGTGGGATTCTAAAGTAGTGTACAGGTCTTAGCCATGTCTTCGATATCAGCCTCAGATGGGGAATGGTCAGCTACAGATGGGGCATACATGACAATAAGGTGGCGAAGCTCTGTCTGGTCAAAAATAATGCTGCGACTATTTCACTGTGGGACCCTCACCACCATTGGCGGAGCTATTGAAATTTATTATGTTGAGAGGTGCAATGATGAGGCAACATTGGGTTGTATTTGGTTGGAAGATGTTAGAATATTGATTAACATGGTCGAAATTTGTTTTGCCCATCTTGATTTATACAACCTATGTGAAATTTTTGAAATGAGTTGAATTTGACAAACCGGAATTAAGTTGAGGTTCTGTCCTTTGGACGTGAAATATGAAAGGTCCAACATCGCTGGTAACATACAAGTGGCCTTCAAGATAATTAGGAGAGAGGGAAGGTGTTGGAATGGAAAGGAAATGGAGTGGGAAAGAATTTCCTATTGAGAAATTAGGATTAATTTCAGGGCAAGGAGTCGTACTGGGCATGGTATCCTTGCTTCTGTTCAGGAGAAATCGGAGTGAGATTTGGTGAAAACATAGGGTCGATTGGAGCGTTAACTCCAATGAAACTCAATTCAAGGAAGTTATATAAATATGACTAAAAAATTAATTTTATCTTCATTATATGGCGTTTGTTCTCTCCATTTTACCTTTGCCAATGTCAAGTGTGGAAAAAAGCTATGCATCAAATTTCATTTATCCGTTATTATTGCTTGTCAACAAAAAAAAATAAACCTTGTAGTAAAATAAAAATGAAGTAAAAGGTTCACTACAGTTAAACAAAACAAAAAAAAATTAAATTACAATATACAGAGGAGTATAAAATAAGCATATACAAAAACACAAACAAACATAAAAACTAAAATAAACACGAATATAAATATGAAAGATTCTATATTTTGATGTCGTTCTTTCTTATTATTGAATGATCAATCTTAGAATGGGTTTGTTGGCAATAGATAAAAGTAATCTTGTCTTAATGGGCAATTGAATTTTATATTTTAATAATTTATAAATAAATGCAGGAAATCTAATATTCAATGAACATGCAAAAATGAGATGATTTAGATCACCTTCTCCAAACCCACAGTCGCAAATTGGAGATTCTCTGACACGCAATCTAGCCAAATGGGTAGGAATAGAACAATGACCCAAACGCATGCGAGATACCACAGAGGTTTCCTTTTGAGAAATGAATTTTGACGGTATAAGATTGGATCTGGAAATATCCCGCACCTAATCTGGGATGATCTTTCCCACGCGCTCTGCCAGTCAGATGTCATCCAGGAACGAGTTATGGGAAGGAGATCTTCAATGAAATTAATAGTGATACATGGATCCCCGTTCACGGCGGTGAACTGAGCTTTTACGTTAACTAGTTCATTACCTACTATGCCACACTGACTAGACGGATCCATGCAAGAACGACATCGGATCTCAATCTCTCCAAATCAAGTGTAAGTTGCTTGATCTGGAGAATCAGCAACCTACAGTTCGAAGAAAATGGATTAGCATGAAGGGATTGTAAACAACTTAAGAAATCAAAGAAGATCTTTGTAGGCTCCTTGCGAATATTTTTGAGTACAGCATAATTCAAGGCCTCCACAATAGCATGGCATTTCCCAGGGAATATCGAACATTCCTTAGGAAGACGGAATGATTTTTGAGGAGGAGTAATCTTGATCAGGATCCCAAGATTATTAAGAATTTTCTTGAGGATTGGAAGGTTTACATTATCGTAGGCTGAAGAAAGATCTAAAAAAGCAGCAACGAGGAACTCTTGTTAAGAGAAGGTAAGTCTGATGTCAGTGGTTAGGACGCTGAGATTGTCCATTGTACTTTTAGCTCTTCTAAAGTTAAAGTGGTTGCTTGGAAAAATGGAATGGTGTTCTGTAAACCATTCCAATAGATTCTTAATTAGGTGTTCTGTAATCTTCGCTAACACGGGAGAAAGAGCTATGGGTCTACATTGGGATCTTTGTGAGGTTTGAAAATGGAAATTATTATTTGAGTTTTCCATGACTTTGGAATATAACCTGATATGAACATACAGTTGATGAGGGATAGGAGAAACTAACAGGTAGATAGATGGTAACATATTTTTCACCATTGAATATGACATTCCGTCAATACGAGGGGAAGAGTCCTTAAGATGATGCAAGGTAAAATTCAATTTATTAACGGAAAAATCTGCTTCTAAAAAATGGTTGGCGCTAGTAAAATGACGTTTGAAAGGTGACGGGGGAGCAAGCTTATTTAAAAATAGGTCTTCCCAGTTCCCATGGCTTTGGGAAATTAGTCCGAAAAATAGACCGAAAGCGTTTTATATTATACCAGACGACCCTAGAGGGGTAGAAGAAAAGAAGGAGTGACAGAATTTCTTCCAGTCTTCCCTCTTTTTTTAAGAATTTGTTTAGTCAGTGCTTAGGATTTTTAAAACATGAGAAAGTTTACTTCAGACATATTAGATTTATATATTGCTTCAGCCTCTTTGAGGGCTTTAACTGCTGCAGAACAGTCTCTGTCCCACCAGGGGGGAGAGGATCTGTAGTGCAGGTTAAATCTCTTCAGTGGGATAAGGTTCTGAGTGGACAGGTCTATAGCCTTTACAAATTGGTCATAGCAAGACTCAATGCCATCCAGTTCCACTAGAGAGAGGGAATCCACTTCGACACTGAGGAAGGTTCGGAATACCACCCAATCTGCCCTCCATTTTTAAATTTTTTTTCAATAATTAAATTTAAACGAGGGGAAAAATCAGAATGGGGAAATAGTCGCTTCCAAAATACTCTGATAGAATATTCCAGGAAGCTAAGGATGCCAAGGATAAGGAGCAAAGGGAGATATGTACTGAGTTCGGGTTCTGAAATGGGACAGGAACTCGTGTTGGAGAACCATCATACAGTAAACACATGCCAAAGTCGTCCTGGAGTTCCACCAAGGAGACCCCTAGGGATTGCTTCGGGTGGAACCCCCAAGACGGGTGATGAGCATTTAAATCTCCCAGAATAATACATGGGCCTGGAATTGAAGTTATAATGTCCCGTTGTTCTAATGCTACAGGACATGCTGGAAGGGGGATATATATAGAGAGGATGGTGATATCTTTACCTCTCACAGCAACAACATTGAATTGATAACTGCGAGAGCCAAGAGAAATCTGGGAGAAGGGAAGGGATTCGTCAAGTAATAAGGTGGATCCACCCTCGCTATCCGCTCTATCAACCCGTAAACAGACAAAGTCTCGGATATTAAAATTGAATCTTGGCTTCAGCCAAGTTTCCGAGATAGCAGGCACAGATGGAGAATACTTAACAAGGCCAGTGACGAAGATCTGCTTTGTTGGAAATAACACTGCGACTATTCCTTTGCAAGACCCTTTCCACTGTTGGCAGAGCCATTAGAAATTAGGGGTTGAAGAGTGGTAAGAATAGAGGTGGCAACGTTGGATGGTATTTGATTGGGGGTACTCAGGATTTTGACCAAAGTGGTCAATAGAAATTGAATAATACTCTTAGAAGGAGTGTTAATCGAAGTTTGTTGACTAAGGCAGAAGTCACTTTCAGGCTGAGGAATTAGGAAGATTGTCCATGCTTGTTCTAGTGCCGAGCGGTCGTAGCCCTGGTTGAGACTTGTTGAAGAGTGGGATCAAGGTTTCAGATGCACAATTTTTTTGTGAGAAGAGTTGATAGGACGAGACAGAGAGAAGAAATTTTAGGAAGAAGTTGGAGGGAAGAATTTGGGTCAGTTGAGCTGCAACTGAGGCGTATTATTTTCTTACAGAAGGAACAATTTTGGACTTTTCCGCATAGGATATGTCTCTTTCAGATATTTAAAATTTGATCTTTTTTTGTCTTTCGAATTCTGGACAAACTCTATCAGCGGAAAATGGACTTTTGAATGTTTTTTTTTTGACTTTTGAACTTTTAACACTAGGCTTGGGTAATGATTTAAAATTTAATTAAGCGTTTATAACACTATAGGAAAACTCATATATAAACAATAATCTTTATTCAAGCTTACAAATTTTGTGTCTTTCATTATAGGAGCTCAACTTAAGTCAAATGAAGTACTATTTAAGAACCAGTCGGAATAGCAAAGTTTCTTAACCAACATTTTGGGATGGGTGGCTAAATGAGAAAAAGAGAAACTTCTGAATGTGGTGATGAAATGCTCCTTATTGGTTAGGCAGCGTGTATTGTTGCCCACATGAGTGAGTGAGATTGAGCAAAAGATTATGCGCTGCCTTTCTCTCTCCCCTTCGTTCTTTTTAAATATATATGTGTGTGTTTGTAGTTATCCAAAGGAGGGAGAGAGGGAAAGAGACACATAAGGAGCGAGGGAGTGTGGAAAGGAGGGAAAATCAAGGAGGTAGGACGGTAATAAAGGGGGATAGCAATGGGTGGGTATGGAGAGGGAAGCGTGAGGGTAGGAGAAGCAGAGGGAAGTGGGAAGGGAGAGTGAGAGGGATTTTACGTTTACCTATATAGAAAAGCGTAAGAAATTTTGCTTCTGTCATGTGTCCACTCACTGACAACCATATTTTTTTAAATATATCAGCTTCCAATAAATAGTGATAGGATTTTATTAAAGCATGGCGATATTGCCAGTCTGTACTTCTTTAAAGACATCTGAAACAATGAGAAAGGTTGCTCGTCGTCTGTTGGTTCTTGGGTGGTAACTTTAGAATAATTCATAAGACGGTCAATGAGATCGACCCTGAACCATAGCAAATCTTTGGCTGTGACCCTATTGGTCTCACAGTCAACCCCTAGTATTGCCTCTAAGTCTACAATAGCAGGGTCTAAAAAATGAATTAATATGTTTTTAGTCCATTTCATTATCTTCTGGTAGGTAGGTTAGATCTAGGATGTCTACTTCACCCATATTTTTATTATAATTTAAAACGATGCTCAAAACTGTTATTTGGAGGTAAGACTTGTTTTTATCCCATCTAGGAATTGATGGAAATTTGATCCCCAGCTATAGAGGCCATTAGTACACTTATATTATCTTTCTATTTTACTAGTGCAAATTCAATGGAAGCAAATTGTACTATGTCGTTATGCTTCATTGCTCTGTCTTGCTTCAAGCCAACTTTCTGTAATTGGCAACTCAATTGGTTAGGATCATGTCTTTGTTATGCAACTGCCTTTTATTTGAGGCGACCTAGATTGTATTAAAGCCCATAATGGCCCTTCACAAAGAGATTTGTCAGTAAAAGTTGGGTTATTGGGATAATAGATTTTATCTCTGATAATAGATCTCTTGACTATTTCTATTTAGAATGACTCCACATTTACATGACATAAATTAGTACATCTGATGAGATTATCAAACAATTCGTTACAAAAATATTCATCACTATATTGTAATGGAGCCTTCACTTCTTTAGCTTGTAGGTGAGAGGGAAAATCATGACCCACATCAATAAAAGCAGTGGCTTTCCAAATGCTGGGTCTTTTCTTTTGTTGGCCAGGGTTGTGGCTGCTACCAATGGTGTTTTTAGCTGCTAAGTTCTCTTGATTTCCCATCGTAACTGAGATGGGACATTTACATCTGGATCATGGTCACTGTCATTGTCATTATGTGCATCTTGACCAGATCCGTCTCCTTCCAGCAGCCCAGGAATATGAACTCCTGGGTCTGTCTCTTCATCTGATATGTCAGATCAGACTGGCAGGTGTCTCTAAGTAACTCTTGTAATAAATGATCTCTATCTATAAGTATCGCTCTGTTGAAAAAAGGACCTATTTATTACATGCAAACTATAATGCATGAATGTGCGTTTAAACTTAAGAGGTTCCATATCTGTATTTAATATTTGTAATTTTAAAAATATTCCAGACTGATAAACAATAAAACTAATTATTTAAATACAACTAATTATTTAAATACAAAGTTAATATGCAACTTTAGATAAAAAAAATATGTACATACAGTCTTCGGTCACAAACGAACATCTGTCTTGAACACTATACTGATCCCATTTAGTTCCACGCTGTCCTATGAACTAGATAAACATACAAACAATCGAAACCATTTTGGTGCAGTAAAACGAAATTCTGCAGTCGGCTATATTTTTTTATTTTTAGCTAACACATCTTTGGTACTGACCGTTCCGAAAGGGTTAACAATGGTGGCGTAATTAATTATTACACGAAATAATTTATTTACACGGAAATTTAATATTAACACGGAAGTCATTTATGGCACTACTGTTGTGTGCTTTTGCATTAGGCTACGGCTACTATCATACGCGAGATTAAATAGGTTTATTATGGAAATTTTCATTTCTTTATTAATACTATACAAGTTAAAAGTTATTAATACTACACAAGTTAAAAGTAACATTTAAATTTAGATTGTATGAAAAATTCACAATACATTTTTTGTAATTAAAAAAAAAGGGTACATCATTTTTATATGAGAAGTTATAAAATATATCCCTAGCTTTTTAGAGGTGGCACAATGTGAATTTTTAAAAGGTGGTACCATTTGTGATTTAAGGATGGCAGTGAAAGTGTACTAAAATTTTTTATGTTTCGAATGAATACAATCAGATCCTTCCTTATTACTAACTATTTAATATAACTAATAATTCTAACAGAAGTAGGAAACTACCACTGATTAAAATAACTCATCGTAGCCCAAAATTATAACAAATGAATTGCATCTAAACCTGGACGAACACTTGGCAAGTGAGGAAGAAAACCAGTCTGTTTCTAAAATGGTAATATATAAATTATTGTAAGTAGACTAAGTAGTTTTTAGAACTAATCTTAATGGACTTTGATAAAATTGTTGTAATGTCTTCTTAGAGCAAAGGGCAAAATATTTTTAACCAATCTTCATCTCTGAACCTAACAAATAAAAAAATTTACTAAATATAAGTCCCAAAAGAAAACATAGAAGCAATCACAGTGATAACCTACTAGTCTTGCACCAGTATTTACCATTATATTTTCAAGGATTACCAATAGTGACTGCGAAACTCGCAATGAAATAATCAACTGCTCAGTTTTTCCTTCAATACTACTGCATATCAAAATGTTCACAAATTATAGGACTTACAAACAGTCAAATTATAGGACTTACAGTGGAAACCTTCTCTCACCAGGGTTGTCTAATTTTCCTTACTCACAGATCTAGACAGAAGGTTAGATGACAGAGGAAGGAATGTTTGACATTTTATAGATGGTTTAAATACATCATACTTATTAATTCCAATAATTTTAAAACAATACATTGATTTAAATTTATAGAGAAAGTGTAAGTAATATTAAAACAATAAGTCAAAACATATCTTTACAAAAATATCAACGTTTATAGAAAGACTCATTCATTTAGTTCATGATTCTAGAACATTTCATGATTTATAAACATATAGAACCAGACCTGGGCTATACTATATAATACTGAATGGTCTATAAAACTGTTTGTCGTCCATCATACTTCCCAACGATACAAATTAACTCCCATACTACTTGGATTTAATCTTTTAAATAAATCGATAATTTCACCAATAAAACCAAATGGGGTCAATAAGGTAAGATTTACGGGTGTTGGTTAATTGGTACAGCAACGATTTTTTTAGGATATATGAAATAATATTGATTATCAATAACATTTTTTGACTTAGATAAAAGAAAAATAATTCAGTTTATAATAAAAAAATATATTTTTCCAGTACTTCTCAATCATAATAGCCATTACATTTAAAAGTTTCATTATGTAAATAGAATCGCCATGAAAGAAAAACTACAGAAAGACTCTTGAAAAAAAAAAAAGAAAAATCAATTACAATGGTAATTTGTAATTGATTTTTCTTTATGCAAAATAATATTTATTTATTTATTTACAGACCTTCGTATACACAACTGATACATATAGTGTCTTATTGATGTGAGAGTAAATCCTACAGCCAACCAGAACTTCAGTCCAGCCTTGCTCAATGAGCGGCCAGAAGTTGAACCCGAGACCCCGTGGTCACTCAGTCAATGATCATAAGTCCAACACACCATAACGACTAATACTCGTATAGCTCAATATTCCAAGCCGAATAAGGGATTTGTCACGTCGAATCTTATTACTTTAGTGACATTGTACAACAATGAGTAATGCTGAAATAGTGTACAACGAGAATGGAATAAGGCACAAAAAGTTATTATTTTTAAAACGTCTTATAGAAACCCACAGAAGGCTGCTTGCTATACGCATTTAACAACATGTACAAAGTGACATGCTTTTTACACATTGCAGTTCTAACTAGTTTCCATAGTTACAAGAGTTAAGGGGCTTTATAACTCTATTTTGTCGATTTTCTTAGATTAAATTACAACAATTTAATATAAGAAAATCGACAAAATTCAAAGCATATTGCAAAAATTTCTGCATGTTTTAAATCATTGTGCTACAATCAATGGCTTTACTATACACGTTATTAACTATACATATAGACACGTTATTAACACTCTAAAAGAAGTCTCAAAAATGGGATAACTTATCCTATATTTACTTAGTTATTATTGGTATGTTTTGCTAAAGTTTAATAAGCAAAACGGATCGCTTAAACAGAGGTTACAATTTTGATGTTTTACAATCACAATTATTATTTATATTTTATGGATAAGTAAATAATAATTGGCTATCAAACATCAAATTTAAAATCTCAACCAATAAGAACCGTTTATTCCATAGTAGAGCACTTTCAAATAGATTTCTTTTTATTAAAATAATTACGAATGGATTTTTATTTATAAAAAACAAAGAAAAATTATCATTGGTGCTAAATTGCATTAATACCTTTCCAAGTAAACGTATTTTGTTATATTCATATTTTACCTGTATATTTATGGTTTGATCTACATTATTGAAATTGAGAATAGCCTTTCTTCCTTTGACACGCTTTTTACTTAATACAAAAGTAGGTATGTCTATCGCACTCATTGAAGTAATATTTTATGCAAACTGAATGCAAATCCTTGCTTTCATTCTGTCTTCGTAATACATTTAAGTTACCGCTAAACTGATTTCTTATTGTTAGATGACTGTTGAGCTGATTTCCGACTGGTACAACAATACATAAACTAGTAACTACTATGTACTATCTGTTCTGTGACATAAACAATACGCAGGCCTATTCTGTGTCGCAGGCTGTGAACTAGAGATGTGCAAAAATTAATGAATGATCAAATCAGTTCTATAATTCGTTTCGTTAAATTGAATGGTTCTATCTTTAAAACGTAATTCACGGAATTAGTATCTATCTTTCCAATGTAACTGATGGAATTAGTATATGATTAGTATCACAGAGTACATATAGTATATTATGAATTATCACAGGTCTGTAAATTTTAAATTTTATTTTCCCTTTTTGGATTTGATAGTTGATCTTAGGGTATTTTGGTGCGCTAATTACGAATATATACTTAAATTTTTTCCATCAATCTCAATTTTTTTTGAAAAAGCCCTATGTATGAAATTGCAAAAAAGTCAACTGTACTAAGTAAACGATTTCTATTACAATAAAAAAAACAATTACATGACTTCAAAATATTATAAATACATTTAAATGACGTTAATATATAAATTAGAAATATTAAATACTTTTGTGGTCTCTTGTTTTTTTTCACTGAAGCTTCGATTGTGAGATTTTCGCATAAATGTCCGATTTGGATCAACTCGCTTTAGCAACCAACAATAGTTTGCCATCATCCTTTAATTCCACCTTCCTTGATAGCGACGGTCTATTTCAGTGAAGTGTACTTATTGCATTTATGCAAAAGGACTGCTTTCAAACTTCGCTTTGATGAGTCTGGGAACAATGTTCATTCGTTTGCTTCATATTCGATGTTAAACATTTTCACTAAGGCAGGAGTGTGTTTGCAATACACTAGGTCACGATGTTCAGCAAAATGTTGTACAAAGTCTTTTTCTCTGTTGCGATACCAAGAAAATGAGGTGCTAGGAGCAAACATATTCTTTTCCGATTGTTCCGAGGAGTTCAGCTGCATATTTTGGCAGGCTTAGATACCTCGTTAAGTCGTTCAGTTCTGTCTGTAAGAATAACTGTGTTCCACTTGAACTTGGCTCAAATTCAGCTTCAGAATGAGATATCTCTTTGACATCACTGCTCATGTCTTCAGCTTGCACTGATTCCAAATATGAAGGTAATGACTGTGCAATGTTCGGGTCACGATGTACTGCGTGCGTTACCGATTGCACGGTTGGATATACCAAGACCTTTTTTGTTTTACAATTGTAGCCTGTAGTCTTGCAACAGCAAAAATAATATTCTTCGGTGTGATTCTGAGATTCTCTCCATAACATAGACGATTGTAAATCAAAGATATTCTGCCCTTTTGACTACTTTTGAAATTCACGAACGCATGTCGCACAAACTTAATGTGGGGCCCACTGTTTGTTTTGGCTACTGATTGCTAGGTCGAAATACATGTTATAAACGTTACTTATGAATTCAGTAATGTTATGCTGTTTTCTCAACATAAACTGCCCACAAATAAACCAAAAATTGTACGTTGAGTTTAAATACTTTGGCGATGACATCTTTTAAGTGAGCGTTACGAATTGTACGAAAGTACTAATTTTGTAAAAACAATGATATTGCTTTTTATACAAAAAATTATTGATCTATAATCTACAAATTGTTAGAAGAGGGTTAATGAATCCTCATTAACCCTCTTCTAACGATTTAATTTAATTACGGTTAAATGAAGTCTTTAGCTAATATTCTAAAAATCCACCCTTTTTTAAGAAGTAAGGGTATGTCAATTAATTACATTATATTTAATAATTAAAATAAAATATCAGTTCTTGACTAGGTAGACCTAGGTACTTCTGGCAAAAAAACTATGCTAAATAACTAAAAATCCTGACGTGATGGAATTTTTTTATCATTTTCCCCGTAATCAGCGCCCCAAAATCTATTAAAATTAGTCATAAAATCTGAAAGGGGAAAACCATTGTAGACCTGTGAATTATCTATGAACGAAATCGTTTTAATGTCGCGCGAACGATCACTACACGTTACGACTGAGTCACTTACACTATGTAAACAATATAATATTGATGTGGTCGAATCTTTATCTTTATCTTTGATTATATAGCGTTCGTTCTCTCCATAGAGAACCTTTGCCAATGTCAAGTGTGGAAAAAAGGCTATGGCAACACTGATTAAATCAAATTTCGGATATTTGTCATTGTTGCTTGATAACAAAAGAATAAACTATACAATAAAACAAAAACTAAATAAGAAGTTGGCTACAATTAAACTAAAAGAAGAAAACGACATTATAATATACAGAAAGTACAAAATAAGTATATACAAATATACAAACTTAAAAAAATAAACATGAACATAAGTATAAAAATTTCTATATTTTGATGTCGTTCTTTCTTATGAACTGAATGATTAATCCTAAAATGGGTTTGTTGGCAATAAATAAAAGTGATCTTATGTTGATGGGCAATTGAATTTTATATTTTAATAATTTGGAAACAAACGAAGGAAATCTATTATTTAATGGACATGAAAAAAAGAGATGATTTAAATCGCCCTCTCCAAACCCGCAATCGCAAATTGGAGACTCTCTGACCCGCAGTCTAGCCAAATGAGTAGGAACAGAACAGTGACCCAAACGCATGCGAGATACCACAGAGGATTCCTTTCGAGAGAAAGTAAATGTTGAGAACCAAGGTTTTAAAGGAATAAAAGGTTGGATCTGGAAATATCTCGCACCTGTAATCTGGGATGATCTTTCCCACGCCCTCTGCCAGTCAGACGCCATCCAGAAACGAGTCATGGGAAGAAGATCCTCAATGAAATTAGTAGTGAAACATGGATCCCCGTTCACTGCGGCAAACCGAGCTTTTGTGTCGACTATTTCATTACCTACTATGCCACAATGACTAGGGATCCATGCAAGAACGACATCGGATCCCGATCTCTCCAAATCAAGCGCAAGTTGGTTGATCCGAAGAATCAGGAAACTACAGTTTGAAGAAAATGGATTAGCAAGAAGGGACTGTAAACAACTTAAGGAGTCAGAGAAGATAAGGAGCCTGCGAATCTTTTTGTGTAGGGCATAATTCAAGGCCTCCACAATAGCACGGCATTCCCCGGAGAATACCGAACATTCCTTAGGAAGGCGAAAGTAAGCTGAATGAGCGGTGGATGGAGAGTAAAATGACGCTCCGACATAGCCATCTCTACCGGTTTTTGATGCATCTGTATATATTCGCGTCCAATCCATCCAAAACGAATTCAAGATAGAATTGAACAGCGAATTAGCATTTTTGGACTCCTTATCAACTCCAAAACACAAATTTATATTTGGCCTGTGAAATACCGAGTCAAATGGGAAGCTATAGAGAGGGAGAGAAGAATTTTGATAAACGGGGTTAGTAAGGGATTTGAATCTTTGGAAGCTAACGATAAGAAGAGGTCGGGACTTAGAACGCCAAAAAGGAGTATGTTCAATAAACCTAGAAAGGAGGGTGAGTTTAGGAAAAATAGGGTGAGTAGAAAACCTAGCTGTCTTTAGTAAATAACGATCAGCTAGGTATTGTCGCCGGAGACTTAAAGGAGGATCAACACATTCTACTTGTAGGGCATTTATGGGACTGGATTTCATAGCACCTGCTATGATCCTCAGAGCTTGAGACTGAATGCGGGTCAATTTAGTGGCATTGGATTTGGAAATAGGATCAAGTAGAAATGAACCATATTCTAGATGACTACGGACTAGAGCGTTATATATTAACTTTAATGTGGAAGGGTGAGAGCCCCACCACACTCCCGAAAGAGCGCGGAGGATATTCAAATTAGTCTGGCATTGGGAGATGACATATTCGATGTGAATGTTCCAGGATAATTTTGAGTCTAGGAACATACCTAAGAATTTGGTATTGGAAAGAACAGGGATCAAAGAGGAATTATAAGAAATAGATAACGGAGGAGTAATTCTCCTTCTCGAGAAGACCACGACAGCGCTTTTGGAAGGGGATAAATCCATACCATGAGAGGTAACCCATTTATTTAGGTTAACAAGGGCAGAGTTCAAAGCATTTTCGGCAACAATTATTGATTTATTAGAAGAATATAAAAGCAGGTCATCAGCGTATTGCAAAACACGACAGAAAGGATTAACTGTTGAGTGAATCATATAAGAGTAAATATTGAAAAGTAATGGACTTAAAACAGAACCTTGGGGAAGACCCTTCCATATAGTTCTTGAAAAGGGGGGGGGGATCCAGGGGATCTAAGAATAATAGATCTTTCTAAAAGAAAATTGAGAAGAAAATTTATAATCTTAATCGGAATCCCAAGATTATGAAGAATTTTTTGGAGGACTGGAAGGATTACATTATCATAGGCTGAAGAAAGATCTAAAAAAGCAGCAACGAGAAATTCTTGTCGAGAGAAAGCAAGTCTGATGTCAGTGGTTAGGACGCTGAGATTGTCCAACGTACTTTTAGCTCTTCTGAAGCCAAATTGGTTCCTTGGAAAAATAGAATGGTGTTCAGTAAACCATTCCAAACGATTCTTAATTAAATGTTCCGTAATCTTCGGAACAGGAGAAAGGGCTATGGGTCTGTAGGATGAACCTACATTGGGATCTTTATGAGGTTTAGGGATGGGAATTATTATTTGAGTTTTCCAAGACTTTGGAATAGAACCTGATTTGAACATACAGTTAATGAGGGATAGAAGATACCAACGGGTAGATGGTAAAGTATTTTTCACCATTGAATATGACATTCCGTCAATACCAGGGGAAGAATCCTTAAGATGGTGTAAGGAGAAATCCAATTCGTTAATGGAGAAATCTTCTTCTAAAAAATGATTGGCGCTAGTAAAGTTATACCTGAAAGGTAATTCATCTAAATTTGGGACGGATGGGGGAGCAAGTTTATTTAAAAATTGATCAATCCAATTCCCGTGAACAGATTTGGGAAGATCAGGCTGAAAAATAGACCGAAAGCGTTTTACATTAGACCAGACGACACGGGAGGGAGTAAAAGGAGAGAGGGATTGACAGAATTTCTTCCAGCCTTCCCTCTTTTTTTTAAGGAGAATTCGTTTAGTCTGAGCTTGGGTCTTTCGAAACAAGAGGAAGTTTGCTTCCGACATATTAGATTTATATATCGCTTCAGCCTCTTTACGGGTTTTAGCCGCTGCGGAACAGTCTCCATCCCACCAGGGGGGAGAGGATCTGAAGTGATGGTTAGATCTTTTAAGTGGGATAAATTTCCGAGCGGATAGGTCTATAGCCTTTACAAATTGGTCATAGCAAGTGTCAATGTTATCCAAGTCCACTGGAGGGAGGGAATCCACTTCGACATTGAGAAAGGTACGGAATCCCACCCAATCTGCCCTATGTAGGTTGTATTTTTGAAGAGGGGGAGTTTTTTCAATATGTAAATTTACGTGAGGGAAAGAAATCAAAATGGGGAAATGGTCGCTTCCAAAAGACTCAGAAAGAATATTCCAGGAAACCAAGGATGCCAAGGATGAGGAGCAAAGAGAGATATCTACTGAGCTCGGGTTCTGAAATGGGACAGGAACTCGTGTTGGAGAACCATCATTCAGTAAACACAGGCCAAAATCGTCCTGAAGTTCCACCAAGGAGACTCCAAGAGGGTTGCTTCGGGTGGAACCCCAAGACGGGTGATGAGCATTAAAATCTCCCAGAATAATATACGGGCCAGGAATTGAAGATAAAATATCCCGTAGTTCTAATGCTACGGAACATGTTGGAAGGGGGACATATATGGAGAGGATAGTGATATCTTTAACTCTCGCAGCAACAATATTGAAGTGACAACTGCGGGGCCAAGAGAAATCTGGGAGAAGGGAAGAGATTTGTCAAGTAATAGGGCGGATCCGCCCTTACCATCCGCTCTATCACCCCGGAGACAGACATAGCCTGGGATCTTAAAAGGGAATCCCGGCTTCAGCCAAGTCTCCGAGATGGCAGCCACGGATGGAGAATACTTGACAAGGAGGTGACGAAGATCTGCTTTGTTGGAAATTATACTGCGACTATTCCATTGCAAGACCCTCGCCACTATTGGCGAAGCCATTGGAAAGGAGGGATTGAAGGGAAGTGAGAATAGATGAGGCAACGTTGGACGGTATTTGATTGGGGGAACTCAGAATTTTGACCAAGGTGGTCAAAAGAAATTGAATAATACCCGTAAAAGAATTAGTTGAAGGTTGTTGATTTAAACCGCAGCCATTTTCAGGTTGAGGAATACGGAAGTCTGCCCAGGCTTGTTCTAGAGCAGAGCGGTCATAGCCCTGGTTGGAACTAGTCGAAGAGTGGGATCGGGGTTTCAGAGAAATAATTTTTTTGTGGGATGAGTTGGTAGGACGAGACGGAGAAAGCAAACTTTGGGAAGAAATTGGAGAAGGAAGAGTTAGAGGGGGGTGAGCTGCAACTGAGGCGTATGATTTTTTAGCAGAAGGGACCAATTTGGACGCTTCCGCATAGGAAATATCTCTTTCAGACATTTCGAATTTGATTTTTCTTTGTCTTTCGAATTCTGGACAATTTCTATCAGTGGAATCATGATTTCCACTGCAAAAGATACATTTTGCTTAGTCAAGAGGAAGTGGGCAGTTTCTCCCAACGTGACCTTGACCACATCGGAAACAAAGCTCAGAAGATCGGCATTTGTCAGCAACATGTCCAAACCTACAACACTTGAAGCACTGTATTGTAGGGAATTCGTATTTTGAGACTGGAAGCGATGAATAAGCCATATATATCCGTTGGGGACGAACTTGGCCATCAAAGGTAATGACCATCGTCTCAGACGGAAAATATTTAGGCTGGCCATCAATTATCTTTTTAAAATTTAAGCGGCGGACCTTAGTAACTTTACCGCACCCTTCAGGGACTTCTATATTATGTAAAACCTCCTCGTCAGACCAATCGACTGGAACATTGCGAACAATTCCCATACGACTGACGTTAAAGGAGGGGATAAACAATTTGTTTTGACCTGTGAAGGCAGAGTGGTTAACGAATCGGTTGGCGGCATCAGCAGATGAAAATTCCACCGAAATCCTGTTCCTGCCAATTTGTTTCACTCCATCTCGTATAATTCCATCAACATTAAAATTTTTTAAAGAGGAACCAAATTTCACAGCATGGAATGAAAATCCGGAATTAGGCTGGGGTTCTTTTCTCTGAACGTGAACGATAAATGGACCCACGTCGCCAGGGACGTATAAACGGCCCTCAAAAGAATTCGGAGGGAGAGAGGGAGGAGAAGAGGTCGGGATTGGAGGAAGAGATTTTGAACTTGCTTCTGAAAGAGGAGTGCGAGGGGTCTTACGTGGGATTGTATCCTCTGTTTCAGTACATGAAGAATCAGAAGGATGAAAAGAGGGTTGTTTTTTTTACAGTTGGGCCTTTTACAATTTTTATTTTTTCGTTTCAGTTCCTGTTGGGAATCCGAAACTGTAATAAAGCTGGCAGGCGATGTAGGAGAAGCAAATTCATTGAAACATATAGGAGACTTAGAAGGGTCTGGAGGTTTCGGGGGAATAACTAAGTCCATTTTCCCAAAAGATAACCTGAATCACAAAAATAAATAATAAAACAAATGAACAAAAGAACAAACTTACCGGAACTGGATAAAACAATAAACGGGATACAGATAAAGTAAACAATTAAATGAAAATAAAACTAACACAAATCTAAATAAGTTATTGCAACAGATTAAGACTAAATATCACGAAAAAAATAAGGAAATAATATAGTTGCGAAAAACCTCTCCACTTTGTTTTTTCATGTGGTCGAATAAATGGTGAATGGATATTATTTTTTCATACAGTAATGCGCATAGATTCTTTCTGTCTTTTATTCTGTGGCGATTATTCTCTTCAGAGAGAACTTTCGCCAGTGTCAAGTTTAGATATGCTGGTTAGGCAATACCGACTAGATTACACTCCGAATATCTGTCATTTTACTATGCTAGAACAAATTAAGAGAAATAAAAAAGAAATGAATAATTTTATAGGAGAAATAAACCAAAAAAAAAATTATAGATAATGCAAAGGTGACAACAATACATAGACAAATAACAAGTATAAACATGTGTACATAGAAACAAACATGAAAACAGATATAAAAATATGCATGAATGTAAAAGGTCCTGTTTTGAATGATTAAGTAATGAATGGTTTTATTAGAAACAGATAGAAGGGATCTAATATTAATAGATAATTTAATTTTCTAATTCAATAGTTTATAAATGAATGAAGAAAATTTATTATTTAACGGGCATGCAAAAATGAGATGATTTTGATCGCCCTCACGAAATCCACAATCACAGGATGGAGACTCTCTGACACGCAGCCTAGCCAAATGAGTGGGATTAAAACAGTGACCCAAACGCATACGACATACTACTGAGGTTTCCTTTCGAGAAAAAGTAAATTTTGGAAACCACGGTTTTGAAGGAATAGAAGATTGGATCTGGAAGTATCCCAGACTTTTGATCTGGGACGATCTTTTCCATGCCCTTTGCCAGTCAGACCATCCAGGAATGAAATTGCGAATGAAACATGGATCCCCGTTCATGGTTGCGAATCGAGTTTTTGTGTCAACAATATCATTACTGATTATGCCGCAGTGACTAGGAATCCATGCAAGAACGACATCCGATCTCCAAATCAAGCGTAAGATGCTTGATCATGAGAGTCAGGAAGTTACAATTTACTGAAAGACGATTAGTGAGAAGGAACTCTAAAGAACTTAAGGAGCCGGAGAAGATAAGAAGTTTGCGAAACTTTTTAAGCCGAGCATATCTCAAGGCTTTAACAGTAGCTCTCCATTTCCCAGAAAATACCTAACAATCTATTGTGAGGCGAAAGTATGCTGAATGAGAGGTAGCCTGGTAATGAAAAGATGCTTCTACATTTAAAGCATTTTCTGCAACTGCAATTGATTTATCAGAAGTATATAAAAGCAAATCATCAGCGTACTGCAGGATACGACAAAATGGATTAACAGAAGAATGGATTTTGTGTGAATATATGTTGAAAAGAATAGGACTTAGGACTGAGCTCTGGGGAAAGCCACGTCAGATCGATATTGTTAAGGGATCCCGGGACCTCGAAGGACGATTGATCTGTCTAAGAGGAGGTTGAGAAGGAAATTAGAAATTTTTTCTGGAAAACTAAGTTCTCGTAATATTTGTCCGAGAACAGGGATATTTACATTATCGTAAGCTACAGAAAGCTCAAGAAAAACTGCTACAGGGAGTTCTTCTCGAGAGAAGGAGAGCCGATATCAGTAGTCAGGATGCTGAGTTTGTTCATTGTGCTTTTAGCTTTTCTAAAACAAAATTAATGAGGTGGGATAATGGAATAGTGTTCAGTAAACCATTCCAGTCGATTCTTAATCAGATGCTCAGTTCGCATGATGTTTAACGCATTCAACTTGGCAGGCTTCCGGGCGCCATACTTTTTTACGCTATCTATATGTAGACACGCATGGTATTATAGTTTCTAATAATGGCGTGCATGGTACCCGGCTATCACTCCACTCAAAAAATTACTGGAGTACTCTCATTTTTCAAGCTTCCAAAGTGTGAAACTCGGTAAGAATCGTTTTGTAGAATTTTTTTTATTATCAAATAATATTACTATTTTTAAATTACATGAACGTGGACATTTACACCCGTATAACTAAAAATTACTACAAATTATAACCATTATATATATATATATATATATATATATATATATATATATATATATATATATATATATATATATATATAAAATATAACCACAAATTGTGACGCAATTTTTCTTTTGTTGGTTTTTTATTAAAATATAGTATAAGAAAGTATTTTTAAATGCTATCAACGACGATATTTGAACAAGTATGCTTATAAGCATGAGCTATAGCTCAGATTAGATAATAAGACAGATCAGCCAGGCGCGCGCGGAACAAATATAGCGAGGCCCATAATTCTCTAAGTGTGCTTGTTGCGATGTAAGGACGTATATGTTATTGTGAGCGAAAGATTTCCAGAACAACGAAAGAAACAATTCCCGTTGTTGACACAGTATTTTATTGATTTAATTACTCAGTTATAATAAATGTTTTATTTTAATTTATTATAATTATTTCATTATTCACATTGGTTAGCATAGTTTTGATCGGTCATCATATTTAAAAATTATTAATATCTTTATATGTGATTAATTTTTGAAGTGAAAACTTCTTTTGGCACACCTGTGCACTTTTTCTGAATAGTGAACTAAAATGAGTCGTGACGCTGAATTGGGTAATCCCTTCGGCATCGTCCAAGTGAACTATTTTTAGGCGCACCATGTGCAATTTTTTTAGAAATTTAATTAAATTATAATGTAAAGTGTTTATAACATATTTCAATTTCCACAAACTCGGCCTCCTTCGGCATCAGCCGCTAAACAAGTTCACTGTCTGTGTTTATATGTATGTATATATATATATATATATATATATATATATATATATATTTATATCTTCTTTTATATATCTTCTTTTCTGACTTCGGGGTCGTCATATATATATGTATATATATATATATATATATATATATATATATATATATATATACATATATATATGACGACCCCGAAGCCGCCATTCGAGGCATTGTATATAAAATAATTTATACGTGGCGATTATTTCCATTAATTGATTGGTTAAACAACATGAAATATAAATATTAAAAACTTAACAAAATATCATTATTAATGTACTCACTCATTTTGTAGTTCCGTGGAAACTATTCAATCTATGACTTCTTTCAGGTTTGTAAACTATTACACAGAAAAGTTATTTTAGTAACAATTAATTCACAAAAAATTTATTAATTTAATGTTCATATAAAATTATTTCACTTATTTGTTTAAGAAGTCATAAAGGAGACTTTCAAAATGGTTTTCGTTTTGTTCTAAATATAACCGCGCTTTCCTTATGATTGAACCACCATTAAACATTTCTCTTAATTTTATTAAAACTGTCAATAATCCTTTCTAGTGAAGTTTGTTCGTCCGAACATTCAGTTGACAATACACCGGATTTGACGCTACTCCAAAAGAAAAAAACCGAGTGGTGTTAAATCTGGAGATCTCGGAGGCCAGGGTACAGGTCCACTGCGCCCTATCCAGTGACAATAATTTTGCTCGTCTAAATATTCATGTCCCCGAATACCAAAGTGAGGGGGTGCTCCGTCGTGCTACTATCGCATATTTCTGCATACGTTCAAAGGCAAATTTGAAATATGTCGAAGATCATTGTTGGCGAAGTGTCATTTATACGAATGTGTCACTGGCAAAAATTACGACGATGGGCGAAATCTTCTTCAGTCAATTGTTATACAGCACGATAGTGGAACGGATGTTGTCTATCTTCTCTCGGGGTTTCTCCGACTAGCGTTTTCGGTAAGTTAAAACACATGGCTGGCGAACGTATGCTGCGAGGTTCAGCCACATGACGTCTTCTACCAACTGAGCGTCCTCTATCAAACGAGGGCATTACCTGACCAGTACTATGAGACCGACTAGCCAACCGTGCGATGGTCTGTTCGTTTGGCTTTCTGGCGCGATTTGGATAAATAGCCGAATACCTTATACTGGCTTGGGAGCATTGCATTTACATGCACCTAAGTACATCAGCATGTCATAATATTGCCGAATTGGAATAGCGCACAGTAGACATTATAAGTTACCAAAACAAAAATTAACAAAAACAAACGCCAACACTCCAGAAAACCGAACTACGGCGAATGTAAAAACAAGATACATTCAAAGCGCTGCGTTTGATTGATTATTGTTCGAAGAGCAAAAGTAAGATTACTTTACGCCAAATACAATGCTTTCTCAAACTGGGGGTCGCGTTTAATATTAAAGGGGTCGTAATCTGTCCAAAAAATAAGACCTGCATACAAAACATTGGTATATTAAATTTTTTATGAATGAAGTGTTACAAAATTGAATATTAACAGGTAATAAAAAGATGAAAAAATTTACTTATTAATTAAGCCTTAATTTCTTTAAAATGATTAAATTTAAATTCATTGAAATATTATTTTAATTTTATATTACAGTGTAGAGGTCGCAAGGCATTTTACTTAACTTTTTGTTTTTTTTCCTGGCACGCGACATAGAAATAGTTGAGAAAAAATGGCTTATACTGTTCATTGTTTCGTCAGTTGAATCGCTAATTTTTTAGCTAAAACTTTATTTTTTTTCAAACACATTCAACTGTTATTTGTTACGCTAATTATAAAATATTCATTGCGTTTATTTCTTATTAAATTAATTATTTTAAAAATACATTATTTCACTAAAAAATAGACATTTAAAAATTCGTGATTGGCATCGACTAAAGTAAAATGAAACTATGCTATAAAACAGTGTTCCGCAAACTTTTTCTGTTCAAGGTATATCTACGAAATCAGATAATTTTAGAGGTATACCATAAATGAAAAATACATTTTTAATTATTGTTTGTTTATTACTAAGCCATCAGTTTATAAAGAACAGAAGGTATTCAATAAAAAATATGAGCCTGTTTGATTGAGCAAAGGCGGTCCAAATTTGGAGTATTCGTTGACAAGGATGGTCTCATCCTTTAGTTAATAGTTCTCAAACGTTCTCTTTTTTGGGTTTAATTGTAGTCAGAATAGAAAATCCTAATTCACATACATACGTCGTAGCAAATGGCAAGTATAGCGATGTCACGCTTTGAAAGTAATCAAGCAAAAAAGCATTGAGTGTCCTCATTTTTTTATATACTGTTCAGAAAATTCTGTTTCAGAAAATTTTAATTTTAATGTGCGGTCCGTTTTTAGCTCTGCGAGTTTTTTCTGCCCGTTTATTGGTAAGTACTCAAGGGAAATACTATCTGAGAATACATTTTGAAACCAGTCCATAGTTGCAGATTACACTTAGGAAAATAGAAATTAATTTTTTCTCCTAGAAGCTGCAAATGTGTCACTATTAAAGTCTGCAATATTTTTCTGGATTGGCTACAATGACATTTGGGAACATCTCAATATTACCATTAGTGGCGTGACTTATCCATAGCATTAACTTAGCGCGAAAGCTTTCTATCTTGTCCGATGATGTCAAAATAGAAAAGTGAAATTTAAACCCTAGGACTTTAAAAAGTCTTGGTTTCATTTCTTAGTTCGTAAATCCGAGAAAGTATTTTACGCAAGAAAGCCATCTTACTTGTCTTTAACAGGACTCACTGATGATCTGCTCCCTCTTGACGCAGTTGAAAACTTTAACGTCTTCTTGAAGGATTATTAATAATTCATCAGGTAGAGACTTCGTCATCGGTGGTTCCCTGTGTAGAAAGCAATACTGTTTTTAAATATCAGTATTTTTTTCACAGGCCTTGGTCATAAATTGTCGTCACCGTGGTGTGTTGGGTTGATCACAAGGCATACGGCCTTTGACAAAGCGGCGCACAGCGGGGACCCGGGTTCGATTCCCGGCCGTTCGTCGAACGGGGTTGGACTGGTTTCACGGTCGGCTGTAAGAGATTACTTTCGTAGCAATAAGTCCGCCATATGTATCAATTAGATACATTAAAGTACATAAATAAATAAAATAAATAAATCCTTTAATATTTCTCGTCATAACTGCCGCTCCATCTGTACAAACACTTATGCAGTTGAGCCATTTCAATTCATGCTCATTGAAATATTGGTCTGTAACTTTAAACATTTCTTCTCCAGTGGTGTGATAGGTAGTGGCAGACGAAATAAAAAGTCCTGTTTTATTTCACATCCATCAATGTATCTCACATTTGAAACGAAGTGCGCGTGGTCACTGATGTCAGTAGAGTCATCAACTTGTAGCGCAAAAACTCCACCAAATCTTAATTTTACAGTCAACGTCGATTTAATGTCATTAATGCGACGTGAAATCGTTTCTGCTGATACAGGTATTTCTTCAGTTTTTTCAGCGGCGTCTTAGCTAAACATAATCTTGACAACTTCTTTGCAGATGGATATAATTAAAGTTTCAGCGAGAGATGATGCTTCTTGAATCTAACTAACATGTAAGCGAAAACGTAGTTTGTTTTTTGCGCTTTAACTGAAGTTTTGAAAGAAGAACTCAAGAAAGTTACCTGCTTCTTAGATTGGTTCTTCAAACGTTGAAAGACTACTGCCTTTTTGAGCTACTGATTGATGTTTAGTGTCATAAAAGTTTACTGGGCACCATTGAATTATTATCCATAGTTTCTACACAAACAAGACCTTTTGGAATTGGGTATAATTCGTCTCCGCAATATGTAAAACCGTAACTACAAGTAATACACGTAAGCAATAGTAATACACGTATGTATAGTGATACGTGTATTACTATTGCGTAGCGACGCAATGAAACGAATAGCGTACAGTGATTTATTTCTGTTTACAAAAGCGCGTGGTGAAGCTAAAGGGCGTAAGCCTCGTCGCACAGATCGCCGTCCATTGCTCGTCGCGCATTAATGTAAAATTGTAAAAGTTAATGCGTGACGAGCGATCGTGGGAGATTGAGCGTGGGAGGCGGGGACGCCCCCGTTTCCTGCACCATCCCGCCGTTTGAAACAAAATCTTTTAATGAAAAGTAATTCCCAACAGGTGTCAGTAATAATTTTGCCCAATAACTGAGGAGATGTTGCTCTGTTAAATTTTAAGTTATCTTATATTCTCCCTGTCGCTAGAAAATGTAAAGTTGCAGTTAAACGTTCTTTCTTTTCTTTCAATTTTGAGAGTAATCACTTCTAGTAAATATTCAAGCGATGCTCTATCCATACGTAAATAATTATACAAATCAGAAGGCTCATAGTCCTCCATTTATTAGATCAAAATCTTTTAATTTTTGGATTTTCGTCTGATAATATTATCACGACGCCTATGAATTAAATTTTTTCCTGTAATTCATTTTAAAAAGACACTGAGCTGACTACATCTGAACGATAGACAAAGAATGATTGACGAATAGATTAAGTATAGATAGGGAAGCTGACTCGAAAATTTTAAATGATTTCGGGGTCATCATGCTTTTGAGATATACAATGAAAAAAGCACACTCGACAAATAACAGATGACGCTAAATACATCCAACTAATTTTAGGTGTCGCTGAATGTCGCGTAGATCAATGATGCGACGACCAGTTCGACCTCATAATTATTTTATCTTGCTGTCGATGTGTATGAATAACAAAAAGTATACACTGGGAATTCTCCACTCATTTCACGTGTGTTTTTCTTTCTCCAGAGAACTTATATTTTCATACAACTACTTCATAGGCATTTTTATAATTCAAAATTTTAAAAATATTTCTCCTAACAAGCGAATGCAAAGCCAAGTCAAAATTTGCAGATTTAACAGAAGAGGTGTCAGTGAAGTGGTAGCTACAGCTATTTCTACAAAAGAATGTGTAAGGTAATTTATGTTATTTTAATCCAATCAGTAAATTTCTCTCAGCTCAACGCATTATATTTATTGCAAATTATTACAGGTAAATACTTATCATTACAGATAAATACTTATTATTCTAACACATTAATTACAGAATAATATATTTTTCACTACATATATTCATTTTCAATTTTAACGACAACTGATACATCTTACATATATTGAACGTATATATTGAACGTATACAACGCTCGGAAAGCATAAATATTTCTAAAGTAAAACAAATGTTACAATATCTGTTCACTTTAAGATTCAAACAAATGTTGAAACTTAAAGTAAATAAATGTTTAACTTACATTATTTGATCATAAATTAAAAATTATTTTAGAAAAAAAAGACCGAAAAAAAATTGAAGGAGATTTACATAAATTTGTTTTAAAATTCCCTAAAAGGTTATAAAAAATTGATGCCACTTTACAATTACTATCAGCTGTACTCAATCTGCGGCCCGCGGGTCGCATGCGGGCCGCAGATTGACCCCGCCGTGCTTTTATCATTGGCCCATCTGAAGTTACAAATTTATTGTGAACCATTTTAAATTTCGGGCCCATCAGTGAACGAATGATTTGGAACGGGAATGAGAGCCGACCGCTGACAGCGATTTTAGCGTTATTCGGAACGCAGCCTATTATTAGTAATCTGTGGTTGAACGAGCGCGAAAGCGCGCGGGGAATCCCCTCCCTTGAACCTGTGCGTGTCGCTTTGTTTGCCGGTCGTAACTTGTTTTAAAGCTAATTTTTCATCCAGTAATTGCAGTTAATTGTGTTCTTTAGTAAAATTATTGTTTTATTGTCAAAATAATGTCAGGAGTGTCTTCTAAATATAAAAGAAAAATATCTGGCGAAAATACATTGTTTCAAGATGAGTGGGAAACGGATTATTTTGTTGTGCCAAACAAAAACAATGCAGCTACTTGTTTGATATGTCGTGAAAGTGAAGAAATACATCGCGTAGTTACCACAAAACATAAATCTTTCGACGAAACGTTTCCTCGTGGATCGTCCTTTCCCCAAAAACCCGAGGCACAGACTACCTTGAGACTATTTGCAATTTTTTAGAGCAGAATGAAATTGATGTACGAAAAATTGTGTGTCTGTGTACAGATGGTTGTCCTTCAATGACTGGACCCAAAATCGGATTTATTACGTTATTTAAACAAAAATATAATTTAACCAATTTAATTACATTTCATTGCATTATCCATCGAGAGAACTTAGCGGCGCGTGTAAATCCAGATATAGAAGCAGTAATGAAGACAGTTATCAATATTGTCAATTATATACGAGCAAGAGAATTGAACCACAGAAAATTTAAAAGCCTACTGGAAGAACTGGGAAGTGAGAATAAAGACGTCCTTTTACATACCTCGGTGCGATGTCTTAGTAGAGGAAAAGTTTTTTTCTTTACGCCATGAAATAATACTGTTTTTGAGCAACATAATAAAGTGTATTCTGAATTACAAAATGATGAATGGTGGTGTATTTTAGCCTTTTTATGTGAGATTACGGAAAAACTCAATAATCTCAATCGGAATTTACAAGGCGAAAATAATATAGTCTCCAATATGGCAAATAAAGTGTTTGCATTTGAGGAAAAGCTAAACATTTATCATAGAGAAATACAAAACCAAAACCTGCACAATTTTCCAACGAGGATAAAAACTTTAAAGGATGAAACCAACATTTCGGAAAAAAACTGGTCCATAATTTTAAATTACGTAAATGCACTATTAAACGAATTTCAAAAAAGGTTTCAAGATCTAAGAAAAATAAAAAACAGTTTGTTACTTATCGAAAATCCATGGCATTTAGAAACAACAACTATCTCAGAGTTGGCTTCAGTTTTAAATTGTAATTACTCAGAGTTGTTTGATGAATTCATCGATTTTAAAAACGACACCAATCAAACAAAGAATATGTGGAATTTTGGAGTATTGTTCCCCAAAAATATAAAAGCGTTCAAAGATGTGCCCAAACCCTATTAACATTCTTTGGGTCTACGTATGTGTGCGACTCTTCTTTTTCAAAAATGAAAAACGCAAAGAATGTTTACAGAAACAAACTTATAGATTCTCATCTAGATGATGTAATAAGGATAGCATGTAGCGTCAAGCTACATCTTGATAAAGTTTTGGAAAAGTGTTCACAGTATCAAAAATCGCATTAAAACGTTATAAACTTCTTTGTTAAAACTTATTTTTTCAGTAATGACTTAAATACATAGTTAACTTATAATTAAGACCTAATTTTAGAATTGGACAAGATATTAGAATTTGTAGACAATAGTCAAACAAAAATAAATATAGCTTTACCATCAATATTAGTATGTATGATTATAGCTAATATGTACATATACCCATATCGATTTTAAATGTGAAGATTTTATCGAACAGGCTGCCACAGAAGATAACGATTTTTATTATATTGCTGTTCCAGGCAACTACAGTAAACAACATGACTATCGGGCGGCCGTGGGTTCAAAATCCTTAGCGTGACAACTGGCGGCCGCACAAAGGGATCATATAACGACATAAAAAAAGAGGTCAACGGCATCATCATCGATCAGGACTTACCGTGGAACACCTAGTCAAAAGGCATAGTAACAGTTCTCTAGGCGTAGATGGAATTGATAGAATAGCAGATGTGCCAAGAGCCAAGAGAGACATTCTAAGAAGACCCTTAAAGAAGCTAGTGATTAAGTTATCCTCCACAGACAAGTAGATGTAACATCCCAAGAGACGATGCACGGCGGGAGAGATGTTCCGGACATCCGCAGTAACTAACGCGACAATCGGGCGGATGTGAGTTCATAACAATGGTTTGACATCCGGTGGCAGTACAAAGATCACATGACCGGATATAAGAGAGGTTACAAGGCTTCAAAATCATCATCGATCAGTACAATCATCATTGATCAGTGCAAATCAGTTGAACAGTTCAAGTTCAAGCGATCTGTATTTAAGCTATAGTTAATTCTATAAGCGCTATTTTACTTAATAAAGAAATTATATCACATCTAACGATGAGTATTCATGGGTAATCGACCTAGCGAGTTCTCTCCAGACTTCATAGCCAGCAGTTACAGAGATCTAGTGAACGTCGAATCCTCCAATCCAGCAATAGTCAAGTGATCACGTTGTTCTTCGAACCCGAGATAGAGGAAACAGCATCATGGTCCACACCAGACCCAGTCCAACAGACGAAACCGTGCCACCATCACCTTCAATTACAAAATTTACTACGCGTATAGATTTGCTAGATACAGACATGGGAATATAACCATATCAATTGCAATAGAACCATGTCGTCTGCGAAGATTGTTAAACCGCCGACAGCAGACAACATTGGCCGCGACAAAGTATCAATGAAACACAGCAGGAGTAAGACTGCGAAGTCACAGAAAGCTCACTATGTTGACTTGGCAAGTGAAGAGCTCGCACGCCTGCAATGCAAGTCGAACTCGTCGTCTCTCGTCTCACCGTAATAGAAGCCCAGCTAACAGATAAAAAACTAACAAATGAAAGTCAGATGCATTTACTGGCTATCATGAAGGAGTCACACCAACAGCTAATGGCACTAATAGTCAACCCGATTGTAGACTATCCGCCTGCACCCTAGCATCTGAACAGACAGAAACTCAACCACTAGAACAAATCAACCCGTGCCCGCAGAACGAAGAGGATGCAGTCTCAACCTGCACCAATAGAAGTCAACACTATAGCTACGCGCCAACCTCAAGTCAAATTCTCCGAGCTTGCGTCTGCTATCACCTTAATTGCCAAGGCCAGACAATAGTGGCACGTTTCATTATATGTTTTACGTGTAACACCTTCAACGGCATTCATCAAGGCTGGCTACCATTCAAAGACGCTTATCTCGAGCCGCTGGCCACTTTTACTGAAGTAGAAAACGAAATATTAAGCGCAGTCTCAGGGGGAATTTAAGAAAAGCCGCAAACAGTCTCTAATCAACAACTTGAATTTGCAAGACATCTTAAAAGCACTTGAATGTCGCTTCGGTAGATCGAACTCTATCGTCTTCGCTGAAGTAGAAGAGCTGCGGTCAGTGCCTGGGCAAACGGACATTCCAAAGGATATTTATATCTTCGCAAGTCTCCAACAGTGTAACGACACTTCAAACTCTCGACAGGGTTCACTTCATATACAACCCTGAGGTTACCAAGACAATAAAAGAGGAACTACGGTCATCACTGAGATAGCGGTGCGATGGATTCACTTTCGACCGTCATATTTATGAAGAATGTTAATGCAAGCCCCGAAGCAATTCCCACCACAATAAATAACCACTTTGTTGATGACTACCTCGACAGCTACAGAACTACAGAAGAAGCTATCAAGACGGCAAAAACTGTACATGACATAAACCTACGCGGCGACTTTACTGAGGCAATGGACTTCAAACTTGCAAGAAGCACTACGAGAGTTAAATCATAATACTTTAATAAAACCGACACTTGACCGGTGCAAAGACAGAACGAGTGCTCGGCTTCATTTGGAAATCCACTGCTCGCATTCAATCTGAATTTGGCACGCGTACAGTTTGCAGTATTACTGAGCAAACTACGAAGTGTAAATCGTTGAAAATTAATATGTCGCTATTCGATCCACTCGGATTAGTTTCATCTGTCACAATCCGAGCTAAAGAAATACTACAGGAAGCATGGCGACGGGATACAGAGTGGAACGGAAAAATAACTCTGACCTTGCAGCACAATGGAAAGACTGAGTGAGATATTTTGAAAGCACGGGCGACATTACCATACGGAAATGTTAATTGAGCTTCTCCACCCATGTTTCATTTAAGCTTCAGGTCTTCATGGACGCTGGTGAAACCGCATACGCCGCCGCTCTTTACTCGCATAATGTTTCTCCCGAAGACAGCATCGACATGTCACTTATATTTGCGAAGGAAGGAGTAGCTACATTAAAACTTACTGTCATGCTGCGGCTGGAATTACAGGTTGCAGTTATGAGAATTCGCATTCGAGTTCGAGGTCGTACCGAGAGTTTGTTGCACACCTCATCGCGGCGATAGAAGAAAACAGTACAGTCGGCGAGTAGCGGTGACCAAAGAGGCACCTCCGACGTTCGACGCGAACCATAAATAGAGCGACTTTCTATGCCAAGAAGTAGTTAGTTGCTAGTCGTTCTGTAGGCTAGGTAGTTCCATTACTTGGCCTATAAAACAACAGCCCATGAAGAGCAAAGATACCGGAGAAGAGTAATGCCACTGCGAAAGGAAGGCAACACTTCAACTGAAAAACACCGTTCCTGAAATACAATACCGGCGGAAGCTCCGCAGCCACGACCCAGCCCTGAAGATCGCCGACGTCGTCTTCATCGTCAATAACACACTACCATGGAACACCTGGCCAAAAGGCATCGTAATTGCCACCTATCCAGGCGCGAATGGAATTGTTAGAATAGCAGACGTGCGTACCAAGAGAGGCACTCTAAGACCCACATAGAAGCTAGTGATCCTACCTGGCGATCAAGTTATCTTCCACAGACAAGTAGATACAACGCCTCAAGAAACGATGCACGGCGAGAGGGATGTTTCGGACATCCACAGTTACTAACGCGACGATCGGGCGGATGTGAGTTCATAACAATGGTTTCTGAACCGGTGGCAGTACTATGGTCACATGATGGCATATAAGAGAGGTCACAAGGTTTCAAAATTATAATCGTTCAGTACAATCATCATTGATCAGAACAGTTCAGTTTGACAGTTCAATTTCAAGTAATCTGTTTTTAAGCAATAGTCATAAGCATTATTTTTATTAATTTTTTTTTTTTTTTTTAATATTACTAAGTTTGGTCATCACTATGAAAAGTCACCTAGATCGTCTCAAAAAACATTACACAGAGTTCAAAAAGCTTAAAGAGTTTCAGGAGTTAATACAAAAAAATTATCACAACACGTAAAACAATTGAAGATTAGTGTTCCTTTTTTAAGAACTGTGATATTGATTTAAAGAAAATAAAATTAAATAATGACGGCTGTGTAAACATGTTAATAGTTTGACCATTTGAAACCACTATTATTTAAAAGGATGTCAAAAAATAATTGTAAAAATATTAGCTATACTATATATGTTCCAAATTTAAGATTCCTTGCAATAACTCTCCATTTTAATCGTCAAAAGTATATGCTTACTCTCAAAATAAATTTTATTTAGCCTCATCACATCCTTGGGTAATATGCTCATAATGCAGTTCTGTAAATGTGAATAACGGGTTTTCAACTGAAATTGTTAATTCATTGCGGCATAAAAATGTTAAGTAAAGGGGAGATAGATTATAAATTATTTTAGAAGTAATTTTAGAGCTCTAATGACATGTCATAATATAATATATCTACCAAAACTGGGTTTTCGGGACTAAAGATGTGGTAGCATTCAGTCGCCATCATGAAAATAAAAGTGCATTTATATTTTTGGGTTTATCTCCAAACGCTGCGTTGAACAAACAATTGTGTAGAGCATATTTGGAGAAAATACAATTATTTACCACTTTTCTTACTTATTTTTCAGTGTGAAATTAATAATAATAAATTATCAGCAGGAAATTAAAAAAATTGTATTCGTGCGATAGATATCGTCGCGACAGTGTATGGACATTATCATGGCAGAACACTATCGCGAAAGCTGTTGCGATTGTATGTTCCACTACCCGATAACAACGTTTAAAATATTTATTACATCCAGTGTTCCAACTCGGCTACTACAAAATATGCTAGAGTGGGGTTAAAATGCGAAAAATATGCCAATTTTATTTTACAATGCCAATATAAATTTAAATACTGTATTTGTTACAGAATAATGTCAAAAACAAAAAGGCTAGAGAATGTAAATGCAGGAGTAACATATTCAATTATAAATTAACTTATCTTTTGGAATAAAATGTCTTGTAAAATATCTTTTGGTATATAACTTTCTTGCTACCTATACAGCGTAGAACAAGTCAAGAATTGTATAAGAATAATATGATATTTTGAATTACAATAAAATAGTTATTATGTGTTGAAACGAAATACACAGCGTCGATATGAAGAATGCTTTGTGAACTTACCCATTACTCCCGCAATGTTGGCACAACTGTAGCTGCTTGTACCAGCTAGAGGGCATCACTGCCTTTGTAGTTTGTTACTCGTTGGATTGGCCTTCCTGTTATTCTGACAGCTCGTCATATAGTCTTCACCAGGAAGTTATTCCTTCGATGCTGTGTATTTCGTTTCAACACATAACTATTTTGTTGTAATTCAAAATATCATATAATGTATCTCCCAAAATACACAGCGTCGATATGAAGACACGTTTGATATCTGCTGGTGCCAAACACAAAACACTATGTGAAAAATAATTATTAGTTTGATTGGTCTTAAAACACAATGATATTAAGATCTCTAAAATTGGATTAAGTATATTAGTAAGTAATATTGTTCAATAAGTTATTCGGGCTGAAAATGGTTAAATAATAACTGAGACCCACTTTTCCTTTCCTGGATTTCCTTACAATAAAACTTTCTGAAAGTGTTTTCACTATCCAGTTTCCCCTGGCTAATATCTCATCCACAGGGTGACTTTCAATCCAGCTTACTGCAGACCCGAAGGAGCCTGGTGATGCTGTTATTCCAGCATCTTTCAGAACAGTGCGAATCCATAAACCGTTCATTGTCATGGAGGCTGCACGTGTCATCCTAGTGGTGGATATAAACAGTTGGTCTAGTCCATGCATCTCACTTCTTCTAGCACAAGAAGCAGTAATTACTCTTTTAATCCATGATACAGGATAGACTTGCTCATTCTGATGTCTGAGCAGTAGCCGCGCTGACTACCGGTGTGAAGCCCAGTCTGTCTTAGATCCGAACGTAGGCCATAAAATAATATTTTCATCGGACACAATCAGATAAGGATCTGATATTTTCAGGAGGATGAGGTCATGCATCCTTCTGCCTGATGCCAGAAGAAGAATGGCTGCAGTTTGCATTGATACCTCGAACAAGTTCATTTTCTGGCACGGCCGAGATAACCATTCAAATACAATCTGAGTATACCCCATTGAGGGCCTCGTTTTTTACGGTTCGTCAGTGGCGATAGCCTTAAGCACCTGTTTCAAGAGTAGCTGTGAATATGGCTGACTCTAGAACTAGAATGGCATTGTAAGCGAGTTTCATTTCCAAACGTAAATAGGCTAAATGGCTTTAAATTTGGTGCAGTTCTGGGTAATGACTGGGGACGCCATTATTTTCACACCATTTAAACCATCTCTTGTTGGCTGGTTAATAAGTACCTGACGTAGAGTCACGCCAACTATTTGTTAGCAATTGTTTTTCTCTCTCCACCTCCAATCAACCAAGCCTGAAGAAGCAGTTTATTGACTTCTGTTGTGGGTAGACTTGTTGCAGTGTTCAGTAGGCTCTCCGAGAGCCTCTCGATTGTTATAGGTAGTTCCAGAGCTGTTGACTTGAGATCGGCTAGCCAGACGACCAGGTCCTTTCCCAGAGGGGCGCAATCATTATGTAACGGCCCTTCACTTTGTTTAGATGAGCTAACACTCTGGGAATGAAATTGGGAGCTGGAAAAATACAACCTAGATGGAAATCCCAATCTTGGCTGAAGGCATTGAAAAAAAGCGCTGATTGATCGCAGGAGTTGAGCAAAATGTACCTGTTGACTACTCTTGTTTCTTATGATGCAAGCAGGTTGACATCTGAGTGCCCCAACGATGAAATAATTGGTTTGTTGAGTTGGGCATCAGGTGCCATTCGGATAGCAGCCGTCCGCGTGAGGCGATCGGCTGTGCAGTTGTACCTCCCCGGGAGGTAGTGAGCTGACAGGAGAATGTTCAGTCTGTCAGCTTCAACAACTTGCATGTCAGGTCTAAAAGTACCAGAAAATTAGTTCCCCCTTCGTTCCGCACGTAAGTTACCAACGTCCGATCGGAGCAAAACGTGAGAATTGCGAAGGTGGTGACACTGGTTCTGAATTGAGACATATGCTGCGAACAGCTCTTTCCAATTCTTGTGCTTCTTTCTCCGTTCTTTCGTCCAAATTCCTGACAAGATTTTTTCCTTCAACTGGGCTCCCCAACCCGTGTCCGCTTCATCTGTTGTCAGGAATTGGGAATAAGGTTGTTGATGTAGGGCACTCTGGTAATGTACTGCCTGTCTCCACCAACGGACGTCGTTCTGAACCTGTAACGCTAGCACCCGTCTCGCCTTTTGTTTCTATTTGAATTGTTTTAGAAAAAATTGCAGATATCAACGGCGAAGACGATGTTTTGGGATGGCAAAGGTGGCGAAATTGAGTTGACCTAGAATTGTTTCTACTTGTTTTATAGACAAGACTCAATATAGACTTTGGGTAGTTGATTTGCCACCCCAGAGATTAAAAAAGGTTCACGACCTCCGCAGTCTGTGAAA
Source organism: Druceiella hillmani (assembly GCA_039881145.1). Lineage (NCBI taxonomy): Eukaryota > Metazoa > Arthropoda > Insecta > Lepidoptera > Hepialidae > Druceiella > Druceiella hillmani. The sequence goes on along the minus strand of JAYKKI010000047.1, from coordinate 16,918,399 downwards.
CCAGCTTGGACAGATTTTAGTGCGCTAATAGAAATTCGTCTAGGTAGACTAAGATTCGATAAACATTATGTAGGATTTCCGCAATTCAATTTGTTAATGCTGCAAAGGTATGAAGTGCCGATGCTAGACCAAACGGTAAGGCCGACATTTGTAGCAGCTCCCTTAGTAGGTCATTCTTAAGTAACAGCGATGGTATGCTGCGATTGGTACATGAAAGTAAGCACTGGAAATATCTATTTTTACCATCCAATCTTGATGTTAGAGAAACTCCGGCACAGTGGCTTGTGAAATTAATTTGAAATATTTTGTCTGAACATACCTGTTTAGTTCCTTGAGGACGAATATGGGACGGAATCCACCATTGCTCTTCGGAATTATAAACATCCTCGATAGGAAACTTGGACTCTCCTTGAGATTTTTCAGGGAAGAGGTTGGGTAATTTAGAGGTTTTATGATGAAAGGGATACGGGGTCCCGAGATGATTTTCATGATAAAACCGTTTGCCCCTAGGGCCTTCCATGCCGGGAGGAAGTCTTGCAAGCAACCCCCTTCCACCCCCTTTGAATACTGTTTTTAGGTAGTCATTTTTTATCTTTGGGACGAAATGAATTATTGTCGTTAGGCTTGGATTCTTTTTTGAATTTTTTAAAATTTGTTTTATCCTTTCCAAGACGATTAGTTGAAACACGGTCCGCCTGAGTTGATTGAGAAATGTTGATGTTGTGGCTACTAATTCATATGGTCGCCATCGAGAAGGGGGTTTATTGTTTTTCTTATAGCATCCAGCCAATTTGTTGTTCCACCTAAGGATTGAATCACAGGCATTAAGATACTCTGGTCGAAAAGGTTCTCAGCACTTAGAGGAATTGTTCTTATGGTAAACTGTAAGTTTTTATTTGGGATTTCATTTATAATCCTATCTCATATTGCCTCAATACACTATGCTCTCTTTCCACATACAACTCGCAACAAAAGTTCCATATTTTTAAAATTTTGAGAAAAATAAAAAAATATGGAATTTTAAAATCTTGTCATACAGACCAGTTGGAGTCAACTTAGAAGGGAAAGTGTTTGCCCACTTTACAATTCCTGCAGGTTATTCCCGACTATATTTTTTTGTTCAATTTGTCCGTTGGTCAAACCAGCCATTACCCTCTCTGTTGACATTAAATAATCTTTGCCCTTATTCAGGTGACACAACTCCTCATTCAAGTTTAACTCAGAAAACCCTGGTTTTGCTAGGAGTGAAGGTAAGACCTTGGCATATTTAACGTCCTTCGGACCCTCAGTGTTTAAATGTTGCAGTTTCATTAATTCTGCCGCACGTGTGGGGACGCAGTCTTTAAAGCCTTACTATCACTGTCTGAACATCTCCTAAATCAAGTCGCCCTGCTGTAGGGTTAACTAAATATTCTCCCGCGGAACCAGACCGAGCTAAAACATTTGAACTCGCGGAGACATTCATGAAATTTTGTATGTACTTTATTAAACTACTTGGGAAGTCAGTGCGTCGACCCGCGGGTCAGTCTGATCGGATTTGTTACTTTTGACCGTTTTGTTGGGACGACGATCAGATTGACTATCAGACTCCGAATCGGCGTCTCCACTAATCTCTTCTTTCCCTGTAGACCACCATACCTCTCCCCGAGACACGGTACTTTCCCGGTTAGAATTCACGACCACTTTTCGTCCATCCTTGTGCCGTTCAGGCTCATCTGATTGTTCTTCGGCACTCATGGCAATAGACTTGTAAAAATTTTTTAGTAAAAACTTGTCACATATCACTTATTTTCAAAAAAAAAGTGAAGTAACGCAAATTTTTGACTGCCACGCGGGAAATCACAAAACGGTATGACGAGCTGTCAAAACAAGGGCTTACCCATCAAGTAACAAACTACAAAGACAATGGCGCCCTCTAGCTGGAACAACAGGTACAGTAGTGCCAACATTGCAGGAGTACTGGGTAAGTTCACAAAGCATTCTTCATATCGACGCTGTGTATTTTGGGAGACACAAAACAAGACATTTTTATCTCTTTAGGCCAAATATATACAGAATAGTATTCAGTATTCTCAACGTCAAAATATTACAGTATACGTCCTCTGTATATATAGCAATAGCAAAAGAGACATAATTTTTACGCTTTATAAAAATATGCTATATGCTAAACGACGAAAATATATAATAAATAAGAAGAAAATATCCCAAATTTAGCATATTAAATGCTAAATTGGCAACACTAATTGCATCGTCTTATTTGGCAACTCGTTTGGTCGTTATTAAAATCTTATTAATGACGTTTTGAACACGACCGCTATTGTTCGCGACCTTTTCGAATTCATGTTGACCAACGTCGCACATTTGTTAATTGATACATGAAATTATCTGTCTTATCGCTTAAATGAAAATGATTCAACTTATTCATCTGTTAATTATTTTTTTAATTAGGTTTACGTAAATGACATTATTCTTGATATATAAATTAAACATAATGGCGGAGAGAGGCCCTGTATATCTTTATGAAAAATAATAGATGTGTTACAACCAGAAAATGCAAAACGTGCAAACGGTTTTCAATTTTTTATATAAATTAAATTACACATGTACGATTAGCGTAAATTATTATTTACTGATTAATATGTAAAAATAGAACGCTATAATCTTTTTATTTGTTCGATAATTGCGATTTTCTTATAATTACAAATACACATTTCTTGTAACAAGTTCAACTTGGATGACAGTTGCATCGCTAACAAGCTAGTGGAGACCATGTGGTCGTGTGTGTGACTGTTGTGGGCATATAGTGGAACGCAACCGATATGTTGTCACTATTTGACAGTTTGCGAATTGTCAGTTTACAATATCAGTCAAGTGTACATTGGTCAAGTTTTGTAAACCATCCAAGTTTGCTTTTGATTTTATGCTTAAGCATTTACATTTGGTAATAAAAGCCAAAGTACTGAGATGAGAAAGAGAAATACAAAAAAGTCGCTATGGTCACGAGTTGTAAGGGATTAATGCAATGTTTTTTAATTGCTTTTCTTTTATCTTATCTAAGCGCTGATGATGCGGTTCAGAGACTACCCTTTTGTAATCCAAATTATGATGATCTGAGAACAAATTATGAGTAAGTACAGTAAATTATGTTTTTATATAATTTTCCTATACAAGTTTTTCTTTATATATTATAAATGCCGACACTATTCCGTATAGAACTAAGCTACGACTTTCTATTGCTAGTAGTTTCAGGATAACGCCATGCAATATTAGACTGTGACTTCTTAATATCACAGCGTTTTCTAGTTGTCATCATCGAGGATGCCCTGCCCTATTGTCTATTTTTACTTTTTAGTTTAATATTTTTTGCACATCCAGCTAAATTTGCACATCACAACAGACAATTATGGACGGCATTTTTATTTGGTTTCATTCAAATTGTGCTTTAGCTGGCGAAAGTTACAATATATAATTCACTCAGGGTAAATAGAGAGTTTCTTTGGATTTTGTTACAGTGACCCTGGTATTTCCGTGACATAGTTACTATCCTTTTTAAAGTTTGGACCTGAAGTTCAAAGTCTATATTATTATTGCGAGTTTCTCAGTCACTTTTTCTATGCAGCAGTATAATTACATCTCTATATAAAGGAGAATATCCTCTCTCACCTTGTCTTGTCTTGTTTGTCTTGTTTACAACTTTGCTTTGACCATGTCCTTAGCCTCCAAGCGATATTTAATATTACCATTTTATAGCTATTGTTCTGTGATTGTACTACTGAAAATTATTGCCTATTTACTATATCAATAAACTTAATCTATATTTAAACCTAAGCTAGATTTATATCAAATGTTATCTCGAGTGAATGAGAAATGTGACCCCAACATGCTCTCAAAATTTGATTGTATATAATATGAGGCATTCTATGTCAAATCGGACACCTATTTTTTAACACATTGTATGCGGGAAACATATTTATACCTTCTACGCTGACGGGTAGTAGAGCGTGGGACACATATTAATACGTGTTTTATAGACTAGCGATAGAATGGGGGTAACGTATAAATACGTTTCTTTTAATACTTTTTTAGTGCTCTAAAGAAATGCTAACATGCAGATATACAAATTGCAAAGTACGAAATTTGGATTTCTAACACATAAAATGGAGAATTATGTATGTAGATTACTGTTATACCCAGAAGTATAAAGGTAATCTATTCAACGTGTAGAGCCATCCCTTCACACAATTCTCTGCTTCGCCACACATTCAGTACGATTCTGATAATCGGAAAGGGTACACATTTCACAAAATCTTTCTAATTTTGATCAAAGTGACATTATTTTGAAAGACATGTGCCAATTTGACGATGAAAGTGATGAAAAATTGTGTATTGATGGTTTATCGGATTTTTCGTGTGATAGTGATATCGAAGATCATTTAGAATTGGAAAGTGACTATGAAAGCACAGTGAAGATATTCCCCTACCTACAAATTTTACTCGCAGAACTATATCTTCAAGTCCTGATGAAAGTGAAGACAAATGGTTCTCGACTGATGAACCTCCAGTTCTTGAAGATTTTATGGGTTGTCCTGGAGTTACTTCAAATGTTATTCCAGAATACCTGATTGATGTGGTTGAATCATTTATAAAAGATGATTTCTTTCAATATTTAGTTAATGAATTAAACAGATATCGCTATCAAAATATTGAACGATTCCAAACATCCCGCATAACTATTAAATGGTGAAATATTACAATCGCAGAAATGAAGAAATTTTTGGGTCTAATAATTTTGATGGGATAAGTTCGCAAAGATAAGCGAAATGATTTCAACAGATTGTGCTTGGAAATGCCATTTTTTTTCCAAAATTACGTCAAGGGATCGATTTCAACAAATTTGGGCAACTTGGTACTTCACTAATAACGAAGACATTACAGAAGAATCGGGAAGATTAGTGAAAGTCATGCCTGTAATCAATTATTTTTCTGATAAATTTATAAATGTGTACAAATCAAAAAGAAATATATTGGTTTGTACACATTTATAAATTGTTTTTTGCATTTTTTTTACATATTGCACTTTTTTCAAAATATCACAATTTTTATATATTTTATTAATTTTATTTAAATTTCCAGAGTGTTTTCCAATATTTGTCTGTTTAAAATTTAAGAAAAATAATTCAGTATATATTTTGTTGTAAATTACAAAAAGTTTCATTGAAAAAAATATGTAAAACTAAAGTTATCGTAATTTTACTGAACGTTGCCATTTGCGTAAAAAATTGGAAAAATGGCTGGCGCTTTTATTTAAATTTCCAGCATTTGCCTGTTTCAAATTTAAGAAAAATAATTCAGTATACATTTTATAGTAAATCACAAAAAGTTTCATTGCAAAAAAATATGTAAAACTAAAGTTATCTTAATTTTACTGAATGTTAACCATTTGCGCAAAAAATTAGCAAAATTGCAAAATTAAATTATCAAAAAAATTAGCTAAATTTCCAGTGAGTTTTCCAGTATTTATCTATTTAAAATTTAATAAAAATAATTCAGTATACATTTTATGGTAAATCACAAAAAGTTTCATTGAAAAAAAATATGGAAAACTAAAGTTATCGTAATTTTACTGAACGTTGCCATTAGTGTGAAAAATTAGCAAAAATTTCCTGCGCTTTTATTTAAATTTCTAGTGAGTTTTACAGTATTTATCTATTTAAAATTTAAGAAAAATAATTCTGTATACATTTTATGGTAAACCACAAAAAGTTTCATTGAAAAAAATATTTAAAACTAAAGTTATAGTAATTTTGCTGAACGTTGCCATTTGCACTAAAAATTAGCAAAGATGCCCACGTTTTAGCGCGTGACAAAAACTATCCGCAAACAATATGTTAAAAATGAAGAGAAGTAGTTTATTTTTCAATAATAAAAATATTTAAATGTTTTCTTGCTATAAACAATACACCACGGAAATAAAAAATTGATAAAAACACTGGATTACCAGTATAATTGATATTTCATTGTGTGAAATAATTCTCGAATAGTTGAATATTCAAATCCCAATCAGGAGTTTATTTGTAAATTACTATGCCGTGTCGTATTTCTCTAAAGATGCTGCATGGTACTCGGTGTGTGGTGCTCAACAGAACATTTAACCCTTTAGTTAATGATTAAATATTGTATTTGGAGGCATGATGAGATACTTGTCCAATAACAGCTGTACACATATACACACACACACACACACACATACACACACGCACCCACGTGCACACACACACACATGCACACACAGACACACAGGCGCACAGGCACACAGACACCCAGACACACAGCACCCACACATCCAGACACACAGCACCCAGCACCCAGTCCCACAATCACACACACACACACACATATACACGTGTATATACATGTTCTGTAAGTCATCGACTAACTGAAAAAGGGCGATAGGCCAAACTATGACTGGGTAACTGACAAAATTTGACCTTAATAAAAATCTCTTAGTTTTTCAACGTATAGACATCACTACTCTCGGTCAATATTTTGAGGGACCTACTTCAAATTATGTCTGATTATTAATTTTATTTGTATTGTGGTAACTAAGAGATTTTTATTAAGGTTTAAATTTTGTAAGTAACCCAGTCATAGCTTAGCTTATTGCTACTTTTCGATTGGTCTGTGTCTTACGGGACACCTGCTGTATATAGTTATTTTAATTAATAAACAATGTTTCAGTTTGTTTATTGTAAGCAGTTTAGATGGAAAACTCTCAGCATTTTCAGCCTCAGAAGGAGAGAAACTTTGGGAATTTGAAACAGAAACCTTATTGTCATCAAATGTTCATCATATAGAGGTAAAATTTAAGACAGAGTAATTAGTCTTTTGCAGTTACTATTTCTGTTATATTTGAGATAAACAAAATTTAAGTCCACGTTATTATGTTGATGTAGTTATGAAATGGTCATGTTTTTATGTTGACAAATAAAAACTGTTATTAACAAACAATAACTAAAATTCTAGCTAACTTCGGATGGTAAATGGGCTCGCTTAGTACCTTCATTAAGTGGTTCTTTATATCGACTCACAGGTGAGTCTCTTGAAGCACTACCTTTGGATGCGGAACAACTACTTTCTTCGTCATTTAAATATTCTGACGATCTTGTTATAGCAGGTATGTTAAACTTCAGAATGCTTGTTTTTTACATATAGGTATAATTTGAATTATATTGAATTATGAAATGTTTTAAGTATGACGAAATGTATAACATTATCCTTGATCTTATGTACTAGCTATAAAGAAACTTAAAAGAGCAAATGGGAAGTCTATTTCTGTCTAGCGGGAATAATTATTTGAGTGCTAGAGCTATGCTTGAGTAAATTTTTATTCCACTTTATGCAAATTTGACTAGGGGTTTTCACAGTTGGAGTTTAGTATTCAAGATATATTATAATTTTATTCATTTTCAAATATTTCAACTGTATACATATATAACTTTTGTTGCGAGTTGTATGTGGAAAGAGAGCATAGTGTATTGAGGCAAGACGAGATAGGATTATAACTGAAATCCCAAATAAAAACTTACAGTTACAGCATCTGTATACATATATATATATATATATATATATATATATATATATATATATATATATATATACACATACATACACACACGCACACACACACACACACACACACACATATATTTCGGACAAAGAAAGACGTTATTCCTTAACTGAAAAATAGTTGATTATTATTAAAATAAAATTCAAAAGATGATTTTTTTTAGAAATTGTGATAGGTTATTCCAGATTCAGGGAGTTCACATAGTATTTTCCCTATTATAAAATCATGACCTGGCACTTTCTTGCAGTTAGATATCTTAAAGACTTGCAGTACTTCCTGCATGTGAAGCTCTCTATTTCCAACTCTTTGCACTGGCAATTCTACTGAGAATCGTCTTTCAGGAAGTTAAGATCTGACATATGTGTTTGGGTGTGTCCTCATATGAGTGTGGCTTGAAGACTTCAGCGCAATGTTGTGGTTTGTCTTTTTTTGAGTGTTTTCATATTTTCTTGTGTTCGGCGTGCTTTTATTGTTTGTTTTTATTGCGCTGGTATAACATAGGTTCGTTGTTCGGCTTGTGATTTGTTTGAAATTTTGTGCAGTTACCTATTTTTCTCGAGATGGGGATATTTGATTATTTGTAGCTCCTTATAGACTGTACATCCTTTATAGTTTGCTGAATGATTGCCGTCACTGAGGACACGTTTAACTCAGTCGGAGCGTATCTTTCTGGGACATCTTACTGCCAAGTGGCATTCTGTACTTTTTACACATTGTGGCTGAGAGGGGGGACTATCTGTGTGTATTAGCACCCATATCATTATTATTAAATAAATTCGTTCATTGTGGAATTTCACATTTAGGTTGAGGCGCTTCAAAAGTAACACGGCAGTTGAGAAGGTTTTTAATATTATAAATATTTTTATTATTAAGAGCAGGTTTCAGGGTTATAGAGAACATGGGGAATGGTTTTTTTGGATGTCCTATCTTTTATGTTCCAAATGTTTGTAACTTCATGTTCTAACTCGTCAATAGCATTTTTTAGGTCAGCTTTGTCGATAGAGTGGTGAATGTTCTTGAGAACTACTTGAAAGCTTCTCTCTTTTTTAGGTTTGAATGTAAAAAATTCATTTTCCTTTTTATAGAGTTCTTTAATAATTGTAGAATAAGCGTGTGAAGTCTTTTAATTCTGTATTCATCTTTCAGTGTTATTTATAGCTGTGCTAGAGATTGGATATTGCTAATCTTGTCAACAAATATTGGAGGAGATTTGGTTTGCTTTATATTGATTTTGGTTGTGTTATTTGCTGTTCTTCTAGGACTGAGAAGCTATTCAATGTTGGTACGGGAGCACTTAACTAGTAGTTCTTGACTGTTTGTGGTTCTGCGCAGAGGCATACGGACTTGGTAACCTTTTAAATCTAGTTGCTTCTGACCATGGGGTATTCCCAGGGTCTGATTCATTGCTTGGCTCAGCTTCCTGATTGGTAGAGCTTTGGGTGTTCATAGGTATTATTGGGATTGGGGCTATTTTGTCAGAGTCAGGGGTTGTCCTGTCACTAAATGAGTTGGCTCTAGGTCTTGTAATAAGCAGTCCCTTAAGAAAGACCTGTTGGTTTAGGGTTTTTTGTGCAATAGATGGTTGTATTTGGTTTAAGGATTCATTCATGATGTTCCCATGAGTAGGGTCGAAATAACAGGTTGTTCTCTGAGAAGAGGCTATATTCAACAGTAGAATGCCTGTTCCGTCGAGTAACCCACCAGTCACACATCCTCTTGGCAAGTACCACATTATAGGATTGGTTTTTTTTTCTAGAGGTTACCGTCCTCAGTGCCCAACTCGCAAAGCTCACATCCCCATTTCCGTAAGACATGACCAAAGGTTTACGGTCTAGGGTAGTCCTTTCGGGCTACTCATTGATTTTTCTGTTGGAGTTGTCTCGCTTAGCTAGATGTTGGTTGTGAGGCGTCAAAGACTTGCCTTCGTCCATTACACTTAGCTACTATAGTCATGAGGTAGATTTTAATGTGAAGCTCATAGAGACCGTAGTATTGCCCAGGGAGCAATACTATACTAAACTGAAATAACCCTGCTACTAGTCCGTGGCGGCAATCTGGTGACAGCGTGGACATGTGTGAACGGGACTATATAATGGTGCACGTCCGTAGGCCAGCCCTGCACACCTATCGACATGAACTAAACTTTTTATAGATACATATCACCTAGCTAAATATGCATCACCGAGACCTAACACCATCTTTCTCCCCTTAGAAGAAATGGCTATAAAAGTGTCGGGGTCTCACATTACAAATTTTTATTTAGATTATTTTTAGTTCCTCACTTTTTATTAGCATTAATGAAATGTGATAAATGATCTCATAATTTCATTAATCTCTCATTTCTATTCACCAAATGAACCCTGGATGCATACAGTTTTGATATTTCAGTAAATATGATTACATGTTATCTTTCAAGAATTGGTCATCCTTCGCAATAAATTCATATTTTAATTTATTAGTACTAGTCCAGACGTTGTGGCCAGTAATATAAAGCTGACCTTGTATTTGATAAAACCATGGATTATTTTTTTACAACAATCGTCATTCTTTATTTTACCACATTTGTATTTCCAAAATTCAATTTTTTTTTGTTTTATTGCTTCATCAAATTGAAGCTGACCATCTAATGTTGCTCCCAGAAAAGAAAATTCATTGTCAATGAATAAATTGTTGATATGTAAAAGTGTTACTAAATTCTGAGTACAGTGTATTTATTGTCTGTTCCAAGTTTTATTGATGGGTTCAAATCATTCCTGTTTAAAAACTTCCGCCTACACTCTAACTAAAATAGCTGTTAATAACTTCCGCCTACACTCTAACTAAAATAGAATTATACTTTGTTGGACTGTATTATGCTCTAGTTCCTGTCGCTATTCAGGGGTCAATACCAATTTTTCCAGAAACTCTTTTTTTGCTTCTTCGTATGTTCCGTCAACCATATTGGCTTCTGACAGCTCTCACCATAGTAAGAGTCTTTTGATAAGGGTTTGGTTTTTATTCCTTTAAAATTTCTAGCATCATTAAGACTTCGGCGAAATGCTTCTAATTTTTTTGTTTTAGAACAAGCGTCTGTTTTCAAAATAAATTTATGCACAAAAGATTGCAAACAACCTTTATTAAAAATCACTACAGCAGCTGCAGAAATACAAGTTAACTCTCTTTCCTCCTACATATTTAGCAACATGCTAATTAAAACTGCTAAATTATTAGTTTCATTGTGAACTATACTATAAGAATGTAAAGATAATCTATAAGCGAAAACACCACAAATTTGGTAACTAAATTCTCATTATTACGCAGATTCGCAATACAAAAATAAGTCGAAAAGTTAGAACGATCACCAAATAAGTGATAGGACCCATTAATGATATCTCTTTTTATGTTATCAAGTTTTTCTACAAATGATATATTTTAACTATTCCAATGTTTAATCGATGAATCTACACCTCAGCATATATAAGTAATTATCCTTGATAAGCATCTGTGCTCTCAATGAATCGGCTGTGTTTGATGCAATTGTTAACAAGGATTTAGAATAAATATGCAAGAGATGGTTTTTACATTTTATTCTACCTACAGTGACATTTTTATAAGGCCGGAAATTTCTTACACTGGAATAATTGCAGCCAATTAATTGTGAATAAATGAGACCATTTACTGCAAGAGATTTTCCATGTCCACTCACAGTAATGGCTGCCTTCCTTTTAGCTGAAGGGCCGGTATAATTTTTAAAACAGGTATGGGATGGAGGCTCTATGCCTTTGTTGAACGACTGAGAACAAATGAGATGTACTGATTTTTTACTCCTAAATAAATAACTTTTTTACTATGGAGACCTATGATTGCTACAGCACCATTATCGATGGTTTACCGATGCTTGTTGGTCTAAACCATAGGACCGTTCAGATCAACCAGCATCCATTACTACAGTGATCATTAGTAACCTGTTTTTCATCTCCACTGCCAATGGATTTTGCATAGCCTTTTTCTTCCTGTGCCACCTCAGACAGGCAATGCTCTGCTGCTTGTTCCCACCATTTCTTCATGACAACCCCCAAATAGTTTCATGACAACATTATACAATCTTAAAGGCATCGGTGGAATATCGAGATGACATAGAACTGTACCAATAGACATTATACTGTAAAACTATCACCAATAGACATCATACCAGCAATAGCTTTTTGGTTTATGTCTATTTTTGTCTTGACATTTCTGTGTAGTTTCTAAACCAATGTTCCCACCGCACATATTGCAAATAAGAGTAAAATTTTAATATAAGCCTATTCTCATTTCTTCTGCAATACGTATGTGAGGTATATCGCAATCAAAAAAAGAATTATGTCTACTAATAATTAAAAATTGTTTTAATAAATATTTAATATGTACCATTCCTTTGTCTTATAACTTTAATAATATCTCATTAGTTTCTTCAATGTATAAATATATACTAAAAAATATATACTATATACTGAAAGTGACGTCTAAATATATAATACTAAAATATTATATATATATATATATTATTAGGTATTGAAGCAGCTTCCAAAAAAGGCAGTGATATTTCTTACGACGTTATTCAATGGTATCCTTAGAGTGCAACACATCCCACAACAATGGAAAATGTCATAAATTCTGATGATTCATAAACCAGGAAAACCACCCAACAATGTAACCTCATATAGGCCAATTGGCCTATTACCTATTTTGTCGAAAGTCTTCGAGAAACTTCTCCTAAACAGAATACTTCCCATACTTGAAAAAGAACAAATAATTCCTAACCATCAGTTTGGATTCAGATCACATCATTCCACTACGGAGCAAGTTCATAGAGTTACTGAGAAAATAAGGAAATCCCTGGAAAACGAAGAGTATTGTTCCTCAGTTTTTCTCGACATCCAACAGGCCTTCGATCGAGTGTGGCATAAGGGATTACTATTTAAAATAAAAATACTTGTCACACAGCCTCTATCCACTACTACACTCCTACCTGACTGAAGGCTGGTACCAAGTGAAAGAGGCTGAAGCCACTTCCGAGTTCTATGAAGTCAAAGCAGGCGTTCCCCAAGGATCAGTCTTGGGACCTTTATTGTATACCTTGTATACGTGTGACCTACCGAGCACAGTGGGCACAATAACTGCGACATTTGCTGATGACACGGCGATTCTGGCAAGCAGTAAGAATGCTAATGAAGCCTCAGAAATGTTGCAAACTGCCCTGACAAAATAACAAATTGGCTCCACAAATGGCGCATCAAGGCAAGCGCTGCTAAGTCCGTCCATGTCACCTTCACTTTGCGGAAGGGCAACTGTCCAGCTGTGAAACTGGAGAACAACACACTTTCCCAATTAGACAGCGTAAAATACCTTGACCTACACCTTGACCGACGTTTAACCTGGCGCCAACACATAAAAACAAAGAGAGATGAGCTTAAGATAAGATACAACAACCTTTTATGGCTCCTAGGAAGGAATAATAAACTATCTCTAAACAACAAGCTACTCATCTACAAAGCCATCTTAAAACCAGTTTGGGTACATGGCGTTCAGTTATGGGGAAGTGCCAGTAACTCAAACATTGCCATACTGCAACAAATGCAAAATATGATACTGCGCTCAATCTCGAATGTCCCATGGTACATCACTAACATGAAAATACATGAACAGTTGGGTATGAACACTGTGAAATCGGAGTTTACACAAATGACAGAAAGATACAGAGAGAGGCTGGAACGCCACCCAAACAAACTCGCAACTGAACTACTTACTCGTAGTTATCAGAAGCGCCTCAAAAGAAAGGATGTCCTAATCTCTTGATTATGAGTAGATGCTCTCATTGGAGGGCACACTCTACCTGACCTATCGCCCACAAAACATCCGCTAAAAGCAAATGCTGATTGCAGATTATAATAGAGAAGAAAAAAAAAAAAAAGTATATATATATATATATATAATATAATAATACTAAAATATTATATATTTAGTTATAATACTAAAATAGGAAGAAGAATTAAATAGAACTAAAAAAGTCACTTCTATGACACTATCTACAGCTGCTGAGGCGCTTGTACACACACACAGACACACGCATGCATGCACGCACGCGCGCACACACACACACACACACACAAGTATGTGTGTGTGTGTGTGTAACAAAAAGGGCAGGCGAAATAATAAAGAATGGAAGAATTAATTTCACTTACAAAAATAATGCATTGGAACGAATAAGTGGGAAGAAATCGAAACTAGTTATAATAAGATTGAAAATGAGAAATTTGAGTATCGATGTAATGGCTATGGTAAAAATACTTTAAAATTATAACATATAGACGTATTTAGATAAAAACCTGTCAAACACAAGTAGAACTCGTACTATGAGAGTTCCGTACATTGAGTTCCCGTACATAGGCAGTTATAAACACTTAAGTGTAGACAGTATTTCTGTTAAACTATATACAATTATTTATTTTTCATAAGGTAAATTATATTGCCTAATGGTGTAAAAACATGCTATATATTTCAAAAAGTATAAGTATAAGAACTAGGATATTTGCTATAGTTTTCCTGTAATATTCTAGTCAGATTTTACCGACGTTTTTTTCATTATTTTTGGTTTTTATAGTTTCGGAAATAAGCTAAATTCTCACATGTTTTTTGAAATAACTTGTTAAATATTAAATTGAAATTTACAAAAAAAAATTATTGTATTCCTCATAATCAAATGATACCTATAAAATAAATAAAATTTAAAAAAAGTAGCTAGTAAAAAATATGGGAGTTAATAAGATGTATTACTATGCCAATTTCAACTTTCTATGTTGCAATGTTTCTGTGAAAATCAGCTGTAACTATAGGAAAATGGAAATATCTTAGATTTCGTAGGCGTAAAAACATGGTGTATATTTAAAAATTATGACAACTAGAATCATCGCTATAGTTTTCCTACAATATTTACGTGGACTTTTAAAAACCCTATTTTTTATAACTTTAGGTTCAGCAGCAACTGGAATTAGGGAAAGGAAGGGGGGTGGGCACATTTATGCATATTTTTCAGCATGACTTCGAAAATATAATACCTACCTAAAATTATGACAAAAACTTACATTACAAAATATATATAATTTAAAAAAAGTTTCAAGTGATTTGACCTTCCCCACGGAAATTTCTGTGTAAATATTTTTGAGTATATGCTATTGAAATATTTGCGATTTAATATGTTTTACTACTATGTCAAATTTCAAGCTTCTACGTCAAGTGGTTTCTGAGAAAAACGACTGTAACAACAGATGGACAGATGCGCGAATGGTTTGATCTCTTAAAGATTTGGACAATAAAAAAGCATAAATAGTAATAACACCTAATAAACATTTCTTTTTTCATTCACAGTAACAAATATTAAAAAAAAATTTAAAATATCATATCTCTAAAAGTATTAGGCCTAGGATAATAAAATTTATTGTTTCGTATGTGTAATAACCCCCTCTATCACAAATATTTCATTGGTCCAATCCATACGGGATATGTATATGTATATGTACATGTACATGTACCTGTATATATATATATATATATATATACATATATATATTGATTGTCATTAAAAAAAAATTGAAAACATGACTTTTTTTAGAAAACTTAAAATAATATTCATAATTATTTGTCATCTTTCTTGTACACACGGTACTTGCACACATTGTTCACCGCCACTCAGGAGAATAACCTGCGAACATCTGTGAAGACATCGCCACTCGGGGCAAGTATTGAGTGTGTTAAAAAGAGTTATGTGTAATATTTTTTTTTGCATTCAGTTAGAAAAAGGGAGTGTTATACGTTTTATTTCAACAATAATTTATTCCTCATATATATATATATATATATATATATATATATATATATATATATATATATATATATATATATATATATATATATATATATATATATATATATATATATATATATATATATATATATATATATATATATATATATATATATATATATATATATATATATATATATATATATATATATATATATATATATATATATATATATATATATATATATATATATATATATATATATATATATATATATATATATATATATATATATATATATATATATATATATATATATATATATATATATATATATATATATATATATATATATATATATATATATATATATATATATATATATATATATATATATATATATATATATATATATATATATATATATATATATATATATATATATATATATATATATATATATATATATATATATATACCCCGCGAGTGCATCTCAACGCATGATAACTAGCTGTTGTGTTGTAACATACCACTAATGTGGATGATTGAAAATATTTTTTCTTTGACTAAATATTTTTCCCTTTCTCTTTTACTATTGCGTCAATATAAATTGTTTTCTATACAAATGAAAGAGGAAATGAGCATTTTACTGCTTTGTTCTCATTTAAAATTAAATTATAATTATTTGAAATTAATCTTCTACACTTGCCCTTCTTTAGCGATTTCGGTGAGGAATAAATATATGAAATTAATAAAAAGCAATCAACATGAATTATAAATGTAGGTTTGATATATTTTTCTGTATCGAAGTCATTATACCTACGTATTCCCAGAGTTTAAAATTGGTAAAAATGGAATGGCAAAATGGTTTTTCGTCTCGTGTTGATTAAATATAAAACAGATACTTAACCGAAAATTAAATGTCTGATGACATTAGAAAGATCTTTTGTTATATCATCTAGTTTGCTTGTCTTCAAAATCGTTTCTTCTTAACAATTCTCGGGTTTTTTTATCAATAATAACTTGTAGCAGTATTACGTAACTTGTAGCAGTATTACGTAACTTGTAGCAGTTTGTCTTTTCATGGCTTTTTGGGCATAAATAAGATCAGATATGCCTCATTTCATAACTAACTCATAAAATTTCTTGGATCTGCTTACACATTTGTCATTGGAGCTTTTATGATCCCTGTCCTAACGTTCTTTAGATTTTAATTTTTCCATAACAATTTACCTCTATTTTATATTTATTTATTTAATTTAGTTATTTACCCTAACAAGTAAGTAACATAAATAAAATTACAAAGAAGATGCTTGTGTAATTAGCGTGATTGGCATAGGTTTAATATACAAAATATATTAGTGTGTTTTATAGTAGATACAACATTAACTAATTTGTGGGCATGTGCCAAGTTTAATTTCTATCTTGCCCCCAACTGCTCTCATGCACTACTCTTTTATAAATAAATGTAAACATATAATATATGAAAATTTCTCTTCATATCTTATAATCTTATAGAATTATTGCATACAGGTAGACATACTCTTAAACACATTCATTTTAGGTACGAGTAATCAGCAAATTTGTTTACTATTGTAAGAAGTAATTTTACTGTATTTTCTTTTCGTTTGGAGTTTAGATGATTGTTAAAAACTTGTAGAATATTCATTGGTTGGAAGTATTCTTAATTCGAGTTACATTTACTTTCAATTTAATATTATCCACTGTTAAGCTTAGCTCCTGAAGAAAATTATAAGGAAGAAGCATTTTGTAGCATTTTCCCCAGGTGCTTCAGTAATACATTTAGGGCATTTTCCTCAGGGTGCTTCAGTAACACATTTAGGGGATTTTCCCCCGGGTGCTTCAGTAACACATTTTCATTTTAATTTAGGATCTAAGGGTTTAGCGACAAGGTATAGTTACAAGTTTCAGGCAGTAATCTCCCCGAGTGAAGTGGTTATGCTGCCATTTACTTGCTAGATCATTTTTTATTATTTTATCAGCCGATACGGAGGTATGAGGTTATGTCACTGTCAACTGTTCCTGAGAGTTTTCTATATAGATTCTGATTCCATAGTTCTCTTACCCTCCTTTGTATTATTGATTTGTATAAATAAATAAATACATGTAGGATCTTTATTCACATATAAAATTCATGTTTTTTTTCATAATGAACAATTTTTGATATCTATTGTTTTGTTCACAAATGTAGTACTGCGCTTTATTTGAATTAACAAAATTATAATTATGAACAAAACATCGTCATTAGTTATATATACCTCTATATAAAAATTAAACCTAAACAAATGGAGATTTTTCTAGATAGTTATATTTTTGGTAAATTTGAAAGTACTTATTTATGTATAACATTTCTTGTTTTATTTTGTCTAGTAAATATGTGCGTAGGCTACCGCAATGCAATTATATCTATAGTTGACAATGCTTTCATTGTCTGTATAAATCTACACCTATGGCGACTGAAATTGTGGACATGACATCAAGTCAATATAAAAATTACTCCTATACAATAAGTTAAAGAAATTTGAGTTAAAATAATATGAACAAAATAAGTCTGGAAATTAAAAGCCTAACAATAATCTACCCTTCGGCATAACAAATTGGTGAAGTATGAGTCTGGCTCACACATCGAGGGTTCCGTACCTTATTTGTATTGAAATTACGTCATTTATGGCACCTATAATCATTGCTATAGTTTTCTGACAACCTTTGTGTAGGTTTTGAATATCTGAAAAAACCTTGTTTTTTCATAACTTTACATTCAGTAGTTTCGGAAATAATGCGAGAAGGAAACAATTTAAAGTTTCTACGCAGTATTTAAGAGAAATACCGTGACAGATGCACAGACGCACACACGAGGGGTCATGTAAGGGGTTCTGTTTTCCCTTTTGAAATATCTAACAAACTATTCTTATACTACAAAATAAGAAATTTCAATAAATTAAAATGTACAGATATGTATTAACAATAAGCAAACATAATTTCCGAAAAATGTGTCCTTATGTCTAAGTACCAAAGTATTGAAGTATTATGTATTTTCACAAAATTTTAAATTGTTAATCTATTGTTATTGATCAACCTAAAAATCTATATTTGATCTACTGTATAAAAGTAACAGAAATTTCATCAAAATAAATAAATATGTAAACATTAAAAATCTGTTTATAATAACTAAAGTAATATGCTAACAAGCCAATTAAATTAAAAGAACAAAATAAAACACAAGCACTTAAGTGATCATTCTGCAATACCATGAGATCCTTTGCCAAACATGTGAACAATCCACTGGACAGTGGATCACACTCCACGCCGCTACATATGACTGTGCTGTCGTACTTTCCGCATGTTCCTGCGTGAATATGTCACACCGAATGTCATTAAAACAAGTATTTCTAAACGAGCAGTGCAGGATGGGGTTACGTCATATAAGACCAATTAAATATTAACTTTTTTTGATTGAGACTACAATGAAAGTTATGATATATGATTAATCATCGAATGAAAGTTTCATTGTGACTGCGCATCATGCATACAAGAAATCAAATTTTTTCAAAATCCATTTTATTATAATTTTTTCATTATCATTATTATAAATGTCCAGTTCTAAGAACTTTCAGTGCTACTCTCATACACTGTCAGTGTATGTGTAATTGTTTTGCCAGCGTTTGTTACGAAAACACCCAGACCAGAGACTTTTAACTAGACTACACTGATATTATTAAATATCTCAATTACTACACAACACACAGATACTTTGTAGACTATGGCATCTTGAAAATTTAAAAATATCATATTGTGAAAGTTATATATTAATCAGATTAGTAGTTTTTATGTGAATCTCTAAAAAAAACAAAGAAATAAAACTGTTTACGCTTTATAATATTAGTGGGATTTTGATATGAATAACATATTATTACAAAAGATGCTGGATAAATAAAAAAAATATTTATTCCGTATTCGCAGGTTCGAGGGAGACGATATGGAGAGGTTTGGAGGTTTCCTCAGGCCGCATTGTCTACGAATGTAATTCAAAGGGTTGTAATAAAGAGCAAAGTTCAAAAACAGAAACTGTTGGCGAAATGTTAGTTTTAAGGCAAAATTCTTACACAATTCGGGCTTTGGACCCACGCACTGGCCACGAGAAGTGAGTGCCGTAATTTAATAAAGTCTATTTATTTCACATTTCAATCGCTGTTCTTGTCGATATTCAGCAACAACTTTAATGTAAGAGTTTGTCGTGAATTTATAATTTATATTATTTTAAAAGGTGGAACTTTAGTGTGGCTGAACACCAGCTTTCCCAAAGTGACTGGGCAGATTGTAATAATGAGGTTGCTAATATAGAAACTAAAGACGTTGAGATGAATATCGTTTTGCCCGATGGGATTATATGTATGCATCCCATTGACAAACCTCTTGAAATTGTCTGGAAACAAAAGGTAAGCATATGTAGATCGGTTTTCAAAATGCCGTCAATCATTTTTCTTTCATATTTAAATCTATCAAATCCAATTACCAACATTTCTAATGCTTTCATGTCTATAAATATGTAATGTAAAGAAATAGCATTAATATTACAATATTAAAGAGCAACAGAATACAAAATACTACACAATTAAAGCAACTTTTGAAAACTTTTACAATATATGTTTTCTCCGTAGCATATGTGAATGTAATAAGCATTAATTAATCTGATAACTCATTTTCCAATAAGTCGCCCTATCAATCCCATAACCTTGGAATAACATGTATAGATGTAAATCCATATTTACTTGTTTAAGCTTAGATAATAAAATAATGGAACTGTATTTCTATACCTATATTGCTATCAACTTGAAAATGTAATCATAAAATATTTGTTTATCCCAAAGAGTTAAGTAATGTTTTAAAGTTAAATAAATAATAGAATAATGGACCACGTCAATACTAATAAAAAAATCGGCCACGTCAATACAAATGTTAGGATATTTTATTAGTATACAATGCAATGTATTTTCCACGTATAAGAAATAGTGATGCAAGTTAACTGTGATCCAACAATATAAATATGTGAATAATAGTAGAGTTTGAGCTCCGGTAAGTTCCCTACAGTTTAAATTTACATTTTTTAAAATTATTTGTTACCTTTCTATAATTACTATTTTTTTTTTAAAGATTCTTCATGCTTTCAGAAGAAATTATTTCCATAATTCACAATTAAGAATTTTTTTAAAGCTAACAATTTAAAATTGATCATGATATTATACAAACAAAAGTACTTCAAAGTAGAATTTCATAAAAGTGTCACAATATTTTATAATCTAACATTCTATGGATTGTGATTGTGGGATTCAATTTTATATTATCAGCTTGAAGCCCCTGTAGCGGCAGCCTGGAGACTACAAGGGCGTGTTTTGAAACAACTGGATATTTTAAGTTTGGGATCTCACCCTATAACACCACACGACAGTAATAATCGAATACCTGCTCTTTACATTGGCATGCATGAACATCAGGTAAATTTTGTTTAATAGCGAACAATTTTGTGTAAATTTAAAAAAGTTTAAAAATATATTTAAACCTTAATCTTTCCGTACTTATCATTTTATTCATTGTTGGATACCTTTGCACTATTTTGTTGATACTATACTTAGGCCCAAGACTGCTTTCATGTCATAAAAACTGACTAATTTCTTCACACTACAATCCATATTTTTTTCATAGCCGTTTTCTCTGTTTTGAAGATGTTAGTGTTTTGTGATCTGCAACATTTTTCTATTTTTCAATATATTCTGGATTCATTTCTTTAGCACTCTATCAATAACACCATAGAGGTTGCTCGTCAAGTTAATCAAATCTATACCGCCAGATAACCGTTGAAGCCGAATTCAATAGAAGGAGGATAGTCACAAAATTTTCATTGCACTCAATGACATACACACCAGAGGCATATCACATTCTAAAAAAATTGGTTTGTTAATATAGATATCTATTTTATTTTAAAAAATTTATAGTGTTTATTTGGAATTTTGCAATTCATTACTTTTTTGTGAATTAAGCACAAAATAAACTACTGCATGTACATACACACACCCATGCATGCAAGCACGTACGCACGCATGCCCGCACGCACAAAAAAGGAAAGTTGAATGTGACAAATTAAATTTTTTTGCAAAATTATTATCATATGAGTTTCGTATAATACCATAGAATATCATATTATAGTTCAATATTATCAATTATGTACTTACCACTCAAGCTGACAACTGATTTTTTAAATACTGGATTTTGGATATAACGACATTGAAGGGACCACGTAATTTTGTTGTTATATTCGGAAGTCGTAACAGGCAAAGGTAAAGAGATACACAAACATATATGTATACAGTGTATTTATACTCATTTATTGTTGATAGTATTTGCACATGTAGTTAATCATTAGCACATTTAAAATTTTGTGTAATATTACTTTGCTTTAATTAATTTTTTTGAGCTAGTGTACGCTGTAGGGTGTATTCTATTTTCATTACTGGTTCAGTGTCTATAATATCATTTCCATCACCAAATTAACAATATCTTTTGAGCTTAGATACATATCTTTTGAGCTTAGATACATATCTTTTGAGCTTAGATACAACACATAACACATCTTTAGTTGTAGGAATCTCATCTTTCTTGCAATCTTCTTCTTCCTCCTTATATTCCTCATCAAGCGTCGTATGTGATGGAACAACAGTTTCAATAATTTCACTATTGGGCGTACTGTTAGTAGTGATAAATTGACTGTCAATATCAACATATATTTCCCAATCAATATTTGTTTCGCTTCACGATGTTCTTGTCAACTCTGCTAATGGTATGTCCAATTCATCATCGGAGTCGTCGTCAATTGTTGTGATATCCGAAGATTTACAGAATTCAGCGTGTAGAAAACACTTTTTGATCGTATCCGGAGACCCTCGAGCCCATGCCGTAGTTATCATTTCAATGACATCAAAAAGATTAACTGAAAATGGGCCTGCTAATTCGATGTCCTCCATCATTTTCTCTACTAAAATGTTCCGATAATGACTTGAGGGTTTTAATTATCCCTTGATCAATCGGTTGAATCACTGATGTAGTGTTTGGTGGCAAAAATGCCAGTTTTATGTTGATCGGATTCTCAATTTCAGGATGAGCTGGGCAATTGTCGATAAATAAAATGATCTTTTTGTTCTTACTTCTTAACTGGGAGCCCCATTTGCGGAGAGCTTTTTAAAAAATGTACGAAGTCATCCAGGCCTTTTTATTTGCTTCGTAATTAACTGACAAAGATTTAACATTTATGAGACACCTGGGTTTTTTTGCCATGCCTATGATCAATCGTTTTCTTTTTTCCCCTGCCATACTTGATACAACAAGCATGGTGATTCTATCTTTTGATAATTTTCCACCTACACACTTTTCCCCTTTAAATTTCAAGGTTTTTTCGGGAGTTAACTTAAAAAATAAACCTGTCTCGTCAGAGTTCCACATTTGGCTATCAGTGTAATCTTCAGTCAATTTTGGGAAAACTATTTTCAGCCAGTTGTCACAGTCACTTTGTGATACACTAGTGTCTTCTCCATAAACTTTGCCTACTACTATATTGTGTCATTGGCGAAATTTGTATATCCAGCTCTCAGAACACTCAAAATCCATTTTTCGAAACAGTCTAGCAAAATTTTTAGCCTTTTCTTGCAGCAGACGACCGCTCAAAGGTACATTGAGGCTTCTTTGAACTTTGAACCACACTATAAGGGCATTTTCGACAACTTGATGTGTCAGTTTACGGTTTTTCTTAATTTTCAAGGATTTTGATTCAAAGAATTCTAATATTTTATCACGGTTTTTCCACATTGTAGATATTGTTAAATGAGAAACTTTGTATTCTTTGCACAAATCAGTAATGTTTTCACCATTTTTCAATTTTGAAATGATTTCCGCCTTTTCTTTAACAGTGAAGGAGCATCTAGAGCCATATTTATTCAAAAGTTTACTAAACACAGTTGCTACTCAGAATATCACTTTGTAACTGAATCATTTTAAGTCATGTACACGCTTGCCTACCTATCTAGCTAATATCTATAAACAAAAGGTGAAGGTCACCATAGTTGCTAACCATCTGTGTGGATGTAAACGAAAGATAAGAAAGCTCTTTGTGTCTTTGGCGGCCAGGTCCAGTTGTAATATCTGTATGGGATTTCAAGGAATTTGTTACAAATGGCCAAGTTCGGTTGTAATATCTGCATGGGATTTCAAGGAATTTGTTACAAATGAACTCGGTGTTACATCCGAAGTCTCTATAGGCACATGAAATGTAGTATAAAGTATGCTTTAAATTCAAGGGACTTAGATTGAATGTCGCTATAGAAAAATGGTCGCTCTAGCCAATGTCTTAATATATGAAATCCATTGTGGTTATATTTTTTTCTTTATACATACTTTTTTCCTTATAATTTTAAAGAACCGTTTTTACTGTTCTTTTCAGGATATAGAAGAGAATTACCTCTGCGACTTCGTCATATTCAACTTTCCATATGTGTATATGTGTATATGTATATATGTATGTATATGTATGTATATGTATGTATATGTATGTATAGTATGTATATGTATGTATATATATATATATATATATATATATATATATATATATGTCTCAACTTTTTATTAGAAATTTTTACCAGATGGCATTGAGCTAAAGCGCCACTTTATTTATACGTGAGTGGATTTGAAATTAAACAAAAATTTTACCGACCGTCAATCATATTGACGTTGAGCCGTTAGATGGCAGCATTGCTGTTTTGTGTATATAATTTTAATAATTAATTAATTTGCAAAAACAATAGCAATAATAAATTTTTTAGTTGTGGATGCCGGTAGAGCAAGCAATTATCAGTAAAATGATATAGAATTTATGTGGATTAGTTGTGAGGTTTTTTCTAAAAAGGGAGAGTAACATCTTAAAACCTTAGCGTATTAATATATATGATGATGATGATGATACACATATAAATATAAAGTTTTTTTCCTATAGAATGCAATTAATCTTATAAGTACCAATTTGTTTTTGGAAAGGGTAGATGTTGCCTTTTATAATAAACATTTAGTGTAAAGATATCATTTTCCACTGATTCAACTTGATTATCAAAAGACTTAGCAGCTGTTTTGCTGTGTAGAGGTCAATTTCATATCATCATGGTAATTATAGAAGTTAAGCTTCCATAATTACGAGTGAAGATTAGTAGTGTTTCCTCCTAAGACTGGAGTTTTTTAATGATTGTAAAGTTACATAAAGATAAATTTCAAAATAAACTGAGCAATAATATAAACTTAAAGGACAATAAACTAAACTATGTGTATACTACTAAAATAAATACAGTAAGATAAAGTCTGTATTGAACAAAATATTCTCCTTTGCAAGCATCACTTTTTTTTAGTTTTGCACAAGTACAATCTGCACATTCTTGCTGAGCATTCTAGTTTTCGTATAGCTTATGCAGAAATATTAATGTAACTCTTTTCTTTGATTAATTACTCCCATAATAGTTTAATAGGATTAAAATTTGGCAGTTGTTGTGGCTTTACCCATAACAACAGAATCCTAATAGTTTCATCATGCATTTCCATCTGCCTGTCATCTCTTAGAGTTTTAGATGTAGAATGAAATTTTATAAGCAGATACTTTATACAGAGAACTCAGTTTATGTTTTGTTCTAAAATACTTCTGTACATTTCTTATTTCCTTACTCCGTAAATTTTTTGTTTTTTTTTTGCCCATTTCTTTTCTAGAATAGTAGCCCGAGACCATAATGGAACCACAGCTATATTTTACCTTTGGCATTTTACAGTTCAGCAATAATTCTTTTTTAACACATGTTTGAATGTAACCATACTGTCTTGAACCAAAGCGGTCATACTTGAATTTGTTAGGCCAAAAAGGTTTTTTTATATTCTTTTGAGCAATTACGTAGGTTTAAAGTTGCTTTAAGCCATTTCTTCTTGTTTTGTGGCCGAAATAGAAGTTTTCGAATAGCAACACATCTAAATTTGCACTCCAAGTCTTGAAGAAGGTTTGGAATGGGTTTCATTTTTTTCATATAGATTTTTGGTACCATAAGTTATAAATTTCGTTCAGTGGACAAAATAATGATTAATTTATGTACATTAATCAGTATTTTTACATGTGACTAGATCTTCTTGAGCACATGAGATTATTATTACCATTCTTCTAGAAATGATCCGTAGCTCAATGCACACAAGTATTAGATAACTCTAATTCTACTGCCATAACATACTTGGATATACCTTTATTAAGCAGACTGACTATGGCTGAACATATTTCTACGTTAATTTCGTGAATGATTGAATGTAATGCTATTAACTAAGCACAATAACAGTAGTTACTGTTATAAAAGTTGCAGAGATGAAGATTAGCAGTTAATTTTATGATTTTCAATAGTTGTATAGCTTACACAATTAGGACGCAATTAGACACAGTATAATTTCTCATAAACCAAATATAGTGCATAAGTTCAGAGAAATCAATTAAAGCTTTGTAGCAATAAATACATATTAGAACATATGATTTGCATATGTTGTTTTGCATTGAATTTTTCAGTTATATATTCAAGAAGGTCAACATCAAGGAGATGACACTGCTGTAGTAAAGAAACCGAATAGAGCTCCACATGCTATAGCTTGGCGACCCAAACCTGCTAGACTTCAAATAGAAACATCACAAGTTAACAGTGCCTTGGAAGTAAGGTCCGAACGAGATCTTGCTCTTATAGCTTTACATACTCTTTACAGCAAACCCCAGAATGGTTAGTTTTTTTATTATAATTTTTTTTGTGAACTCCGTTTGCTCTTTATGATCACCCTGTTTTTTGTTATACATTTATTGATGTGTAATTAGAATTCACAGGCAATGAAACCTATAAATCGATATAATTAATTAGCTAGCTAATATAATTAACAGCTAGAAGACTATGAATGACATTTACATACATGCATACATACATACATACATACATACATATATATATATATATATATATATATATATATATATACACACACACACATGTACATGTACATATACATATATAATAACTAACAAAGACCTATGTTAAATACAATAGAATGTTTATAAACACCAAATCAAATGTCAATCAACAAACATGGATGTTAATGTTTGGTCAGGATAAATATGATAAAAAAATTATAAACATTCAGTTTCAGTGAATATGGGTCTAAGTAGTGACTGACAGGCCACCTGTTGTTGTTGTGAAGGGCTTGTGCATGCTTCGACAATAAGTAATGCAGTATAGAAATCACGCCATCTGCTGTCTGCTGCCTATTCAAGCTATACTGAGCGTACTTACTCTTGCTGTAGTATCTTTTACTTCAATTAAAGTAGCTAAAACTTTCTCTTTTTTTTAACACATGTTCCTTATCATTGCCCTGAGCCAAACATAATTACAGTTACTATGTATATATTATTTTAATAAGTGTTTTTTTATCTCGACATTTGGTTATCCGGATCGAACTTATTCCCAATTGATTCAGATAATCAACTCTATTGTATATGATTCCACATATATTTAATAAACTACAACAAGTTCAAAAAAATTGTCAACATTTTGATAGATAATTCTTAACCTTGATTTTGTAAATTCTTTTGCTGGCCCTCGCTAGGCTTTTAACTTTAATCTATAGAAAAAAAAGTTATGCCAAAAATTGTAAGTAATATATACAGGGAAATCAACCAGACAGAAACTTTTCTGTTATCTGGTAACAGCTCATATCATTTTTAAGTTTACCTATAAGATAATTTTTGTTGGTTTATTTTGGATTGAGTGTTAAGATTCTCAATTGAAAGATCTCCATCTTTCAATTGAGAATGGAGATTTTCGGGTTCTAAATATATTGTTAAGAATTGGATTAATATAATTTATCTCTCTCAGGACCCCTTCTAGTGCTAATAGTAAGTGTCAAAAATTGAAAGTTTGCAAGAAAGACAATGATAGAAGGGCTAAGAACAATCTTATATTGACAAATTTTGGTAAGTAAAGATTTAAATTTTTATTAACTGTCGAGCTTATAATTACATTTTTTTAAAAACCAAATTTTCGAACTGATTCTCTTGATTAACAGTCATATTAAATTTTTTTAATTCTTATAAATTGGCTGCTTTTAATGTAATAAAACTATACATGTATAGATTAAGATTATTAGGTTTTTTTCAGATCAACCATGCCAGAAACATTGACTGATGGAGGACATTTTCTTTTACAGATTAATACATATTTTGTATATAGTATTGTTATTTTATTATTTTTTTTAATAAAATTTGTATAAAATTACTTTAAAGTATTTTTAATAACTTTATTGTCATTTCAATGTTAAATTATTTTAAAAAAACATAACAAAGACCTTTATTAAGTCTATCACAGTGGTGTTCTTTCTTAAAGGGCTTTTAAAGTGCCAAGACTTTTCTATTTAATGTATAAAGGTTTTTTATACTTTTTTTGATAATTTGAATGGAAATTTGGATAATTTGTGTAAGTGTTTGAGCTCAGCTGGCTATATTGGCTTATATAAAAATATAATATTTACAAATTACAAGACATACGAAGCTACCAAAAATAAATATGTTCAAAAAATAAGTAACAAAAGTTACACTTGAAAAAATAAATATCGAAATTGCAAAAAGATATTACGAAGTTTTAATTTTTTTATAATACTCAGAATCCTAAAAAAATTAAAACCAATATAAAAACTATTAAATATCATGTTAAATAACTGAATTGTGCTACTTTAATGTGATGTAAATTACGTCGAGCGATCCAGTTGGTGAGGTGATGACGTGTGTTAACATTCATCCAATTTTTTAAACCAATTTTGTTGTCAGCGATAATTATTTAAAATTAAGCTGGTAACAAATAAAGTAATAATACTTAAAAATTAATGTAGAAGCATTCTCACATAATTAAGATATTATTTCTATACGTAGAAATATGACAGTCGCTAGTGTGTACTATTATTTCTTTCCTGTGCTGAAAAAAAAACTTGTGGAAAAAAAGGATACAAAGTTATAGAGACTTATTACTATTGCAAATATAATTTAATATCATAAGCAATATTGGTTGATATATATAGAGTGAGCGATAAATAATCTAATAATTGTTGAACAGTCTTTAAACTTATTGATTTGGAAAAGTATTTATATTTTTAGAAGAGAGTATTTTTTTTTATTTAAACTATCTTTCTAGGTTTTGGATTTTTTCGTAACCTATGTATTAATATATACCAACAAATGCTCTGACAGGCTCATGCTGCGTATCATCGTAATGACCACCCAAACATAGCACCAATTTGTTTTTCAATGTAGAAAAAGAATTGAATAAGTTCGTCAAATTTAAAGATTTAAAATAATTCTTTCAAATTTTTCCAGTTATTTTTAATACTATTACGTGTAATATTCCTAATATTTTAGTTAGTTGAAAAATTCTTTATTTTGTATGAACTTAATAAAAGCGAGTTGTCTTTTTTATTACACATATAATGGGTAGGTAAAAATTCATTATGAACAAACTTATGAGTTGCATAAAACAAAAAGAATAAAAATAAATTCCTGGGTGAATTTCAGAAACTTAAATACTTCAACTGTCTTATTTCAGATTTTACGTTTAAGCTTTTATATTGTAGTAATAAGTATGTTAGATGCATTTAAATTAACATTCTTATAGTAGTAACATATCTGTATGTAAATTTCATATGCCAAGAACCTGTTTAAAAAACCTCAATTTTTATTGAATTAATGGGACCCTCAACTTATTATTGTTTTGGCTCTTTTTTCTTCCTTATTATTTAATAAATTTTACAATTGAATCCAAGTGGATTAAATTTTTTTTCATTTCATAAATTAACAGTGAATCCTGGGTACTTTTTATACGAAGAAATGGTGGATACAACTTGTGACCAAAACAATGTAAGCCAGGATTCACTAAACGAACAAGATGTTCATCATGTGCATGTGCACGTTTATTCTCTGTGGTTTTGGTGGTAAGTAATATCCAGATAACTCAATAATAATTTTTTTTCTATTTCAATAGAAAGGGTGAGCGCGTTTAAAATTCTGAGTGATTTGTTGTTAAGATTTGTTGTTTTATAATGATTCTGTCATTTTTATGAAATATAAATTTTCTTCTCTATATTATTTTTTCCTCTTCTGATTATAATTGGATTATGTAATTTTTTGCTCTTCTTTTGCCATTCTACAATAGGACTTACAATTCTAGATAATATGATTTGAATATATTCTGCTGAATTAAAATGTCATAATATATTATTAACTAAAATTACACCACAGCAACTGGTTTATATAACATAAGAATTTTGGTCATTATATTTTGTATTTTAACATTTCTTTGTGAATATATTTTTACTTCATATGAAATTTAAAGTATTGGATTATTTTATTTGTTAGATAATTTGCATATGAAGTCAACAATGCAGCAGAAATTGCACATTTAATGGAAGAAGTTTTATTTTAATTGTGAAATGAAAAAGAAACGTATGCATATACAAACTTGAAAAATTGCACTTTTGTCTAAATTGTTCAAACATGGTATACTTTAATACGGCAGCTAGCTAAATTAGAATGGACAATTGTAATATCTGTAAATATACACACATCTTTCAAAAATGTCTGTCCACATTGTAATTTTATACCTTACTTGACAGTATTGTGTTTAAATATGATTATATTTATAAGATCATGATTTAATATTTTGAAGTTATTGTTTGCTTTTTTCTCAAGGCTTCCCGAACATTATTTCAATTAGTATATAAGTATGACAAAGTTTCTTTAAAATGTACAACAATAATTTTTACGTTTTACAACGCTGTAGTTTTAAAAATATAGTTCACGGAATGAGTGGGTAAGAAGTGAGAATAAAAATAAAAAATGTATTTTTCTTTTTCAATATATTCACACGCGATTCTAATAAATTTTTTCGATCTTTCAATTAGCTTATGTATACCCTCATAAAATATTTATCTGTGTCTGAAAAGTGCACTGAAATTGCATCCTTCACTTTTTCATCGCTTGAAAATTCTTTCCCACGAAATTCTTTTTTGACTTTGGGAATAGGTAATAATCACTGAAAGCCAGGTTCGGACTCTCGGAAGTGGGTGGTCTAAAATATGGAAGCCCACCTTATGCAAGACAGGCAATGCAACACGACTCTGGTGAACAGGCACGTTGTCATGCAGAAGGAGGACAACTTTCGTTACTTTTCCCCTTTTTTTTTCTTTGATGGATTCTTTTAACTGCTCTAGGATTGAAGCATAATATTTTCCAGTTATGGAGACGCCTTTATTTTAATGATCTATTAACAGGATTTGTTCTGAATCCCAAAAGACACCATGATTTTTCCAGCCAACTGTGATACCTTAAATTTCTTGCTCAAGGTCATAATGATGAACCCAAATTTCGTCCTCGATAACAACTTGACTCAATATTCTTCACTACAGAGGTCCAAAAACGCACGAGAACACTCCACGGGATGTGGTTTTTGAGGCAGAGTAAGCATTCTTGGCACCCATCTTACGCTGACCTTATTCATCCCAAGTTGATTGTGAAGAATTTTACAATTGGTTAAAAACCATTTCTGTGAGCTGTTTCTTCTTTAGTTTAGCATCTTCCAATATTAGTTTTTCAACCTTTTTAAATATTTCCGGAGTAGTCACTTTGCCGTAGGTTGTCTTCAAGTGAGTCCCTGCCTTGTTTAAAGATACTGTGCCACTTATAAATCATAGTTTTACCCGGGCAAGAGTGCCCGTAAATGGATGCCATCTCTTCCAGTATGGTATGAACTGACTTTCCTTGCTGGGTAAGGAACTTTGTAACAGTGCAGTACTCGATTTTCTCCATACATAGTGATCAACGATAGTTTAAAGACTAATGGCCCGATTAAGATAAAACTTGCTATTTATACTAACAGTGAGTCACTGAACTCGTTACGGCTCATTAAAGTACCCTCACTAAGGACCTAATTACCAATTCCGTGAACTTAAAAACGTACCCTTGTAATTAGTCTTACTGCCATTGCCAACTCTGCCACTTTTTTATTTCATCAGATGGTTTCCCCAATAAGCTGGCACTTGAAAAAGTAATTCTCAATTTCAATGTCTCCACGTTTTGTTAAATCTATAGATACCTATTTTCATTTCAGAAGCGGGTATTTCAATATTTCTACCCATTATCTGTTTAAAAATTATGAATGTATTCACAATATAAAGTATTTAATAACAGTTCTATCGCTTATTTTTTGTACCTTTTTACAGTTCTAAGCAACAGTGAGCTATATGCTTTCATATGATTTAATAAATCAACTAAACATTTTTCTAAGTTACATTCCACATATATTTTTGCAGTTCATATGAGTTAGATTTTTAGTTACATTTTTCATTTCCACCAAATGTTTTAGTGGGCAGCATAAGCACCTTTCTTTTAACTTTCCATTTCTGAACTGTTATACATTTTTAATTTCTCTAACTATAAATTTTCCACGTTTTAATATTTGATTTATCACCTCTTGTGGATTTCCTTGACAGTTTTTATGCTGGGTAATCCATTAAATGTGTATGTGTAGGGAGCATTTTTTCACCAGATCAAAAGATTTATATCAATTATATGCACATTTTGCCCAATGTATCTTTGGAAAGAAACGTCACAACTTCAAATGAGTTGACTACTGTTTCGATTTTATGAATATTCATCAGATTCACAATAATTTGAAACTTTTCATCAGTAGCTAAAGAGAATAAAAACTGTATGGTTCAGTAGAATTGAAAAACTCCGAATCACAAATGATTCCAGAAATATCCGAGATTCCAGAAAAATGATCTTGACTTGATTGACCAGGTGAATATTGCAATTTATGTCTTGTTCTTTTTTCGGTGTAATTTTCCTTGTCGCTTCATTATCATTTTCAATATCTGATTCAATTTGTTGCTGACATACTGAGAATGCTATTGTTATTTACTGCTCGAGATACTCCCCTCTCTACTTTACAAGACAATCGAAATAGATATAATACTTTGAATAGAATATGGGAACCAGTTGTTTTATACATATAAAAGATTACTCCGTGCACAGCGTATTTACTAGTGCACTTTCATACACTCACCCCAGTGTCTTAGCGAACATTTCACGAGAATCTCGGGTATATGGCTACAAACATCTGTTCATATTCTCGGCGAATGAGACACTGAAATTGGTGGAGCATCTATTATGTATTGTTGAACTTATTTAATTATACAAATCTTTCATAAAAGTAAAAAATTAATATATACATCGCTTTTATATTTGTTGTAAAAATTGAAATAATTATAAAAATTCGTTATACATAATGTTATACATAAAGATTTCAATGTTTTTTATATTTCTTTGACTGGAGCCAAAAACCCGATATCAAGGCGAGCACCCGAGATGGAGCTAGATAACACTAACATACTAATAAGACAATGATACTCAGTTAGTCTGTGAAATATACCAAAAATTGTATATAGAGACTACTGTCTGAAGTGGCAGCTCTACCTGAAGTTTTTGATTCGATTTCTAGCAAGAATAATAAAGATAAAGAAATAAACATAAAAGAAAAAAATTCATAACTTGTCAACAACAACATTTTATTAATATATTACAATGTCAATATTTTATTAATATATTACAATACAAAATAAAACACACTAAATGCAAAAATACAAGTTTATAAATTTATTGAAAACAAATTATTAATGCAAATACATTATAATTTGAAGAACACGAAGGATAGGAATAATATACTATGAATGAAAATTATGCGGGGCATATTTTGCATGGCAACTTGCAGTTTTCTAAACTCCAACCAAAAGGGAACAGAATTGCCAAACTCCGAATGACAAACTATGAAATTGCAACTAATAGGTTGTTCTGAGTGAAAAGGTACTTTACAAGCCCACGATAAGAAATAACATTTTTCGAAAATTTGTTCCAAATAACATTATTATCTCTCCAAACTCACCAACTTTTTTATGGTTACTTAAATTCATTCCTTAAATGTTCTTAATTTAGTCACAATAATACCTCAAACATGAAAAACATCTCTCCCCTGGTCTGTCTCCCAACTGATTCTGTGCGTGTATCAATAATTGGAAATATATAGAAATCTACTAAAATATGAAATAAATGATTGTATCTAACAAGTAAAATTACGTAGTTTTTCTTTTCGTAAAAAATATTTATGCCTACATTTGTCTCACATATTTCGCGTCTAATCCCCTGGTTTTTGTATTCTTTTAAAAACGGCATTTCTTTACTTTGTTGCGGAAAGTTGTGACCTTCAACACAAAATTATTTGACGTAAAGTTAGCAGCAAGTGTTGTGCGAGCTTGCCGCGCAGTCATTTTGTCAGTCGTTTTGGTAGTGCCACTCTGTGGGAGGTACAGTTGTGATTGAGTGAATGGGATCTCTCCACTGGTAAGTTTTATTTTGTGGTTATTCGTTTAAAGTGTTAAGCTTAAGTTTAATTGTGCAAAGATTCTCATATTTCTTTGTTAATTACCTAACATACAGTAAATACTTTTATTATTATTTCTGTTTTCTAACCAGAAAGTATCTCTCTGTCATATTCCCCTGGCTTTTAAGATGCCAACGGAAAGACTTTATGTCCAGGAAAGATATAAAAAAGTCTGATTAGAGTAATTTTATGGTTATCATGTGACTTATCATTCCGTAATTTAGTCAATACATATTTTACTCTTTTAGCCTATCTCATACATTTACTTATAGTATAATATGTCTTCTACAGAATATGGGAGTTAGAAAAAAATTACACATGAAGAATGCCTAAAAAAGTGTGGTGGAAAAATTAAGTACCAATGCATAATAATGATCCTGACAAATAGGCACAATAAAAATTTAAATAACATGAAAAGTATCGAAAGAAGAAAGAAAAAGTAATTTTTAAGACTGTGAACAGTGAAAAGCTAGAAAAATCTGAAGAAAAAAAGTGAAGAATTTTAGATGTCGTTTAGCACCTTAAGACATAAATAATGACTCCGTAACACTTCCAAGTTTATATAATAAAGACCAGCTGCTACTACCGCCTCCTCAGAATGGAAATATTAAGAAGCGAGCACGAGCAGCACAGCAGAAGTCTATTCATGCGAGGAAGCAAGAAGCTTGATCATCAAAAGGATGAAATAGCTAAACTTAAAACTACAGTGCAACGTTACAAAAAACAGCTACAATGAATAAAAACAATCTCTACCGCACATGCCCGACACTAATGTTAAAGCACTAATAAATTCACCAACTGCAAATGGTAGAGAAACCATAAAGAAAAAGCTCCTGTATAGTAAAGTTGTTGTTTATCTGAACAACTAAAAGACAATTTTCAAGTCTCTCAACTGAAAAACACAAACGATTATTTAAGAGAATAATAAGCGGAAAACTCATAAAAAATACAATTTTACAATAAATTAGATAATTCTTTTCGACTATTATATAAAAACTGGCAATCTGTAATCCAGGATATTGTCCACCCAAAACCTAAAAAAAAACACTGATAACAAAGTGATTTAAAAGCACACTCAAGATAAACTCCGAGACAGCAATTCTGACAGGTAACGTCTGGGACAGCAATTAAGTATGCAAACAGTATTAGTCTACACCACAGAAGTTGGAGAAGAGGTGAAAAGCGCATGTTTCTGCACTTTATCTGAAATTTTGTCACGCTCACCTCCAGCGATTTGGGCATTTACAGTCAATACTTGACAGTTTGCTGGCTACTGTTGGTAATTTCCATTTCTTAAGTGATGGGTCGACTACTCAATACCTTAATAAAATTATGTTTGAAGTATTGGCAACAGTGTTACAAGAGTTTTACCCTAATATACTTAATTTCACGTGGAATTATCATGAGGCTGGCCATGGAAAGGGAGCTCCAAATGGGGTCAGTGTAACTTATAAAAGTACTGCAAACAGACTAGTTAAAGTGGCACTGATATTTCGTCGTTAGAAGATTTATCCCAGGCACGACAGAAAAGTTCGGAAAATAAAAGTTTTGACCATTGATGATGCAGACATTTTGGACAAAGAAGCAAAACTCGGGTCGGTAGAAAATATAAAAACATTTTCAGTAACACTAAAGATTCACCACATTATCGGAAATGTATTTCTTCTCAATTGTTTGGTAATGAAAAATTTAAGCTGTTTCTGTGACCTTGATAACTGCAGTCATTTTATATTGGTTACTATTTAATAATTTTAAACCTCGTCTTCACATTGAGGAGATATATGGATCCATATCTGACTGATGATGAACCATTGCCACTACCAGCACCAAATTTAAAAATGAAAGTACAGCAAATTTTTTATGCATTCAATGAGAATATTAATGCCTATGAGCGGGTGTCATAAAAAATATATATTTAGCTTTTCATTTTTCAGTTTGATTTTTGTTAGTTTCCGTTAGTTTATTGTTTTTATATTAAGAGATTTCTGTTTTGTTTAATTTTAACGTTGCCAATAAATGTTAAGATTATAATTTAATAAGTCTTTTTGATTTAATGTTTATTTTCTGTTGATTTTTTTTGTAAGGACCATAAAGTTTTAGGTTCCTTTAAATTTTTATTTTTTTGTGGTAAGAGATCATTTTTTGATTTAGCATCTGTGCTGTATCAAGTCAATGTTAAATGAATGCTAGGATTACAATTAACCTAGCATTCATTTCTGTTTATTCTCTTTTTTCTAATAATTAACCTAGCATTAATTTCTGTTTATTTGTTAATTTCTGTTTTAAAGTTTAACATTATTATTATTGTATTACTAAAGGCAGTTTGAAAATAAAAAGTTTATTCTACTTTATTTATTCATTTTATCACAAAGTTATAAAATAAATAAAGTTGACTTTTAAAAAAAATCTATTTTCTTTCATAAACCAACATTAAATTCTCCCCCCTCTTCAAAAACTGCCCTACCTTGTACATCTAGTTTTCTCCCCTGTATTGAGTAACTCTCCTGGTCTCTTATAAAACAAGATAAAATAAATAAATTGACTGGCCACCTTGCAGATTTCCACAAATTAGTTGTTTCAATAAAAATGTATTATAATTATATTAATGTTGTGCCGTCTTGAACACCTAAAAGTAGTATCAAGCTGAAATAAATATTGTATACTGAGGTCTTATGTTGCTGAAAAAATTTGAAGTATTTTTGTTCATGCAACAAAATATATGCCCATTAAAATGTATTTTTTTGTTATTTACTTACTTACGATCGACTTACAGTCTTCAAGTTTGACATAATGGGAGGTTTTATAGCACAAGTAAAGGGAAAAATTTTAAAATCAATGAATTTTTTTGAATATGTGAAAGGTATAGTAGACAATATATTTACATCCTAAAAATAACAATTTTATAAATCGTTTAATACAAATTGTATGTACTATTAAATGTTTCTAAATGCCTAAATATGTTCGGGACCTCCTGTGAGTTCTATTTGTGCTTGACAGATTTTTTAAAATAAATGTTACGGTTAAATTTTTTAAATTTTAATAATATAAACTGATGCCTATTTATTACACTTTTTTGCCATCTGCCTCTTATAGGTGGAAAAAGAATTTAGCAAACCTTCTCTTCTTCGGTGATCTACACTTTCAAAAAATGATTTTTGTTTGGAATGTTTTGAGACAAACTATGTTTTGTATTTCGGTTTATCACTACTCTTGTAATTAAAAATTTCCGTTGTCTGCGGTGGATAGTTTTTATTGTAATTAATAATTCCGTTGTCTGCGGTGGATATCACTACTTGTAATTAAAAATTCCGTTGTCTGCGGTGGATATCACTACTTGTAATTAATAATTCCGTTGTCTGCGGTGGATATCACTACTCTTGTAATTAATAATTTCCGTTGTCTGCGGTGGACAGTTTTTAAATTTTTTCGCTTTAGCACCCACAGTTGCGTAAAGAGTAATTTATAGTTGTTTTAAATAATCCTGTCATATGCAAAGGAAAGAGAGATAAGATTTTATTGGGACCAAGTTCAATATTGTGATAAGTACAACAATAAATAAATCAAGAAAGTTATAATAATAAATAAAGTTTTATCAGCTGTATAATTATATTATTTAATTTTTTTGAGATAATTTTGACCTCATTTGTCACAAATTTAAACCTGAAGTTCTTTCTAAAGATCTACTGCTGTCAAATATTTGATCTGGCCTTACATATATATATATGTATACACCGAATAAAAATAGCATGAAATAAACATGACCCATGGCCCACTATATGAATTACCCTATGGACAATGTACAGACAGGTAGGTATGCTAAGATAAATTTTATAAAACTATCAATTTTTTCTTCGTTGATATACTGAATGCTATATATGTACTAAATTTCAAGGTTCTAGTTTTTCTGCGAAGTAACCTATAAATTTTGGTAATTTATTGGCGAGTGAGTTTAGAAATTTATACAAAAATTGTTTATATCAAATATATTAGATTTTTGTACCAAATATGTCTGGTAGGACAGAACAAAATCTTCAAATTTGAAAATCTTCAAATTTATAATATGTAATCAAGTAATAAATGAAGTACTCATCTCTCCATAAGCTTTAATAAAAATCGACCTTCCTGTCTTCACTGGGGCTAAATTACGGAAATATAAATATAACTGCAGTGTTTCAAGTAAAGCTTGTAGAGTGTCCGCAGAGCTGCTCGTAACTTAACAGTGCTCCACTGACTATATCAAATTAAACTACATTTCATTTTTATGCTGACTCTGTCACAAGTGCATTAAATAAACTATTGTAGAATATAATTCAGTAAAAATGTTGTTAATGTTGCACTTTATTCTATACACTTAAACTTAAAAATATTTGGCCACTTATATTAAAAGATGTTATCAAGAGTTTGAAACTATAAAAAAACCTCAAAGTAAATAAAATCATTGATTTCCAGTTTTATTACAGTAACTAAATATAACTTTACGATATTTTAAAATGCTCACTCCATCTGTATGTACACCTCTGCTTTTTATAATGGCTCTATAAAGCTTTCGCATTCTTTCTATAATTTTCTCCAATTTTCCATTCTTCCTATAAGTTGTTGTCTTAGTTACTTTTCGCTAATCTTCTTGTAGTATTCTTCTCAAGTCTTTCTGAAAAATAAAATAATATTTTCATCCTCATCTGTTAAACTAATCCAATAGCAATTCTATTAGGTGTTCAGATCATATGATGGAGGCAGCCATGTTATAACCTTTTAATAAATTTCGCTTTTCCATTTGTTCCATAAATGTTAAATATAACTTCAATGATCTCAATATAAAATAAAGTTTTTAGCAATTAAATATATTATAGAAAGTATAACACAGTTTAGTTGTTTTTGTCAAAATGCCACTACACAATATGTTTGATAGATGCTACAATGCAATTCCCAGGCACCTGATCACAAAAACTAATCTTCTCTTCAGTAGTCTAATTCCTGTGTTGATAGGCTTAATAAAGCCTCTTTTTCTTAGTACTTTTAAAATGGTTTTGACACAGCAACGCATCCCTTGTAATCTGCGTCCAGAAGTTTTCTTTTTTTTGTAGGCACACTTTCTTGTGGGTGTCATTGAACTATGCTGTAATTTCCAGAGCAGTAAGAGTCTGTTACTTTTTAATAATATTCTCAAATCTTCAGTAGCAGTTGTTGCTTTTGGTCTACTTTTGTTTTTGATACTAAAAGAAAGTCGTTAGAAATAGTATTCAGAGTTGTAAATTCTTTTATTCCATATATACAAACAAAACAATAGTATTCTTTCAACTATAGTTTTGAGAGAATAAATTTGTTATCCTTTTTTTGGTTACACGGCAACATTTTGGCAAACATCAAATGTTGTTTATGATTTGACAATAGAAAGAATTTTACTAAAACACAAATAATAACAAAAGATTGATTATGCTCTTCTTAAAGTATGATCCTACATGCAGGTGGCTTAATATTTTTGAGCGCTACATGATTATTACTGCAATTAAATTTAGGATAAGCAGATATTCAAATGGAAGTTTTGCAATTTCTAAAATTTTTAATGGATACTTTTATGGATACTTTAATGGATACTTTTTAATGGATTACTGGAAAATTTATCTCCATGACACAAACTACGTGCATACAAAATTCCACAGAGATTTATTCAGTAGTTTGGGTGTGAAAGAATACAAAGGAATAAACAAACTTAGTTTGGCACTTATAATATTATTAATTGAGATGAACATTTACATACATAAAAAATTTCCTGAAAATGTTACATGATGAATTTGTTCATCATATTATCTCAAATATACATTTTTTTATTACCAAGTTTATATGCATGTCTCCTTTATAAACATGTCACAAATCATAACTGAGTGTGTCACTAATGATTTACACATAAAATGCTTTTATATAGATTTGCTGAGTTTAGGGAATACTAATAACTTTCAGAAGGGTTCCTACATTTACACTAACCTACAGTATAACTACCATCCCATTGATTCTATTAAACTCACAGTTACAAATTTGATATATTTATTATATTACAAAGTATCTTTTAGTTAAAAATCTATGTTTGTAAAATTTGTTTCATTATTATATCGTACTGTAATGCCATTATTATACTTTTATTCACTTACATCTTAAGTGGCATTTACTTGTATGGTATGATTCTGTGTATAAAATCAATGCGTGATATATATGTAAATGTGGCTTTATTTCAACATTCAATTTAAAGTTACGTAATTCATAGTTAATACTGAGTATAGATAACAACTTATGTAACTTATACATGGCTCTTTCTCAGGCATCTAAACTTGGTAATACATTTTTTATGGCATCTTTAAATAGAATATTTTGGGAATGTTTAATTATAAGTGACATGTAATTCCATCCATCACTTTCCTTATATATGATTCAGTTTATGGCAGTCCTTAAAACCATACTGTTGTTAATTTTTGATTTGTAATGTTAAAGCTTATTTGTAATATAAAAATAATTTATTTGTGAATCTAAAATCCTATCCAAAAAGAAATTACTAATGTAATTTTCTTTCCCATTTCAGGAAAGAGGTTCTTTTAATTGCCATCAGTTCAGCATTGCTAATGAATTTGATGATATGGCCTCGTATTGTGGCAGGAAGAGCTAGATCATCCACACCTATTCAGTTAAATCAGGTATTGTTTTCCTAATGACTTTTTCCTATAATACAATGATTAATTTATTTGTAAAGTACCTATTAAATATTTTTATTTTTATATCACATCCACTGGATTGGATGGACTTTACGTAACCCACCTGGGTTATTATAGAGTATCACGACCAAGTCTGCACATACGCCTACTCATTTCCAAAAAGCAAAGTCAGAAAGGACGGTTGTGATTTTTGCTTTTTTTCTGCAATTCCTACACCTAAGTTAAATGTTTTTCTTATATGTTTTTTTATACACTTCCTATTCGTATATTGTTTTCAGCAGTTCCTTATTATGTTCATTTTCATTACCTTATTTTAATACCTTATTACTTAATAGTATGATTTTTTAATTACATTAATAATTATAATTAGTCTGAGGTCGATATATATATATATATATATATATATATATATATATATATATATATACGATTTTGGTACGAATTTCGCGGCGACCCGTCTCATGCCCAAATCATTGATAAAAATCGAATGGCACGAGCCAATCGATATGTCTAGGTCCTCAGCAACTTCTCTAACGGTGATTCGACGATTGGCCAATACCATTTCCTTCACTTCATCAATTTTTTTATCTGTTGTTGAAGTGCTCGGGCGTCCGGCACGCTCTTCGTCGTTCACATCTTCTCGGCCTTCTGAGAACATTTTGTACCACCGATAAACGTTGCTTCGGTCCAAGGTAGCTTCTCCGTATGCCACAGTCAATATTCGGAATGCATCCGCGCACTTAATTTCGTTTTTCACACAAAATTTGGTACAGGTTCTTTGTTCCATTTTTTTTGAATAGGTAAAAATCGAAGACGAGCCAAAACACGTGCAAGCAAAGCAGCTGTCAACAATTCGAATATACGTAACCTGTGAAAACTCAAAATTTGCAATACTTTTTGAACACACCTCGTATATATATATATATAAATGTATAAATATATATATATATATATATATATATATATATATATATATATACATATATTTATATATATATATATAAATATATATATATATATATATATATATATATATATATATATATATATACATATATTTATATATTGGTGAAAACAAGCTTTAATATCAGATGGTAAGATGGTATCCTTCCTAATCAAAAGCGATTCAATGTTTGAATGTTTGTGTTTTTTTTATTAATAAAGTTACATTTAATCCACTATATAATCTCTCTCATTATTGATTGCATTTAACACCACCAATTATGTGAAATTTGGTTTCTCCTAACAGGAGAAAAGCTGGTACGCAAAAAATGTTTCAAGTTATTATTGTAAAACTTTCCAATTTGGTGCTTGAGAGTTCCAAATAAATGAAGATATGTAGGTACCAAGTCTACTATTTATGGTGAATATAGCCATCAACAGTACAGCTACAGCTAGCCATCCTAGCTGTAAGTTTACAACAACGTAGATTGGAATTCCAGAAAACTGATAATATAATTTTACAACAGTGTTGATTGGGTTTGGGCTGGATTGGGGGGGGCTGGATTTTTACTCACTATGTGGAAGCCTATCCTATACCTGTAGCTCTCATTATCCGGTAAAAATCTTTTTGTGAAAATTTTCCCTGTGCGGTCAAAAGCAGTAAACTTTGGCAAATAGTTACACGAGTGATTTGGTCATAGTCAATCCAGATATGAGTTATCATTGTGACACAAGATTGCAATAGCCCATTGACTTGGGGTAGCTATCGATAGTTTTGCAGATTCGTCCAAGTGCCTTTTCGAAATTGCATGTATTATATTCTCAGGTGCACCTTAAAATCGCAGCGCAAAGCATCCTCATCGATGCTGGTATATCGGCCAGAGCAAGGTTTATTTCTGCACTTATGTCACTTTCGTTAACATGCTCATACCAGACACACACAGTTAATCTCTAGTAGTACCTGGCCACAGGAGGGGCCCTGAGAAAACCTGGGTAGACGGTTGGTACAAATGCAGTGTTAATCTTTTTAGTAGTTTCCATCGAAGAGGTTTTAAATTGGGGTTCATATAATATGAAGCATCCATTTATTCCGAAGGCTATTCATGCATACTAGCATAAGCTAAAATTTTCTTAGATCCATTTGAAATCAAACTTGAAAAAATTTGGGAAAAATTTAAAGTGGCAAGGACTTATGAGGTAAACCAAGTAGGTCTTGTACCATCAATTTTGAAGATCTAAACCAGTTTTGTTATTTCAGTTAGTTTCATAGAATACTTCCGAATAAAGTGATATTTATGTAGGTGCATCCTTATGCATATGCCCACATTAGTCAATCATTAGTATTATTTACCTTTTATAAGCCTGTATGAATTGGCACTAGTGGACCATTGCTTTATGTAGGCCAGATACAAAGTTTGTTATATCTAATTTTCACTTGAAGTAATTAGTAGGCTTTAATGAAATTCTCGGAAAATTTAAATATATCTAAACATAATTTTCTCCCTAATTTCTTTTCCCTTTCCAAATATTATATTTTAATGGATCTGGATTAGAATTCACCCCTTACTTAAATCACACATTTGTAACCTCTATAATATTTTGCTTCAAAATCTGACCTTAATTAAATTATCAATTAAAATAATTTTACTTCTCAATAAGTGATAATTCCAGAAATGACATGATAAATTTATTTATTTATTTTATTTATCAACTTTATGCATAGTATATATGCCGGACTTATTGCTATATGACCAATCTCTTCCAGTCAACCATAACAATTGGTATTGAAATTTAGTTGGTAGACTGTAAGAGATTTTACAATGAAAATTATATTTTCATTAGACAAAAAAATATAATTAATACAAACTATTGACATGATTTGGGATGGGAAAGACAGGGAAGGAGAAGGGCACAAAGGAAAAGGATTCACGAGAGGTAGGACTTTTTCACTTGATCTTCGAAAATATTTAGGGACGTAATTTTCCTGGTGTCAGAATCCAGGTGATTCCAATTTTTTGCTGCTTGGACAGTGAAGGATTTTTCGTAAGAGTATGTTTAGGAATAAGAAGGATGAGTGAACTTTCAGACCGTAGCCCAAGGCCATGAGCAGACAAATTTTGAAATTTGCCAGTAAGATAATTTGGGCTCTGAGAGTTTTTTAATGTATTGAAAAGAAGTGTAAGCATGTGAAGTTAGTATCGATCATGGCTCTTCAGCCATTTGAGAAATGACCTGTACTCAGAAATATGATCATATTTTCTGAGACCTGTTTACCTGTTTCCTTTTGTATTTCAGTCTATGTTGTAAAAATAGACTGTTTAAAATACAAAAGGAGTACAATATTTTGTATTATCGGATTCTTTTCGCATAAAAAAAATGGTTGTGTTACATATAAAATACACAGGATTATAATTATGCAGAAATGTTTAAATTTCTCACTGCATTCCACTACAATAATGAAATAAATTTCATTCTGATAACAACTTATCATTATAAATTAATTATCATAACATTATGTCAGTAAATAAATGAATAGAATAATTGAATTTCAATATATATTTACATCCATTTATTTTAAAACAATATAGTTGAATAATGTTATTGAATAAATCTTCTTGTATGTGTGTATAACATTATTTATTT
This sequence comes from Druceiella hillmani, assembly GCA_039881145.1. NCBI lineage: Eukaryota > Metazoa > Arthropoda > Insecta > Lepidoptera > Hepialidae > Druceiella > Druceiella hillmani. Next base: position 16,874,073 of record JAYKKI010000047.1, on the reverse strand, counting down.
TTATTTAAAAATAGAGAAATGTCCCCAGCATTGATGGTGTGCTAGCATGAAAACTTCACTTTTTAAATTGTTTTTCTTGTGTTGTACAGAATGTTAAATGACAAAATAATATTACAGGAGTACATAGTTGTCGAACGTCACATTGAACAACCACCAATGGCAAAAATGCTTGAAGCTCGTAAAAGTGATGTTTATAACAGTAGGTACCTTGCTGATTTCACGCCCCTCCGATGTCTTGGTAGAGGAGGATTTGGTGTGGTGTTCGAAGCCAAAAACAATATTGATGATTGTTCTTATGCAGTCAAGCGGATTACATTACCTAAAAGGTGGGTTAACCTAAAGTTTAATGTGATAATTGTATGTGTTTAAATAATTATTCTCTATTTAGGAAAAAAGATGGTTTTTTTTATAATCAAATAGAAAATTTTAATATGACACTTTATTATTAACAGAGTGTGTTTTCAAGTAAACTCGAGTTCAGGCATATTTTGTTTTAGTTACTTATGTAACCAAAATCAATGAAGATATTGTGAACATTGTAAACAAGTTGTTATATGTAATAGATATACGTGAACCCTTGTTGTCTTGTGACAACAAGGGAAGATAAATTTGAAGACAAATTTTTGAAGAAGATCAGTAATGATCACATTCTATAGAAGTTGCTATTAAAATGCTGAAATAATTGTAAAATAGAATGGTCGGGTAAAGGTTTATGCAGTAGGGGATGGGTATATTTCCTTGTGTCCAAAAAACCTGCTTTGGCTCATAACTTTTTTCCTGTTTGATATTTAGCTCTTTTAGGATATGGTAGAGCTCTTACAGGTTTGGAAATATTGGAGTTGAATTACAGCTTCTTACCTAATGGCGTTTTTTTAGATAGACACGGTAACAAAATTACTCTAAAAATGTTTGTGCACCAAGAGAAGACCCATGTATGAACGTGGGTCATTGTGGTCGTTGACCTGTCAATTTGGCTTTGACACATTGAGTACATTCCACTAGGCGATCGCAACGCTCAAAACGCTCACTGTATTGTTCCACTTGGCGACCACAATCGTTGCAGTCATAATCAAAACATCATTGATGGCGTCATTGTTTACGATCTATTCGAGCCCATGCTGACCCACCTATCAACGTGAGTCTTTGTGGTCGTTTATATGTCAATTTGACTTTCGTATTGATATATGAAGTTTGCGTAAATAAATATATATTGTCTTTTGAAATTAAACGTGGTGAAGAAGAGAATAACTTTATGCAGCTCCGAAAAGTACATGACAGAAATAAAGGTTAGGCAAAAAGGCGCAAAATTTTTACAGAACATTATCAAATTTTTACAGAATTTTATTGCACTTTTGCAATTAATGTAAATTATTTTATAACGGTTAATACATAATTAAAAAAATACAAACATAAATTTCAAAAACTCCTTGTAATCTTTCTGATATTGATAATTGTTTAATTGTTCCTCAACGAATAAAATTGTAGTGTTCTGAAGACACTGTGCTGAACTTGTTCTAACCAATATTAGGCCAAGCAATTCTAAAACATTTATAAATCAATATTTCTGGCCAAATTAACGGACCTAGTGCTTGAAGTATGACTGTTTCTAGCATCATCTCCATTTACGGCAACGACAGTCTAACCAAAGTACATCTTTTTCCATCTTCTGTTCTAATTATCACATTCGACACCGCAGTGGTTGAATGACAAGCATTTTATTTTATCGTTTAAGTTCCAGGAGGGAATAGTGTCATACACAGCTGAAGCACACGGTTCCCCGGTTCCGTGGCTTAGTTTCGAAACTGCCAAAAGTTAAACCACACCCTGTCCTGACACTAAAATGGGTCGGCGATCCACTGTTTCGTTTCCTGTTATGTATTCGATTAATTTGCCATCCTAATGAATAGTAAGAGGTATATCTGGTTTAAATTCAATCTTTAACGTCTCAGCAACGCTTTGCCTTAGGTTCATATGCTGGTGATGAATTGAGGATGAATTAATATTGAACTTTGAGAGATCAGTTCCTGTACTTTGTCAAAAAATAGTTGCTCTCCTGTCACTCATTTTAGCTAAGTCGAGGCTTGCGGCCAAGCGTCATCAACAAGATTCTTTGTGTCGTATTTTCGTTTAGGTGGAGGTAGATCTGCTATCGAAGGTCCTGCCCTCACAGAAATTTCTAGCGCCGAATTGTTGCTTTCATCACTGCTGGTGGTAAAACAAGACAGTATGCAGTTTTCTCTTAGGGATTTATTTGTATAACTTTTTTCTCTATCTAAAAGCCGTTGGAGACGACCTTGTTCCTCCTCTTAGATATTTTTTAAAATTAATTTTGTCCACACCACCTATAATACCAGGGCGTCCTTTTTGTTTTCTGTACAATTAAAAATTCTCTTTCTTCCTCGATAGTGATATTATTTAAAGCATCAATATGAGCTATATCAAAGAGGTCTTCTAAGTTATCTTGCCATTTTTTTCCTTGTTCGTAGGTCTTCAGAATGTTTGGCCATGTTTTGTTTATTTTTTTTTAAATTTTAGCCATTCAGTAAACTTATTGTGTATCTTCTTTATGACGTCCTTTTTTAATTTAGTTGGAATGCCCGCTCGGTCTCACAGTGCCATGAGCGACTCAATTTGCCAACTGTGATTGGTTTGCTTCATTTCGATTTTAAAGTGAAAAAAATAAACTCAGCCCTTTGTTTGTCATCAGTAACTTGCATTGAATCAAGTGTTTTGAAGTTTGTCCTACTAACTAAGCATTTGTTGTTTGCGCTAGTTAAAACGAACGAGACGAGGATGCCATGATGTCACAAAATGCGAAGCGCAGCTAAATAAAAACGCACAGTACTTATTACACTACGTAGGTTACTAATTTGCCAAAATGCAACAGGTACAGAGAAAGGTTGCAGAGGAAAGGGGGAAGTGGGGTAAGAGCTATCTAGCAGACAATTCTAAAATAGCTTTGGAATCATGTGACGATGATGAGCATGCTTTATTACGTTTAAATAATAACAAAACATTTTCGTTCAAAAAATGTTGTTCGTTCAAAAATTTTTTATTATTTATGTTTAAATAATAAAAAATTTAATTGTTTTGCATACATTAAGTTTTAGGTTATCATATTATTATTTTTTCAAACTTTGACACGTGTTAGCAACCCCTAAAACCCAATAAAAAAAAATGAAAATCACAGGGTCTTTTTTAGGTAATAGAAATGAATGGCAGGTTGACACAGTTACTTTTCAAAAGTCGAAAAATAAGAAGCACTCTAATAATCTGTGAAAGTTCTACCGTTAACTTATTTGTCAATTGCAATGGTTTAGAAGTCGGAATAATTTTTAGATTTTTGGACGTTACGGTTTCTCGCATTTTAATTTTATTTTTAACTTTATCTTCAGCTTCTTTTAATCTATATTATAAAGGCATTTTTGAATGTTGTGAAAGTACTTTTTTTTACAATCAAATCTTCACCAAAGGTCTAGAAAGATTGGGCATGTCACAATATTGTGTACATAAGTGCTCATTTGCATGTTTTACCTTAGAAAAATTGTTATCTAATTAGTCCTAGAAGATGTTGGTATCTTCATAATTTTTCAGTTCTGTTGGTCCGTTTTCACTATTTTGTAATTTTATTATTATATTTTTCAATTATTATGAAGATACTCAGAAGAGAAGTGAATGGCCATTTTGCCCACACTCTCCCCCAGACACTCACTAAAGATTTTTGGAATTTTTGCCTGTTTACTTTTTCATTTTGTTCGAAGTGTCTTTCATACAATGTCAACAACTCATAATAATAATTTTTTAATTTTGTTAAGTGAAATTTCATCGTAATAGTGTAGCACTATCCCGGATATAAGTATTTTTGCCATGGTCCTCGTCCTGATATGTAACTTAATATAAAAATATTCCTGTTTTAAACGTTCCCAGATCCCTTTTATCTACCTCCAACCCATTTTTACACTTTTTGAAACAATAAAAACATTTTATCAAATTTTTTAAAACAATTTCTTTAAAATCTTTGCCCATTCTGTCTCCTGCTTGTATCTATTTTCTTCACTTTGGTTGTGCTGACGAAGGGCTCAATAATGAGTAATTCATACTTTTAATAAAAATGATGGCTGCTTATGAGCAGATGGCACTGACTTTAGTGGAAAAATGTGATTTTACAAAAAAGTAACAAAACAAAATATTGAACCAAAAAGATTTAGCAAAGACTCTTAAATTCAGGTTTCAACTGTCCATCTATTCTTAAAAAATTCTTAAAATGGTTGCTGAAATGTTGTTTGAATTTAAACGGCAGAGCGATTGGGGTATCCTACTGACTTCAGCTCGAATATTTTATTTAAGTTAGTGCTCGGATTTGTTTTGTAAACAATGGATTTTAAGTATCTCCATAAGAAAAAGTCACATGGACTTAAATCGGGTGACCTAGGTGGTCACGGTACGGTACCGTTTCGGGATATGTTTTTTTCTGGAAATAATTGCCCACTGCATTCATGGACACATTAGCAGTGTGAGCTGTGGCCCCGTCCTGCTGGAACCATGTGTTTTGGTTGAAGGATGGACTATTCTGTAGTTCTACTCTGAAAAAGTCATTTAACATCTGGGCATATCTCTCTGAATTCACAGTTACAGTTTGGCCACGTAGATTTTCAAAAAAATAAGGCCCTATGATTGCAGATGCAGACATGGCACATCAGACTGTTACTTTAGGCTTATGTAAAGGCTCTTGATGCATTTGTCTTGGGTTGTGGACATCCCAGTAACGAAAGTTCTGCTTATTCACATATCCTCCAATGTGAAAGTGAGCTTCGTCACTAAAGAATATGTTGCCCATCCGGGTAGCAGTACGAAATCTCAACAACATAACCTCCGTGTAAGTTTTTCTTAATTCAAAGTCAGAATCGTGTAAATCTTGAACAATTTGAATTTTATATGGATGGAACTTGAGCTTTTTTCGCATTATTACCGGTAAAGTTGATTTCGGAATTCCCAATATCGATGAACGTGTACGCAGTGATAAACGGGGATTTTCAACGACAGAAACCATAACACGCTCAACATTTTCATCCGTGGCTACCAATGGTGTAGGTCCTGGCCTGGGCCTATTTAATGTTGATCCTGTAGCTCTGAACCTTCTACCCATGACTGAATGAGGTTGATCGATGGTCCATCACGTAATCGACGAATACTGGAACGATTATTAAATCGACGGCGTGCTACAGACAGCGAAAATTCACTCCAAATGTACGCCTCGACGGCAAAAGCGCGGTGCTCTCCACTCCACTGTTCCATGGCTACTAAAACATCCGCATCGCTTGCGCTTCTAACGACACCCCCCACGCCCCTTTTATGTGTTGCGTTCAGAAACTATGTTTGTTCAAACTTTGAAATCTGCCACTGGACACCTAAAGATGTTGTCAATTTGGATTTTTTTTCAAATGTTTACCTGATTACAAGGAAGAAAAAAGTCATGGAAGAAAATTAAGCAAAGAAAGACTAACTGTACTGGTTTGTGAAAACACATATGGTTATGAAAAGTTGCTGCCATGCAAATCATTCCTTGTGATTACAATGCACAGTGAAAAGCTCGGATAACAGGAGAAAGATTTATTACATGGCTGAAAGAATTGAATATATTAATATTTAACAGTCAAAAGAAACTTATAGACAACCTTAATGAAAACCTATTATTAACAGTGAGTGCATAGCATAACAGTGAGTGTATTTTTTTCATCATATAATTATGATTCTACATTAAAACACATTTTTAGAAAAAAAAAAATATTGTATCTCGAGGATGGCGTAAAGATAAAGAAAAATTTGCTTGATTATATTCGTCTCATTTTGTATTCCGGAACCTGTGGAAGCTGTACTTTAGTTCTGTCACTTTAGTTTAATAATAATCATTAATAATAAGTATCTTCACCTTTTAATTGTAGACAATCTAAGCGGGAACGAGTTCTAAGAGAAGTTCGTGCATTGGCAAAATTGGAGCATGATCATATTGTACGTTATTTCAATGCCTGGCTAGAAGAACCACCCATTAACTGGCAGGAGCAACAAGATGCCCAGTGGATAAAGTAAATATACATTTAAATATACACTACATTTAAAAGTATTCAAGTAGTTATAAGCAATCATGTAAAATATTTGATTAATTATTGTGTTATTACAGAGACCTTGATGGAATTTCAGCTTCTATCACAACAGAAAAAAGACACAGCAGAAGTCCACAAGTAACTAAAGATGCAAATAATGAATTGAAAGAACAAAAATCTACTTTAATCAATCTAGAGCAACCCACTTGGGACAAGTCTTTAGATGAGTGTTTTGATGCATTAGATTATAATACCTTAAATCAAAGTAACGAAAATAAAATTTCGAAACGATCAAGATCATTTAGTTGTAATGATTCATTTAGCATAGTATTTGATGAAAATGCTCCTGAAGGTACAAGAAAAATGGATTGTTCGTCTAATAATGATTCTTTTATTGTTTTTGAAGAAAATTATGACCCTGAATCGAAATCCAGGCATATTGAAAAAAATGATCAGTCTGGTGAAATCAGTTCTGGTTTGAAATCACAGTGGAAAAATGTATCAAATTATAGCAAAACTAAAAAGGTCAGTTCACACACATAAACAAGTCATAAAAGTTTAAGTAAGTTTTTAAATTTTTGATGAAATATATGAGCATTATAAACATTACACTGATTTTTGATGATTTGCCAAATCAAAATCCAGATGTATTGAAAAAAATGAGTAGTCTGATTAAATCGGTTCTGGTTTGACATCATAGTCACAACAAGGAAGTTTTTTTGAGTGGAATCAATTGTATATTTGTCATCTCTTTCTATTGAATATTTTTATTAATTTATCTTAATTTTGCCATAGTATTGACTTATATAACATTTAATGTTTCAGTCTCATCGCCGAGTTTGCTCTCTTGACCTACCAGTAAGGAGTTCATCAATGGCTCAATCGAAAATATACCTTTATATCCAAATGCAACTATGCCAACGGGACAGTCTGCATGACTGGCTAAGGCAGAATAGTAGTCACGAAACCAGAAAACATCAGGTGGGTTGTTACATATACATTCAAATGTTGCCTACAGTTGAAAATATTTTTTTTTAGAATCGGTATATTGTGTGTTAAAAAATAAAATATGTTACTTAGCAAAAATTTAAAGAAATTTCACGCTTTCGCTTTTTAATAATTTGTGTATTTGTGGCGGGTTATCACGTTTGCAATAATTAGTTTATTTGATTTGTTTTCCAATAAATGTGATATTATTGTATGTATTAATAATTACAAACATATTGTCAATATTTAACTTAAACACTTAAATGTTTTTATGACAAACATATTGTCATAAAAACATGTATTCACCATCAGTATTCACCATCAATATTTCATTAGGTAACATTTGATACATAATGCCCTATATCTGGTTTGTAGATCGCATACACAAAATTGTTTAATATAGATCAATGAATTACAGTTTATTTTATTTAAAGCATGCGATTGATTTACTATATAAAACCAAGGAATGTATTTACAAAGGCGTTAAAGTTATTTTTACAAGTGCTATATTATTGAATATTTGTATCTAAGAATCATTGGGTATATATTATATCATTGTCATCCAAGTGTTTCACACAGCTACATGGCTGTTTAGAAATAACAGCACCCAATTTATTAATTGCGATACAGTTACATAGGCAGTAAAAGCAATTTTTACAAATTGAATAATATTTATTTGTAGGAATCATTGTGTGAAAAATAAAACAAGTTTATACGTGCGTTTGATTATCTACTTTGTTTGGTCTTTTGTATTTGTTTTTATCTGAGTTGTGAAAATTCTTCTTTGATTAAGAAGAAGAGAAGATTGAAATTGTGAAAATCACTTGAAAAACGATAAAAACGTAAGTATTGGTTTGTTTAGAATATTCATTACGTTACATTACTTACCTCTCAATAATACTTCGAGTGTTATTTATTACTTAATATCTGTTCTCAATGTTATAATTTTAGAGCCAACCGTTGTCAATATTCGTTAAATATTTGTCATAAACATTATGGAATGAACCTACTACATATGCGTGCATGGATTATTTTATTTTTATTAGCTTTTATTTAGTTTCACCTGCTCAGTATCTCTCTAATCCAATCTTGCAAGTTAAATTTAATGTGTGTTTAATGGGTGTTCGATTGAGCTGAAATTTAGCATACTTATGTAAGTTCGGGAACAATGCAATGTTATGGTATCAGAGACCTAGTCTGATGATAGCATGTGGCCATAGGATCTCCTGAACTACACATTAAAAACCTGTCATGTTTGGACTCATTTGGTTTGTCTTGACAAAAACTATATCCATGTATGATGTTCAGGGTCAGATGATGAAGAGCCGAAAGCTGGTTATAGCAACTCCTAAACTACACATGATAAACCCATCGTGTTTCAGCTCCTTTGATTTGTCTGCACAAAAACTATAATCTTGTGTGGTACCTAGAGTCTGACGATGAACTAAATAAGTTCGAATGATCTAAGAATAAAATGTAAAAAATAAAACAAAAGTAAAATAATTTTAATACAAGTTTTTATTACAAACCTGACCTACAAAGTAAAATATAAACTGTAGTAAAATTTATTATATTATACATTTTAAAAGCTTAAAGCACTGAAGTTTAGAAAACTTTATAACAGATGACGCTTCAAGTTTTGAAAGTGTATACTAATAGTAAAATAAATTTTACTAAAGTTCATTTTTTACTTTTTAGGTCAGTCTTAAAAGCTCATTCGGTCATTAATAAAAGCTTGGAATAACATTTTTTTACTTTTATTTAATCAAATGTTTATCTTCGCCGGCCTATCTGGTTTAGTGGTTCGCGTTCCGGACTACTAAGCCGAAGGGTTGCAGGTTTGAATCCCGTGGGCAAATATGGGTGTGATAAGTACAAGCATTTATATCAAAGGCAAGGATGTTTATATGTATTTCAGTATATTTATCTGTTGTCTAGTCACCATGGTACAAGTTTCGGCTTAGTTTGAGGCTAGATGATTAGTGTGGTTGTTTAAAGATTTATTTATTTATTATCTTTTCTTTCAGGTACATAATTACATCTGCGGGACTACCCATCTGGGAATATATTCGAAAAAATAATGATAAAGCAACTTGTAAAATATGTAATAAATCATTGTCTCCTGGTTGTGGCTTACCAAAAAATAGACCACAACAAATATTACGAATCATTTGACAAAACTTCATAAAAAGAATGGGCAGCTTATTGTAAGATAAATGAAAAACACCAGAGTTTGATAAAAAAAAAACCAGAGACATTTAACTCTTCGCAAGATAAAAAGGAACTCAAACAATTTACTTTACCAGATATAATTGAAAAAAAAGTTGCTCTGCCGTGGCCTGATGAACATCCTATATTGTTGCGAATCTATAAAAGTATTATGTATATCATTATCGTCGACGTGCTGCTACACAACCTTGTTGAAGGAGTATTTCGTAGGCTCAATTTGACTGACCCTGACACTCCATCCAGGGACAGGAAAAAGTCTGAGAAATACTTTACAACTACAAAAAAGTAAAAGGAAAAGTCGCACTTCTTTTAGAAAAGGCCGAATGAGTTAGCTTTACCACTGATATATGGAGTAATTCAGCAATGACATGCTCATTGCTGAGTTGCACAGCCCACTTCATTAGAGGCCTTAAAAGGGAAAAAGTTATACTGGAAGCCAGTGTCCTGGAACAAGATCACACAGCGCAACATATTTCAGAGAAACTTAATAAAATTATTGCTGAATTTAACAAATATCTGTGACAATGCTTACAATATGCAGGAGGCCATGCGTTGTGGACATTTTGCGTCGGTTGGATGCATAGCTCATACGCTGCAGTGAGTTATTCATGATTTTATATTCAAAGATGCTGCTGGGAAAAAAATGTCAAAAAATGATGATGATTTATGGGATATGCAAGATAAACTGGCATTATCTGTCACAAATAGTAATAGTAAATATGCTGACATTTATAAATACTGGGTTTCTAGTCCATACACTTATCTATGGCCAATTGCACTTAAATATTGATCTTTTCCTCCCACTAGTGTTCCTAGTGAACAATTGTTCAGTGCTGTGGAACAAATATATTCGGCAGGCTTTCTAAGTTCATTGGTGAAAATGTTGATAAATTATATTTTAGCTTACAACAAAAGTATGTTTAACTTTGATTACTAATAACTAATTTAATTGATAGATATCAACTTCACTTAATATGATCTAATTATAAGTTAAATGATTGTAACTTGTTATTGGTAAAACGGTCTTTACCTGATGATTTATTTGTTACTTTTATTTTATTTTTGATTTGCTCCAATTTCCAAAAATGTGCATTTAATTAACCAAAGTTTAGAAAGAATTTTAAAGAGTTTATTGCCTAGTTTGTTTTAAAAAAACTGAAAGAGTAGCCTATTTTAGAAAAACTAAAAGAAAATATCTAGAAAAACTGAGACTGATTGACCTGATTGTGATTGTTGAATTACTTTTAATTAAGTAACTAAATATTATAATTGAGATTGTTTCGAAGTGTTATCATTTTTGACTAGTTGCAGGGCAAATTTAATCATCTTTTTAAGTTCTTTATATAAAGCCAACATAAACTTTTAATTTAAAAGTTTTAAAAAATCCTTGTGCTATTCACTTTTACCCAATCTTAAACTGAATTTCTTAGGGTTATTAAACCTTCAGCTTCAGCTTCGGTCAAAGGTTGTGGCGATAGCCGATTAATCGACTTCGGCTTTGGTCATAAATTGACCTTCAGTCGGACACTAGTTATTTTGTAAAAATAATTAGTTTTCCATCTACCATGGTTCACCATGGTAGATCGAAAACTGAAACATTGTCAAATAATTAAACATTGGATGAGAAATTGTCCTTTTAAAAATTTGACAATTTTTTTGACATTTCTTTATTTATTTGTAAAAGAAAAATTATTTCAACATTTAGGAAATTTCATAATCTTTTCGAAAATTTTATCAGTGCGCCTGTCCCAATTTACACCTGTTCTGGACCTTCTGTGTAAATTCGCTAATTAGCGGGCCCTAGAGAGGTTAATGTAGTTAACAACATATTGATTCCATCAATAATATTGTAGTTCCTTCGATAATACAAACTCATACCAAATGTCAAAAGTACCTAATGTATGGGAAACTTGTGAAAAACTACTTATAAAATTTTAAATTTATAAAAATACAATTAACTTATCAGGACATGTGCTCCATTTTAACAAGTCTACAATAATTTTAAGCATTTTATTTATGAATTACTTGAAGATAAGAAAATAAAAAATATGCTAGACACAATCTTCAATTATATTTAATCAAAATTTTAAGTGATGACTATTATTATGGGATAATTATTCAGTCTTCAATTTAAATTGAATTTTTGCAAGGTTAAAAGATTACCTACTTTTCTTCAATTTTCTTAATCACTAGGCAAAATTATCTTTTAATCTATTTTAAAAAACACTGAAAAAACAATGAACATTGAATGATTTTTTCATAAAATAAATTTAAAATTTTTATATATTTTTAAAAGTATAATTATTGAGAAACTTTTAGTATAATTTTAAGGTCAGTTATTAAGGAACTTTTTATTTTTGCTCTAACTTTTTCATAGCAATTATCATACACAAACTAGAATGTTCGCGACAAATGTGAAATTAACAATATTTGCACAAGGTTTTGGTTTCTTTTATATTACTTAGAGGGACATAATAATAAATTCAATATATATGTTGCTCCATCCTGATTGACATTGTGCAGTATTACATTTTTATTTTTGAGAAAAATCACCAAGTTTAAAAAGAAGTAAGGCTGAATTAAAAACTCTCCCAAGCTTCATGATAATCTGTCCAGCAGTTTAGGAGTGATTGAATAACAACTAAACAATGTCTACTATATGAACTGTATGCCTGCCAAATTTTGTAATGATCTATTGCATCATTGTAGTTATCAGGTAACAAACTGACAAATGAAAATTAAAAAAATATTAATATGTAACATTGTATTGGGTCATTGTGCTGTGACTGTGAAATTTGTTTCGCTGCAAACATTAGCAATTGAGGATTTGAGGTTTTAAATAAACCAATGATCTGATACAATGGCTAATACCGTCAATAAAACATTTCAGCATATTATTTCGAAATTAAAAAAGGAAGGATATATAAAAAACTTACTAACTCGACATAGGGAAATCTAGATACAATAAAAAAGAGTTAATACAATAACAAAATCCATAAATGGCCATGAACTCAATAAGCTTGAAAACACACTTCAGTAAATATGTGTCATGAAGTTTTTATTTTCTAAATATATAAGACTTTAGCTATAAGGTAGTTTTTACAAAAGTAAAAACTTTGGGCTGGAGTTTTTTTTTGTTAAAAGATAATGTAAATTCAATTGTGACAATATTAAACATTGCTAGAATCACTTGTTGCTGCAAATGACTATTGCTTTAAAGCATGTCAGATTATGAAGCTATCAGAAAGATAGTAAAAAGTAGTAATCAAAACGATATATATACATTAAATATAAAACCCTTTATATGATATTTTTGAATATATTTTTATTTTTTAAACATAGAACTGTATGTAAATCAAAACTATTGTAAATACTGACAATACCATGAGCTTTCCTCAAATTGTTTTTAATTTACTAAGTCTATTAGACACTGGTTTATTTCCAATTTGTATGTTTTATGAAGAACTAGAATTTATATTTCAACAGGTCCCGTAGAATTAATTTTGACTAATTTAAAAAATTCCATAGATATTTAATGAACTGATATTCTTATTCAAGTGGCACAAATTATAGGTATAAAACTATTTTGCTATTAAAAATGTTTTTATTACTACGATCTACTTATGATTACCTAAGTATAACCATAGTAAGTTTATAAGTATAGCAATGTTCGTCTCGCCACTACACATATTTTATTGCAATTATATGGCAGATAGTAAAATAAGTTTCTACATGATAACTTTTAAACTGCTTGAAATAGTGTGTAATTCATAGATGATATGTTCTTTCACTTGTATCGTAAAAAGGTCTCAATTTATTTTAAAACCTAATTGGCTGTTTTGTAGGCATATCAAACGTAATTAGTTAACGTCCAAGATATTATGAGGATAACACGAAACGTCCTTAGAAACGGCCATTTTTAAGAATGGTAATAAAAATAGTTATTAAAATAAGTTGATGGCAATTTGAAAATTATGTATATCATGTCAAGATGAATTTATGATGAGAAAATTTTCATTTGACAATCTTTATGAAGTTCATTACGGTCTCGGTCAACAACACGATATAGACACAATATTCACGATGAAGACTGACAAGATTTATCAGCAGATTCAGACAAGTTTATATACGCATTGGTTGGAGTCAAGGCATAGGCAACTTTGTGTTAGCATACACCATAGTTAGGCCGAAGTTCAAAAATGTTGTCATGTTGATTGTTGTTGTAAAATGTTAAAAAGGGACACACTGTTTTCAACATGGTCAACTACTCAATTCGACATAATTATGGGATATGAATGCTGAATATTATTATGAGCTCGAAACTAAGAGGTGGTCTCCGTAGTGAGTGCTCCCTTTTGTAGAATTGCCTACAAAGGTGAAGAAAGAATGAAGTGCTGGAAAAAAGATGGTCGCTTCGTTCTTCAGACGGATGGGTTATTATGCAATGATTGTTCTGGAAAATAAGAAAAACAGCTACTGCAGGCTGGTATACCAGCAATTATTTGCCTGTTGTTTTGGAAGATCATTACCATGCCTATGCAAACTCAGACGAATGGGTTCACCCATTCGTCTGTGTATTTGACTAAATTGGATGCAAAAATGATGAGTTATTCGCCATACAGCCCCGACCTCCAACAATACAATTTCTATTTATTTGCAAGAATAAAAGGTAAACTGTGAGGAATACGTATTATTGATATTAATTGTATTATTGGTATTAATTGTATTTTTCGTATTCGTTACTGTTTTTCTCAGTGGTTCCATCGAATGAGATGGTACATAGAGTGCCATGGAAATCATTTTGGAAAACAATAAATGAATTACAAATTTGCTTGCTGGTTCCATTTTAGATAATGTAAAAATTGTAATAAAACCAATTTATAAATATGTACATAACATACACCATAAAGTGTAAAAAGTGAGATTTCTAAAACAATAATTAAATAAAATATGTGTCTTGTTTTCAGGTTATTTATTTATTCAGCCAAATAGTATCAGCCGTTGAGTATGTTCATTTGGCAGGTTTAATACATCGTGATCTTAAACCAAGTAATATATTTTTTGCTCCTGATGGAAAAATTAAAGTCGGAGATTTTGGCCTTGTGACAGCAATGAGTGATCAGTCAACGGATTCTGAAGGGGATAGCAACCAACATGAAAAGGATAGGTGTGACATAAGGCACACTTATAAAGTTGGTAAGTATTATTGAAAGTAATTATTAGATACAATGCTTCAAGAAAGTGGAGTCTTAGTGAAATAATGTGGTCTCATGTCTGTGCTATTACAAATCTTGTGTTGCTACTAAATAGTGATAAAATTGATATAAACTACATATTGAGATTAAATTGTAACTTTGGACCACTATTTTATGAAAAAAGCACATATTTTATGTGCTTTTTTCATAAAATAGGGGTCCAAAGTTATTTTTTTTAAATTTTAAAAACAAAAATGTTGACTTTCATCTCTTTTAGGTACGCATCTTTATATGTCTCCGGAACAGTTGCATGGCCACCCATACAGCTATAAAGTAGATATATACTCATTGGGCCTCATCCTTTTTGAATTATTGCAGCCTTTTAACACTGAGTCAGAAAGAATCAACTCACTGCTCAAATTAAGGGAAGGAGAATATCCCTATTTATTTCAAGATAAATTTCCTAAAGAGGTAAGACATTCGATTTAAGATTTTTGTAAACTGCCAATTACTATTAACTTCTAGTTGTAAGACTTGTCTGCTTTTAGAGACATACATATTTAATAGAGCTTATTGTTACATTTTAAATATGTATCGCTATTTAAATGTTGTAATATTTTCAGAGTTTTGTGGAAAAGAAAATTTAGTTCGTGTAAAATTCATCTGTATTTATTTTTTGGGCAGAGCAACCTCAACAAGGCTCCGCCAGTGGATCTGGCCTTTTCTTTCTTCTGCTTTTTTCTTCCCCTTAGGATTCAAAAGAGGGTTGTTCTATCATTGTTATTCTATCATATTCTGGCTCTTAGGGAGAGTATATCTCCGTGTTTTTCTAAATAGTGTGTGTCACTTTTCCTCGTTTACTTCATCGTGTGACCAAAAAATATGGAGAATTTTGTTTCAGAAATCTGTTGATAAAAACCTCTTAGCTCTTGCTGATCTCAGAATCAAAAATAAGTTCCTACATGGTAATTTTAAACATACTATGTAATTCTCATACATTTCTCAGACCCCTATAACAAGTTGCTCCTAAAGATGAGAAGCTCGATCAATGTGAAGATCACCCCGGCTTTCCACAGCCTAGCTTTTCATTCCTGGCCTTTCAGAGCTGGATCAAAGCAGCATTTGTTTTGCAAATCCTCACCTTAACATCTGCAACTGCCTCTCAGTTCTAGGCCACCATACTCTTAAGAGGTACATGAACTCCTCCACCTCTCAATTCACTCTTGAACTCTTACACCTCGCCATTCACTCTTGAACTCCTTTGGTTTAGGGATGTTCACCCTCATCATTTTGGTTTTCGAAGAGGGACTTTGAGTCTGAACTCAAGATCTTGCAGCTTCTCTTCCATGTTGATATGGCGCTGCGATGGGAAGATGTCCTCTGTAAAATCAAGGTCCTACAGTTATTTAGTTGGTCCCAATGAAAGCCTCTTTTTTTCCCTATGTGACTTTTCTCATCACTTTCATCCAATACCATGAGGAAGATGCTGGGTGAGAGGATGCACCACTGCAGTACTCCAGACCATACGCAAAGAACTCAGTCAGTAAATGACTCGACAAGTGAAGTTGCTGTTAGTTTCCTTGAGGACTGAGTCTTTGATATCCCATTTTACCTGAGAAGACTCCGAGGTTTCCTCGAAATCCTCAAAATGCAGGTATACGCTGGAGATGAACTCCATGAATTGGTCGATGATGTTGCGGAGCATACTGATCTAATAATCGGATTAGATCAGTGCTTCTAACCAGATTGCTCCCTCTGTAGCTGTGTTTCCATCTGCTATTTGATTCTATTTAGAATTATAAGGGTAAGCACTTTGCTCAAGATTAGAAGCGCTGTGATTCTTCTCCAATTATGGCAGTTGATGCTGTCATTTTTCTTGGGTAGTTTAAGGTAGTTGTCGTGTATCTAAAAATTGTCATGAAATTTTTTGTTTCAAATTATTGTTTTTTGTTTCCTAAACGGTTAAAACAAAATGAATATGGTGAAACACCTACTTTTTCCAAAATGTTAGTATGACATCATTTTACATTGACTTAGTTTTTTAGACAAACGACAATTTTTTTAAATAAAATTAAAAATGTGGTGAAATAACTACTTTTTCTGTTATGTTAATTGTACAATTTTTGAGTGATTTTTATCAAAACTAAAAAATTTTAAAATAAGTGAAAAATGTACAGTTTAAACATCAAAAATTCACCGAATTTCGTCCACATTGCGTTTTGCATGAAAACTACCTTAATAAGTATTCCTTCCCTCCATTCCTATGGCAGTCTTTTGGCATTTGAGATTTTTTGTGAATAGAGAAACCGAAACCGTAAAGGTCAGTCGTGGTTTAGGGGTCGGTAAACAACATATCTGGTGAAAATGCCGTCAGCCCCCGGTGTATTTACCCTTTTCAGCTGTTTGATGGGTCTTCTGGTTTCTTCTTTCGAAGATGGTTTTACTTTTATTTACTGCTTCTTCATCATCCATCTCTTCATGTTCTGTTTCGCCTCCGTCAGATGGTGGAGCGAGCATTTCTATGAAATGTTCGCTTTATCTCATGTGCTGGGTTTCTAGAGTGGCGAGCAGGTGTACTTGCTTATTGGTCATAGATTAGCTTTGGGCAACTTCCTCATAGAGACCTTGTAATAAAGCTCTTTTGTGTTGCTGGCATCTTCCACAGTCTCTGCTCTCTCTGGGACGTGAGAGACTCGTATTTGTGGATTCTTCTTCACCTCCATGTCTTTACGCTGGTATATTTCTGGAGTTGGGTTTTCTGCAGATGGATCTTACAATTATTCTGGTGCAAGACAATACTTCATGCAATATACACAATTGTATCCTTATGTTTGTATCATCAAAGGACTTCTTTCAAAGATCGTTTTTGTTATACAATGGCGGAAGAGCATTTTGCGTGGCTTTTAATAATAGTATTGTCAGTAAACAAATTTCATCTCAATATTATTCTTTACCACAAACTAGGTTGTTGTAATACAATGAATAACAAATAATACTACATCACGTAGTTTCATTTAATTGTCTCATGCCTCAACAAAAGTTGAAGGGTCATAAGGAAAATATATAATAATCTGAAGGCTGTGATGGAATGAATGTAAGAAAGACAAAAATATTGTCCATAGATTTTGATTCTGAAACTATGATAAACTGTTTTATTTAAAAAAAAAAACAAAGTTAATATAGAGCCTGAAAATTAATTTTAATAAATGTCCACAATGATGATAAAGAAATAAAACATTCTGGTCAATTAAGTTATGAATATAGAAAGAGACGAAAACAATCAATCAAATTTTTGTCTTGGCGGAGATTCTATTTAGGTATTGAAAAATAATTTATTTATTTGTAATTTATTACGAACATTTTTCTTAAACTCAGATTTTTGCACTTACTGCATTTTAAGGTCTCTAGGACAGTCTATATGGTAATATTATAAATGAATAAGAGTTATATAAATTTATTTTGTTATCATTGGTATTTGTCAAATTCAGTAAATTAGTTATATAACAAGTGTATTTTAATTAAATTACAATCTATACTATAAAATTAAAAAATAAATATGACAATTTCCAGTCTGAGTCATTGAAACTAATGCTGTCAAAGGACCCAGCTTATCGTCCGACAGCTTGCGGAGTGAAGGCTCGTGCACCTCTCTGTCAACCTTGTGATCCACAATGGCACTTTAAAATGCCACCTTCATCATTAACCAATTGACTGTAATTAATATGGCATTTATTATAAGTTTCGTATTTTCAAATATATAGAAGTGTTTATAATTACACTAACTAAAATTGTTTTCTTGAATTAAATTTAAACCTTCAGTGTAAACATGATTATAATGAAGAATTTTTATGTCAGAATAGACAATCTAAAATCGATTCATACTATCATTAAATAAGTTATGTAATTAACACAGGTAAGCTCAACTATTATGTGACTGTAAAAACCCTATTACCCTATTACCAATTATTAGTTGGTTAGGGAAAACTGAAAGTATGCATATGAATACTTTCAACTTTTTCCCTATACTGTCATATGAAAAGCACAGAAATGCATATGAAAAGTTGGTAATAAAGAAAGAGTTACTACCTCATACTTAGCAGTACACAACTCTTTATTTTTATATACAATATAAGTATAAAAATAAATTTGAGTTTTTAAGACACTATGAGCATTTCTAAAAATTGCAATAGCTTAAAATTTTTAATATGAATATTGTTGGAAAATAAAATTCAACGTTGGAAAGTAAAACACGACATTCTGTGTAATAGGATATTATGTGATTTTTATCTTTTATGGTCTATAGAATATTTCATAATATAAAATATCCATACTTCCCTGGACAAGTTAGATGTGTTAAATGTTTGTGTTTTATTTCCAACTTAAATGTTTTAAGAAATGATAGAATGTTAGATTAGAATTCTCTTGTAAGCAATAAAACAGTAGTCTGTACATCCCTCTATGTCTAATAAAAGTGAGTATTTTTGCTTGTTATCTAATAATTATAGAACCGACTGGACTAAATCGCTATCAAATTGGCACCCATAAAGTTTGCGTAGCAAATGTCAAATGTTACCACAGCTTCGTACATGTTGAATACAATACCACTAAGTGTGTTCGGAAGTTTGTTACTCAGTCACTTCTAAAATGCTTGATAAATCTTCCGAAACATGGTATAGATATAATCAATGATTTGAAATAATATATAAGGTTTTAGAATTATATACTTTTTTAATTGCTCGTAATCCTTACAATAATATTGCATGATAAAAGAAATACTATGATATAAACATGCTCTATATATATATATATATATATATATACACAGTGGATTTCGGTTATAACAAATATAATATTGTGTATTCAATTCTATGCGCTCGCGTTTCATTCTCATTTATATTGTTTTGACTATTTATTTACCGTGTATTATTTACTTTATAAACCATAAGAACTTTTATATTTGAATCTTAAAAAGTGTACCTATGTAGGTACACTTTTTAAGTTTCAAATGAATGTATTTTACCTTATTTTTGTTTTCCATATTGATTTACGAATATCTGTATATCATAAACTATAATTTCTTAGTTTGCTTCCAAGCATTCTGGAAATATATTAGTAAAATTATATATATTCACAAACTAGGCATGTATGCCTGTGTTAATTTCAATATTGAAAAAACATTTTTTTACTGATGGTTAAAATAATTCACACAGCGAATGTTTTTATAAACACGTAGCTGCATATAGCATTATCTACTGAGACCATTGTCGCATAATTTCTCCCACTTATAAACGTGTAGCTGCATATAGCATCATCTACTGAGACCATTGTCGCATAATTTCTCCCACTTATAAACGTGTAGCTGCATATAGCATTATCTACTGAGACCATTGTCGCATAATTTCTGCCACTTATAAACGTGTAGCTGCATATAGCATTATCTACTGAGACCATTGTCGCATAATTTCTTCCACTTATGCCATTTCTTACTTCTACACTCTTATTGCCCTCATTTACTTAACTACGTACTTCACACACTTATTGCCTTTTAGGTGTAACACGTACGTCTAAAACCTGCATGAAGGAACCTGGAGGGCATGCTTTTGTGAGTTGAAAAATTTGTATCTACTCCTACTATGTCATCTTTAGAAAGAAAGCTAAATTTAAACAAAGGATAAGAAGCTTATTGAATTAATGTTGTGTTTTGTTTCGGAGTGGACCCGGTCGCAATATCTGCATGGAATTTCTAAGAACTTGGTCCTAAATTAGTCATTTAAACCAGCCGTTATGCCAGAAATCATCTTTATATCCAAATGTGCTATAGCCGAAAAAATTTATATAAAAGTGTACTTTAAATTCAAGAAACATAGATGTTGTGTTGCAATAAACGGAAAGTTGTTAAAAAGAGGTTATTAAAATTGAAATCCACTGTTGTAATATATTTTTACGTCTACATATTTATACAATGTTTATAAGTTATATATGTATATATAGAAAGGTATATATATTTTATGTCTACATATTTAAACAATGTTTATAAGTTATATAGAAAGGTATGGTTTAGTTTTCTTACTCCTGTGAGTTCAAATATACACTGCCCATCAAAAGCTTCTTGTGAAATATTATTTCAACTTCTCTGTAGATTTTCCATGTCTTTTCCTTCGATGACGGATAGCAATATTGAACTTTTCTATTTAACCCCTCCCAAAATAGTCTAATGAGATTTCATTACGGCGATTGTGGTGAACATACGATAATTGCCGTATTGAAATCCTATATCCACAATTCCTGTTCTGGCTTTTCTTTCGAAGGATCTTTGCAATTTGGAATGATTTTGTAAGGTCTTTATCTTGTTGCCTTATGAATCTATCGCCATGAAGGCCAGATGAATAGCATTTCCATCTACTGGAGCCATTTTTTTTATTCTGTGACCGAAATAGTTAAATTTAGCCTTGTAATGTCAGGCTTTCCAGAGTTAGGTATATTGTAATGACTACCGGTATTCATGATGCGATCAACAGCTCGATGCATACCAATTTTTGATACCTTTAACTATGCTGCAACAGCATGTCAGATTTGCCTGAGCTACAATGTCTATTGTTAAACCAGTTTCAACATTAATAAACAGGCATTAATTTTGGGATGAAATGCCATAAAAATGTTTGTGAACCTGTATTTTGTACTAATGCAAGTATTTTTAATGATGAATATAAAAATATTATTGTTGATGATGAAAAAACGCAATTTAATAATTGGACTGAACGTACAGTGAATCTATGAGAACTTGGATGCATTAATGGCAAACTCAAGAGTATAGGATATGACAAAACAGGCCAGAAAACTGAAAAGAACAGTTCACAAATAGACTGAAGATATTAGTTAAGGGGGAGTCTGATTCTGATGGTTTACGAAAATAGATTTTTTGCTTTAATCAACAGCAATACCAATAAAAAATGTCCATAAAAATTTTAAATAAAATTCCCAACCATTTCAGAGTTGTAAGTAGGAGAAGTTATATACGTCATGTGTACAACTTCTCCTATTTTTTATTACACACCAGTACACAAAGCATAGATTCATTATAAACAAATAACATAGAATTGGTTTGTCTGTATAGTCTTTACCTTTCTTCACATTTAGGGATTATCTGTATACTCAGATGTATCTACAATGAGATCAGTTTTAAATTGGATTTTGACTAGTAAAGAAATGTCAAAAATAGATGCTTATCCGAAAGGAAATAAAAATTATAGAAAATGTGCTTCAAGACTTTTGAGATGGATGTTTTATAGGGTTGAACATACACGAGTGTTGAATGAGATGAAAACTCAAAAGAGAGTACGAGCGCCAAAAAATTATGCAGTGCCATAGTGAAAACATGATTGTCATATGATTTTGTCAGAAATTCATCATGATGAATGAAGACATTCTAATTTGTATGCAAGCTCTATTAAACTCTATTGATAGAAAATTTGAGTTTCAAGAATTCAAAAAGAGTTGCTTCAGAAATAGAGAAAGAGAATCAGGAATGGAGTTTATGAAACAAATAAGGAAGAATCAATTCTTGAGTTTACCATAATATTTTTAGCCAAAAAATTTCTATTGTGTCTCTTCACCTATTGAAAAAATTGGTATAAATACCTCTATTTATAAAAATACTTAAATTATAGTCTCACAATATACAAATCAAGAAACTGCGATATCATATGTTATACCAGCAAAAGAATAATTTGGAAACTGATAATTGGGAAATGACTAATGCAGGAGATGCAAACCGGTGAGATAATAAAAGACTGAAATACTAATTCACCAGGGAGGCAATCAATCTGTTTCTTCAACTAATTATGGATAATGACAATGATGTATATCACATTATTCACGCAGGATAAAAAACTAATTCTAACTATTCCTTTTGGTCAGAAAAGGTGATAAAGGGAAATGGGCGCAAAATATGATAAAAAGTTAAAAGGAATCTGAAGAACAGTATAAAAGCAATTGTTGTATTTCTGAAGGTAGTTGGAATTATCAAATCATTTGTGTCGCCAAGTTGGTGAAACACTAAATAAATTTTGGTTTTGGAACAATTTAGTGTTGGAAAAGAACCGATATTAGTTCTTATTATGTATTCACAATTGCAGTTTTTACTTTAATTTAGAGTTTATAATGTTTATTATTTCAAAAGGATAAAAAATTTTGCTAAAAATGCCTAAAAATAACAATTTCTTGTGAAAAGGTTTTTTTGTTCCTTTTAAACTCGTGGGTTAAACTCATATATATACTTTTTGGATAAAATGAGACTTTTAGCTTAAAGTCTTGTAAATGAAATTAAAAAACTTTTATGGTTTCCATTTATTGTATTTACCAAATGTGGTATACATTTGGTAAATACAATAAATGGGTACTATAGAATAGATATTTTAAAACATTGAAACTTTTAAAAAAACATTTTTCATACCTTCTGTAAAGTTTGGCAAAATGCACTTATAAACTGTTACAGGTAGACCATCAATGTGGATATATTATAATTACCATATGATAACCGATGAAATAGAACAGAATTATGATACAATTAAAAAAAATTATTAGGAACACAAACTAATGGGCATTTGTTTTCTGTTCAAAAATGTCCTAATAATATTCAGGAATATTGTTATATAATTTGTAGGTACTTCGAATTATGGGGTTATAAAGAGGTTTTAATATTATACTTCCTTGATAAGCACAAAAGTGGTAAACTGTCTTAAGCAATAATTTGAAAAATTGAGATTTCAGTACGCAAATTTCGCGGCTTTAAAAATCAATTCGCCTAATCAAAAATACTACTATTTATACTTATTTTTAAACATAATATTCCTTTTCTTTTTTTAGGTTTAAGTTAAAGGTTAGATATGTAAATAATAACTTTTTTATTTACTTTATTGTTTTCACTACACAATACTAGAGCATATCGCCGTATGTAATCAACTTTTATTGTTCAAGTTGTACAAAAATTGATATTTATTTTTTCTTTATTTTATTAATGTTTTTATTGAAACAAACTGTATCAAATTACACAAATCTGAGTTACACAAAACAAATAAAATGGTATTTATGACATTAATCAGTAATATTTTCATTATACTCATTAACAAATAAAAAGAAATTTCAGCACATAAAATAAGAAAGGAGTATGTTATTAAATAACTTCATAGTAACATAATTACTTTCTGAAGGTCAACAGAATAGATAAAACTGTCAATTTCATCTTGTAATTTTGAATCTTTATCATAGTAATTGACACCTTGGATTTTGAATTTGAATTTCTTTTGAATTTGACTCGTTATCGAGCATTTGTAGTTGCTTCTTTGTGTTTTATACATAAGTAAATTATATATACATATTCAAAATAAAAAAAAAGTAAAGCATATATATATATATATATATATATATATATATATATATATATCTTCTGCCATCAGGTCAAACTCTAAAAAAAGATTTTCGACTGAAAGCTATGATATTTTGGATAATTCTATCATTATTTGACACATACCAAGTGTGGTAAGGAAGAAAGGTTAACTCGCTTGTTGAATATCACCAGTTTCCAATTTAGAAAAATAAGCCAATTAATTATTTCGTCTTAATTCCGAAAACACCCTATTTTTTAAAATTTTTCGTTTAGTACTCAATAAAAAAAATGTTTTTTTTCTCTAAATCCATTTTGTGAAAATTTTTGTTCATGAAATTACTATGATTTTCAATAATATTTTTAGAAGATTTTCTCCTGCAACTTTTCCCACATCCAGGAATGACTTAGTATTTATTTTGTGTTAATTAGTTTGTAATATTTTGTCATTCAGCTGAATTCAATACAAATTTACTTCTTTTTTTACTAAACCTAATTTAGTTCTGCTTGTATCAACTTCATTTAATGCAGCTAGCTTTTCATATTTCTTTTGCTGTTAAAGCAATGCCAAGTTTTTCTTTCACTATTACACTCATTTATTAACTCTGTTTGATTCTCATTACCAATAATTCAAATTGGTAATCCAACGTGTCTATTGCAATTTCCAAATTACAAAAGGAATCAAATGCGTACTTTTCTATGATACACTCAGAAAATTGTTGAAGATCAACATCTTATATTGTACTGGACAATTGATCATTTTGATTGTTTTCAATCTTGGAAGTTTACTGAAAATTTTCTTCAAATGAGTTAACAATTTTAAGTTCTGCATTTAACAACAAGCTTATGAAATATCAAACTAATATAAAATAATGGAATATAAAATATATATAAGAATATTAAACTAAGCTGACAATTTTGTAACCTAAATTAAAAAATATAACTTGTTACCCATAACTTTTCTCATTTAATCAATAAAGTTACGAAAATAAATAAGTTAAATAAAACTTAATAATTTAATGAACGGCTGTTAGTACAAAAAGTTTAGTCTCACAGAAAGTATTCTTCAAAGCATTTTAGGTTAGGTTATAAACAACACTTAAAAATAATTACTTTAATATAAAAAAACAAACGGTTGTTTGAAGATGTCACACATAGTATTAACGTTCGTTGGTATTTTTGATGAATATTACTTAGGTCAATCGCCATAACTCATAATTACAAAAGTATTATAGACTCATCTTGAAAATACTATATATTATAATTTAGTGTCTACAAACTGAAAATACTATGTATTATAATTTAGTGTCTACAACTAAAAACTAATTTTTAAAAAAATCTATTACCACCTTTGTGCTTAACACGCCAATATAAACTTGCAGAACAAATTATCTAGGTGGAGGTATATTGGATCCGAGTTAGTAGAGAGAGGAGGGAGGGATAACATGCAATTGTATGATTTTGTACACAACAGATAAACACTTTTTCTCTGTATAATGTCAAATTGAACCTCTTAACTCAGTTTGTATAGGACCTACATTCTCGACCAAGAGAAAGTGTGTAGCAAAGAATACTTAAGAACCTTTTTTGTGATCTTTCATTTTTCTCACTGAGTGATTTGTAGCATGGAAACCAAATAATTGACCTATATTTGAGGATACTTTTAAGTGAACATAAATGTGTGATGGTTTTTAAATCCCTTAGTGGAGTGAGAAATTAATCCTAGAAGTTGGGTACATTTATGAACAACATGATAATAGTGAAAACAGAATGTCAGTTTTTCATCAAAGTAAACAACGAGATCCCTGACAACAGACTTGCGTCGTACTGTAGAGCCACCTGATAAGTAGTTAAATAGTTATAAAAACTTGTCCACATTCAGGTGAGGCGAGGTGCATCCCTCGACTGTTGCAGATAAGTTTAAACAATATTTAATGTCACTGACAGTGGTGTAGATCTTAAAATCATTTGCATAGGGTAAACAGGGACTTGTTAGTAGTTGTACCAGAATATTAACGAATATTACAAAAAGAAGAGGTCCTAAATACAAGCTTGTGGCACCTGGAAATGATTGTCATAGGTGCATAAAGACCTTGACCTTTGATACTCACAAGTTAGTTCCTATTATCTAATCCACTTCAATAGATTACCAGATCCTTTGAGTTTCGGGTGGAGATTGTGTGATTAACCTTGTCTTTGAAAAATCTGTGTAAATCGAGTCTGCCAACATTCTTTTGGCAAAAGCACTACAACAATAAGTAATTTATATTTTAACAAAATACTTATTACTGAGATTTTTTAAAGAGAACTGTGTTGACTGGTAGAAAAAACCTTTGAAAATTGGAATAAAATTTTTTGTATAAAACAGATACAAACAATTTAGCGAAGGCAGATAGGATTTTGATAGTAATATTTTTCTTACATTGGTTTTTGTCTCCAGATTTGTGGATGGGGCACGAAATATGCTTAACTTTATAGATTTATTGAATAGGATACCTAATGGGAAACTCAAGTCGTAATAGTTTTTATAATAATACCATCGGAGCAAGCATCTTTGTTGCAATCGAGACCTTTAATTTTTATTTTAATGGAACCTCTACTAACATTAATAATACTCAAGTAGTTAAATGATGTGGAATATTTGAGGCATAATTGCTAGAATTAGGTTATTTTTCAAAGACAGAGCTGAAGTAATTGGAAAACATTTAACAAACGTTAACATTTGAAGAAAATGTGCCACCCTATTTCGTAGTCAATGGAATTGAGATATGCCCTTTTTCGTTATGTAAATATTTCCACAAATGGTTTTTTTTTATATATCCACCTAATCCTCCCATAAATTCTGTCCAGTGTTTACCTATGAAAACAAATTTCTGTTTGTTGTGTCATTTTGTGTATTTGTCAACAATATTTGACAACATCAAAAGTATACCACAATTCGGGCTTATGCTATTAGATTATAACGTAAATAAGCGTATTGCTTTTCATTTTCGATCGAATAAGTTATATCTTATAAAAAAGACGTAAAGAAATCACAATATTTTTTTAAAATTAAATCAGCGTCGCAAACGCCCTGTTATTGGTTAAAAGTCAGATGACGTCACAGGCGAGTAAAACGCATTCATACCAAAATTTAATGTTCTTATTCTTTTGGTTTATAGGCATTGATATTGATAATAATATTTAAAACACAAATATTACTTACATCGAAATGATCTTCACACGTAAAAATATTGAAGTGGGCTGTAATGGTGTTTGGTTCTCTTCGGGCTAATTGCAGCCACTTTTTTCGCCTTTTAGGATTCGTTGGCACTGATACAAACACTTTGCGTGGGCTTTTTATATTTGTACATTGTGTCACTACACACCATTTTAACATGAAAATAAATAATAATCGCCTTCAGTGGGCAGGACTGTTTATGTTTGCATTGTGTGTGACGTCACGCAAGCCGCCATTAAAGAAATTGCGTTTTTGAGTTCGAAAATTCAAACTTTAAAAGTGATTTATGTAAAGCAGGACTGTCCAAACTACTTACCTTCGCGGACCAATTAAATTGACTACAAAAGCTTGAGGGCCGCAGAAAAAAATACTTTTAATTTGAAGTAAAATAAAATACAGGGTAATAATTTCTTTAGACGTTTATTGGTTCTTCGTTAATTTATCTTTAACAATCACATCGATATCAACATTCGTTGTTGCCAGACGCATTGCATGAAGAAGTGACTTATCTGACAGTGAAGATCTGTACTTAGATTTTATAAAGTTCATGGTTGAATACGCGCTTTCACGTAAATAAGTGCTGCCCATCATCGATCCCATTTTTAAGTCAAAATTTGTTAATTTGGGGAAACGATCACCAAGGATCTTAAAAAAATCTATTCCAGTTTCTGCTCTACACTTGTAAAAGGGGTCTGCCTGTACGTCACATAATTCGAACTGGTAATCAGTCTTTACGGTTTCGATTTGAATCGTTAATGGATGCGTAAAAAGACACAAATCGCTATCTAATTTTTTGAAATCTGCGAAACGCTGCTCAAATTAAAAAATTACCTCGTCGATGTACTTCAGGTGGTCAGAAAAGTTGCATCTTTCAAAATTACTCATTTCGATATGTTCTTCGCAACTTGGAAAAAAAGAAAAATCATGTTTTTCCAGTGACATTTTGAACAATATCAGTTTATTTTTGAATCCATTCACATATCCATACAAGTGGGCTATATTGTGTTGTTTGCCTTATAATTTTAAATTTAATTCGTTCAAATGTTGGGTCATATCAGTCAAAAATGCGAGATCAGCAAGAAATTCAGGATCTTGCATTTTAATTTCCATATCAGTAGTGTCAGATTTTATTTCATTTTTAAGAAATATGGGAATTTCTTTCCGTAAATCGAAAAAACGCTGCAAGCACTGACCAGCACTCAACCATCGGATTTCTGAGTGTAACAGCAGATCTCCATAGGTTGCGTTAATTTCAGTTAAAAAATTGCGAAATTTACGATGACTCAAAGCTTTATTTCCGCCTCTAATACGATTTGTTATTTTAACAACTATTTTCATCACATTCATTTGGCGCAAAGATTTTCTGCATAAGGCTTCTTGGTGTATGATACAATGGATTAATGGGCAATCAATGCCATTTTGTTTTAGATGTCCCGTAAATCCTGTAACGTTTCCTGTCATAGCTTTTACTCCATCGGTCACAATACAAGAACATTTTTGAAACCCACCGTGTTCTATGACAGTTTTGTTAACAGCTTGAAAGATATCGCTGCCTTTAGTTGATCTATGTAGTGGCATTAAATTTAACATTTCCTCCGTGATCGAAAAATCTTTTAAAATGCAGCGAATCAAAATTATTAATTGACCGAGTTCTGTTTGGTCGATACTTTCGTCCAAACATAATGAATAATATTCACAGTTTACAATGTAATCACATATTTTTTTCGAAACAAATTCTCCCATATCATCTATTCGTCACGTAACTGTTTGGTGAGATAATATGACAGATTCAAATTTTTCCGCCAATTTCGGCTGCATAAAGCGATAAGCCATGGCAAATGCGCATTTTTTTATAAAAACTCCGTCGCTGAATGGTTTTTTAGCTTTGGCTAATTGCAAACAAACTTCATAAGAAGCAGCCAAACGTTGTTCATTGTCTGGATTTATTTTAAAAAAAAAACTTGTCTGCTGCGTTAGTTTCTTCTTATACTCAACCACAACAATTTTTCTGGCTTCACCGACATGTTTTTTATATTTTCCTTCATGTAAAGTAGTATAATGACGTTTAACATTATATTCTTTACTCACAGACATAACTTGCACACAAATCATACACTGAATTTTATTATTGTTATTGCAAATAAAATAGTCGAGTTCCCATTTCTCATTCAATGCACGATGTTCATCACTTATTTTTCGCTTCTTCGTAGACATAATGAAGTTTTTTAAGTATTTTTCTCAAACCGGCTGGTTAAATACTTGTGAAATTCACAATTACTTGTTAAATAACGTGTGAAATTCAAAGCGGCAGTGATACGAACTTAATGAAAGCACAAATTTAACTAATACGGACACAAACAAATACTAACATAAACATCTTACTTACAGACTTCTTTTGTAAACAAAATACTTTCCGGGAATTCCCACAATAATATAAAGATAACTTCACTTTTAAATGATGTCATGCGAATGGAATGTTACTAGATTAAAAATAAATGAATTATATATAATATTTTGAGAAAGATTTCTATTATCCAAACTATTTATAGGTATCCAAAACTATTTTTTTATTATTTTACACTGTAGATTTAAATTTTAAAATATGCGTCGCGGGCCGCATAAAAACAAGCCGCATGCGGCCCGCAGGCCATTGTTTGGACAGCCCTGATGTAAAGAATACAGCATATATTCTGGAAATATAAATGTAGTGTCCTTATAATGCAAAATAGAACAATTTAAAAAATCAAGTCAAATAGCCTATTCCCCTCACTTAATAGAGAATTTAAACATATAAAAATTATTTGAAATATCCATCTCTGCATTCACACACTTCTTCAAACTTGAGAGAGTTGGCCTTCTTTAAGAAATTCCATAGCTGGCAGTCCAACCAATTGAAGTTAAGACTTCAAGGGAGCTTATGATCACTAGTGGTAAATATGGGTAAAGCTTCTAACCAACAAAAAAAAGTAAAGTTTGCCCTATAGGCCAGTACAGGGTCTTACTGGAAAATCTGTGCTTTTCCACAAACGTGGCATTAGTGGCTTCACTACCTTCTTCGAAACATTTCTTTGATAGTAGGGTTCATGTGTTTTGACCACCAAACCATCACTGTAGCCAGATGATGCATTTGTTTCTCTTTCCTGATATTATTTTGCTGCTTCTGGGGACCTTCAAACATACACTCTTTCATTTCGATGGTTCAATTTCTCTTTAGCCGTGACAATTGTTCCATCTGTGAACAGAATATATATTATACTCCATTAGCATGTCACTGAAATAACGCCTTTGCCCTCATAACCCACATATCTTGAGTTGCTTTCAATGGCCGTCCAGCAGCAGCTCCTTGAGAAGTTCTGAACCCAATGTCTTTTATTATCATGCAGATAATAAAAGACATTGGGTTCTTTTATTATATAATTTCTTGGTGGTATTTTCATCTCAGAACTTATGATCTTTTCGTTTTCAGGGTTGATTTCTCTAAATTCTTTCAGCGCCTACTTTGACGATTACCGAGGTTGCACTCTCACAAAGTTAACCATTTCCTTTTTGTTCGATGCTGTCAAGTCTATGGGCTGTAAACTTGGTAATAAAATTTTATACCAAAATAAATATATTATCATACTTCAAACACTCCAATGTCAAACTCTGCAATGAAAACCAAGAAGAGATGTCGCTAAGAAAACTTCTGCAGCACCTTAGATGATAGAAATAAAAATTGTTAGTTTGTTTCCACATTACATACTTTAAATGTTTACAATGTGAGCGCAAGTAAAATGATTTTATATTCTAATAAAATTATTCATTGAGTATGTAAATATCGAAGGCATATACGAGTGATAAATCTGGCAGTGAACAATTATTGTTTGTACAAAAGAACCTGGTTTGGACAATTAAATGAAACTACGTGATGTAGTATTATTTCTACTTTCTTTAATTTCTTTACCACCTGAATTTCTGCAAAATTAACGCCAAATATATTCAATATATGAAAACCTGGTTTGCTTTGTAAAAGAACATAAGTATACATTCACTTCTAGATATGCCCCTTCAGTATTTTCATACTAAATGAATAATTTCTCTTAGAATATAAAATCATTTTTAACCAACTTCAAAAAAGGAGAAGGTTCTCAATTCGTTGGAATCTTTTTTTTATGTATGTTCAGCTATAATTCTTTTCCGAGTAGACCGATTTTTTTTTAGGTAGTTATGTATGGAACTATGAACACGCTTTGATTTGCTAGGTAATTATGTATGGAACTATGAACACACACAGATATGACAAAAAACTTGAATGAAACAAAATTTATACTTATAAATATTTAATGTCATGTGATTTAACGACAATTAATTGAACCATTCAGGTAAAATTACATACAGACAAATTATTTCAATAGAATTGCAAGAAATTTCAACAACAACAAAATAGATAGTAGTTTGGAATAATCCAAACTATAACAGTCTTAACATATTAAGTTAAGAGTAACATAAAGATATAATATATTTAAAATGTAGTTAAATTGCTATAACATTGACTAAACAAATAATTGAGTAATTAAAATGAGAATATTTAATAAATAGATGTTTCTCATCATTCCATGTGAAGCGGACTTATTTAATTTTATATATAAACCTGGCTATTGGGATTCAAAGTAGTGCATACCTGCCAGTTGGTCAAAATTTCAGTCGTCTAACTTTATACTGTAAAAATATTTTGTATTTGGATTGAGGGCATATATGGGTATAACATAATCGAATATTACTAAAATCGAAAACATCAACATTTTTTACTTGTCCGCTTTGTGTGGAATGCCCCATCTATTGGTTCACTATGCTAAAATATAACTTATTTAATTTTATATTTAACATGGACAGCTCTTTTTATTAAAATTTATATTTCCTGTTTAATATTACATATTTTGTTAAAATGCGTATGAATTCAAGAGTCACAATACATGGCATTACCTGGAGGAAGAGTAGAGTAGAAGAATGGCAAATAAAATTAGCTAAATTTCAAAATATATTATGAAGAACATTCGACAAGAAATATTTAGAAAAAGCAATGGACATGATTGAGAAAAATTGGCCCTGCTTATTTAGAGATATTAATAGATAAAATGCCCATTGTTTTTGAAGAAGTAATGTAACACTTCCCCTTACATTAATGAGCCAAAAAAAATTTTAACATTTAATTATTAATTTTTTGTATTATATAAATCTTCTCAACATAATTAAGACAAAAACTGAAATTTTCGTCTCTTTTATTTTCACATTTAATCCACAAAAATCAGTTGGGCAAATAGTTTTGAGCGATAGTGTATGTATGGTGATCTGTAGTCCTATTGAAAAATTATCACTGAGAATTGGGCAGAAAAGGGCAGCCTTTTACGCAAACTCTTTCTTTTATTCTCTTTCCTTTAAAGTATTTGCCTTTAACTTATTGGATAGCATTCTGTAATCACAACTTTAGCGAAATGTTAATCCAATTAATTTTAAATACATTTTTACTTCTTAAAATTATAAAGCTTCTCGATGTAAAAAATTCATATAAGCTGGTAATTGTAATTGAATGTTGTAAAGAAAATGTACGAAATTATTAAAATTTGCTAATTTTTCAAAATATTCAGAGTATTTTATTAAATTCAAAATAATTTTTTAAAACATAACACATTTTTGAAAGTCATATAAACATAAAATATTACCAAATGAAACAAAAAGTTCACAGAACAAATACTTTACTTTTATTTCAAAGAAATGAAAGAAAGAAATTCAATACAGATTTTTTTCCAAAATATCTCAGTAACCATTCATCATATACCTAAATTACTTATTATGAATTTTGGACAACATCCAACACTATAATTTTTATTTAGAACTATTTTCATTTGGATTAAATAAAGGACATAAGGGCTACAATAATAGTTTTATTCAAATTAATATCTGAAACTCGTAAGATCGATTAAAAAGTTACAAATAGAATTATTGATTTGTTTGCCACACAATTCCACATTATGATTGTGTGGCTGTGGCTGCTTTCCAAACAGTCCTGGAAACAATGTCTAATGAAGAGTGAACCCAGTGCACTCTCAATAGTTCCAAAAGATGAAAAGTATATTGATTGTAATGGAGGCTACTTTGTAAACAAAAGATTAAGTAAAAAAAACATTTATAAGACAATGTTTTATAAATCTCTCAACAAATTTATTTACCAGTATTGAATTTTTTGACTCTATTACTGTATGATGCTCACAAATCTCCCTTTAATAAACTTTTTTGTGCAATAAAAATAATTACAAGTACTGTTACAGTTATGTCCTTCATTTAGCAAAGTATGCCGCAAGGACATGTGTAGCTATACTGTACACATTACCAACGCATGTCTTTAGTTGTATATCAATTTGTAATGATTATTTAGTTATTTTCTGGTACAAAAAATATGTAAAATTTTTCAAAACAATTCTTTAAAATTGATTTGGATTCGAATCTCTGGTACTCAAAGGGCAATTTGCAGAGTTAATATTGTTACTTCAATATTTTATTAGCCTTAAGTAAAACTTTATTTACAATTCAAGCCAGGCTAACATCCCCCAGACTTATCGTTTTCCAGCAATAAGCCCAGACATCATATCAAATGTATTACCATCAGGTTGAACAGCAAGTATACTATTTTCAGTTTCTACTTTGAGAAATCCATTCTCATCCAAGCCTATAATTTTTCCTGAAACAGTTTCCATTGTCTCTTCGACCAATACTTTGACATTTTCATCACTGAAATTAGATAAAAATTAAAACAAAAGATAGAAAATTTCTTTGTTTTTGGCATTAGACAAATATTATCAGGTGATAATTCTTCTCATGAAGAAAGGAAAGGTTTATATAATACAAAGCTAATTTAAACGTTTCTTCTTTAGCAGATATTTAAAATATGGAATTAAAGAAATTACATATTATATAAAGCATTGATTACAAACACATTTAATACTGTATTTTAATTGCATTGCATATAATTAATATGAGATAAGAATTTTTGTTATAATTATGTGACTAATTAAACACTGTCTCTGCTTGTTTTAAAATTAGTGATTATTTACCTTAATTCATATTTATGCATTCAGTTTCAGAGCTAAATGCTTAATTCACAAGTTTCATAAAAAAATATTTTTATGAAAAATGTAATAATTTGAAAGCTTTTAATAATACATATGTAAAAAATATTGTATTAAATAAAATATTAAATTAAACATGTTTTAGGTTTTTATTAATATTATGTTGACAATATTGGATTTATTTGATTACACAGTTTATCCTAGGTATACAATTATACTCTTATTTCCATATAATCTGGTGTAGGGTTTGAATAAGTCTGTGATATATATATATATATATATATATATATATATATATATACATATATATATATACATATATATATACATATATATTTATATATACATATATATATATACATATATATATATATACATATATATATATACATATATATATACATATATATTTATATATACATATATATATATACATATATATATATATACATATATATATATATATATATATATATATATATATATTCTTTGTTTAATATTGTCTTAAATTTAGAACTTACTTTCCTTATCAACAAATTGACTCACTTATTCTAAAATGAACTAAGGCATCAATAATAATGCCGCTAAGGTTGGAAGTATTGAAATTTTATAAGTATTTTTCTTGAATGAAAAAGTACTTGACTTTTCTAAATAGCAGAGCAAAAATATAATTTGTAGAAAAGAAAATATTGCATAGCTAGCATCTCTGCTATATTATAGCTGGCGATAGCTTGAAAGTAGTTGAAGCAAGTTTTGACTCCACTTAGGGCTGTGACCATGGTAGTACTTATGGAAAAGGTTTAATGAGAAAATTTGAGGAAAGACTTGAAGACAATTAGTCGAAAATTAATACAATGAGTTTTGGTAACTAGTAAACGGTTGGATAAATATTGAGATTATTGATGAAATTAATAAAAAACATCTTACAACTACTATAAAGGCCTATGAGTACAAAATATCTTAGTTATCAGCTACTTTAGACTGTCAGGTCATGAACCTATATTCAATTTCAATTCTAGCCCTTGTGGCGTAATATTAAGGAAAATTATGATTAATAACCGTTTCTTTATTATGTTTTAAATATTCAAGCCAATTCATACCAAAAAGATACTTTCTATGACAAAACTTATAATTAATAATGGTAATACAAATTTTCATATACTCGGTCATTCAAAAAATCAAATCCATTCTATCTTTCACAAGTAATACCTGTCTTTTTTATTCTTATTTTTTGATTGTTTTTGTTTTAAAATTATGAAAACCTGCCTAAATCTTGGTATTTTGAATTTAGAATTATTTCAAATAGATATAAGACCAATTTAACATGCATAATTTGATTTCTTTATATAAAAGTTATCAAAAAACTCTTGACATAAAATTGTTTTACAGCATAAAGCATTTTGCAATACCTTATTAAGTTTCTTGTCATTAAATGCTCAAACACCATCTAGATAATGAGATAAGAATTCAAAACTTTACATATTATTGTTAAGTTTTGAAGTGTGAGTCTCAGGCACTCATGTACTGATAATCAAAAAGTGAAAGTAACAGACTAAACCTAATTATGCTACTAGATATATTCTTAAAATCCCTTCAACATTAGTAATTTTTCTAGGATTATCAAAATAATCCAACTATGCTGTGAAACGTATATACATAGATACATTAATCATAGTAAATGTTCCATTAATTGACAAAACGATGATGAGATTTTATATGTCAAAATACATTTTATTTTTATTCTAATTTATTAAATGAAATCTAAATTTCAAGATTAAATTTTTGTAAATTAGTTGTCATTTAAAATTAAAAGATAATAAACCTGACTAAATACTTACTTGTGAAGCCAGTGTTCATAATATTTTTCAAAAAAATGTTGAAGACCCTGCTTATTAAGAAAATTATCTAGGAGATGTTCCACTCTATTGCAGTACATAGCTAGAAACTTTTCCGTTGAGATTGCTTCCAGTTTTCTGTTTTTTGTACAATTCAACTCTTGTATTAATTGATTGACTGAAGTTGTGGGCGCCTCGTTATTCAAATTGACACCAATACCTAGGATTTTGTAATAAAAATGGAAGCATAATAAATAACATTTTGGTTATTGATAACATATAAATTTATAACTAACATGATGCTAATATATCAGTCTTCTTTTCTTGGGGCTCATAGCATATATCTTTATAAGGTGAAAGATTAAAGTTCCCGCACTAAGTTGAAGTGGAGGCCAAGTGTTTTGGCTCTACTTAAAGATACTAAAAAACAAATCACATGTGAAATAGAAAACTAGATAGTCATCTTAGAAAAAATTTTATGGGCTGATAGTTCTTTCTAAAATTATAAAATAATTTGGGTTATACAGGGCCTTTCTTCCCCTTCCACCAAAAGTTATATTCATTCTATATTGTATCTAAACATGTTCATTCTAGATTCTATTCCTGCCTTCATTTGTGTATGCAAAGTTTGGAAAGAGTCTTAACACCCAAATCAAAAAAGAGTGGCTGAGCTAGTCTTGCAAAACCAAGCGTTGCCACTCAAGTACATTTCACTCGTCTAGAAACTATGCTTTATTTTCAAAGCTTTATTGGGAGAACATTAATTTCAGTTCCGTTCCCCTAAGTTTAAACCTGCACAATAAACTTATATGGAAAATCTATTAATAAGCCATTAAGTACTAGTAAACAAACACTGAAATGATGTTTACTTTCTGAGCATACTAAACAATATTTACCATGAATAGTAATATTTTTTAGTATGCTCAGAAACTGACTGTTGATTGTAAACTGACTGTTTACACATACAGTAATAAACTGGTGGTCATCGCTGGACAAAAACACAACAGATATAATCAGAGGGATATGTTACAAGCCTATACTTGTGAAATTATGAGAGTGATGAAAAAACAACTCTAATCCTAAGTACGTAAATTTGTTTGCCTCTAGTGCCTCTCCATTTAGGTGCGGTGGTCAATGTGAAAAGCAAACTATCGGTTCATTCCACAGACCGATTCAAAAGATGAAATGTCATTGGCATTTAACAATATGCCAAATTCATTATCATAGCAAATGAAATGGTGGTACATGAAATGA
Source organism: Druceiella hillmani (assembly GCA_039881145.1). Lineage (NCBI taxonomy): Eukaryota > Metazoa > Arthropoda > Insecta > Lepidoptera > Hepialidae > Druceiella > Druceiella hillmani. Next base: position 16,836,767 of record JAYKKI010000047.1, on the reverse strand, counting down.
CCACAATGGTTACGCTTAAATGAAACAGTTTACTACCGAAAAACTGAAGAGAATATAGTACACTTTAAACGGTTCCATCACTGTAGCTCTAATGGAATCGCTTTCATAATTCCGACTGAATCCGATTAATGATCAAATTATCTCTATCAAAATAGATTCCAAACCTGTTCCAATAAATATAAGTACGCTCCCACCTCCCTGTCTGTAGAGGATGGTAAAGTTTTCTATGGTACTTTCAAAGACTCTATCGAGACCAGGCATCTTAATAGCAAAGTAGATAATACTAGGAATAATGGTCTCTCACCAAATACTGTTGGAAGATTCATCAGAGAGAAAGTGTAGAACAATTTATTGAGTTTTGCATCGATAATAAGCTGATTATCCATATATATATATACTGACTTTGATTTTTCACCAGAAATATTGTATTTCAAACTTACACCCAGAACACATCCGTGCAGTTTATATACATGAAATCTCAGGGGTTGAAATATCGCAACCAGATTAGCTTCATCATCATAGCGCAATGACAGATATCACCTGTAATGAACACCAAAATCTTCCCAGCAATGGACTGTAGGTCTTGAAACTAGTTGTTTTTTGTCTATATTTATATTCGGCTAAAATGCCCAAACAAACCCAGAGGAGAAGCTCTACGTATTACCAAGGTAGAATAAGGAACTTTCCAAATGCTCAAAGAAAATGATTTTACTAAAATGAAGAAAAGAAAGAAATTATGTGTAGGTACCAAAAAACAGTGGCAAAAACTTAAGACCGGACTAAAGAATGTCTTCAATAAGTACTCAAATATAGGGAAGCCTGCAAACTGAGAGAACGAATTGGATCAGCATTGACACCTGGGACATGAAATAAAACAAAAAGTAGGTAAAATCCAAAGACCTGAAAACTTCCACTGACACCGAAAAATAGAGCAGCCTCAGCGAACAACGTTAATTTAGACAGAATTTAAAAATAATTGTATAAATAATGTACACATAGAAGTTAAGAATCAAGCCAAAATATTGCCAAACTGCTTGGGTCATTGAAGATAAAGTAAGTAATGCTATTCACCAAACATTGTGAGTAATGGAAAGAATACTGCACAGAATTCTACTACCAAAATACAAGTCCTAAAAAAATGTTGGGCCAACAATTTCTTCAAAAAAACCATTCAAACGGTAAAAATAAACAAAACGGTAGTTCCCGACAATATCACTGCTGAAGCCCTAAAGTGACACTGATATTATAAGACTAAAACAAATTAAAGACTAAGAAGAGTAATAAAGCAAATCAAAAACTGAACGCATTATTTTATTTGAAAAGATGGCCAATAAATTTGAGAACTACTGACCTACAATGACAACATTGCACGCAAGTAAGTTATGTTGAACACCGTTAACAATCAGTTAGGTCTGAATGTATAGACTGTTTTGAAGTATCCATAGACTGGAAAGGTGTACAATAAGGTCGTATACAGTATGGGTTATAAACCTATACTGTCAATATAAATGTAGAATTCATAATGCGTAAAAGCCTAGAAAAATAAGAAGCAAAAATAAATGGTAAGAAAATATCTAATTTGCGATATGCAAATGATACCACATTTTTTATTACACCGAGGCTGACATAACGGAATTAATGGGTTGACTAGAAATTGTAATACACAAAATAAATTTTAAAAAATGGAAACAAGTTTCGGAGATAGATTGACATAGTAGAATGCAATGACTTGATTCGAAAGTTAAGGAAAAACCACAATATCTCTAGGAAGACAAAATCCATTTACATTTCTCTGTTCCATATTTTGGTACGGTTTTAAATCATGGATTATAAAAGTACATATAGAGATGCATTTATTTTCTTGAATTGTATTTTTGATGACGGGTGCTTCAAATTCTCTGGAAGCGCACAGAATAAACATTCCATTATTAAAGAACTTGATACCATAATGACATTACCTACAATAGGCTAAGAAAGAATCCTACGTGAAAGTTGAAAGTACTTGGAAGTAGTCGTTTGTAATAATGATGACAAAAAAATTATTTCAAATGATATAAATCATATAAAGATAAATTTAACACAAAAACATTTTCATTCTATGATTTTTTAGGACTCGTGACCTTTTATTGTGGCCTTTAAAGCTCCGTCCTGCGCTACTGTTTAGAACTTGTTTAACAAGTTCAAACATAGTCATATAAATCTCAGTGATAAACTGTGTAAGGGATGTCTCTCAATAGTGACAACTGAAGATAAGATCAATGCTGTGTGGCTCATGATAAAGACTGGTAAGAAACTAACATATCAGCAGATTAGAGGGAAGTTTGAATATTGGTATGAGTCTTGTACAGAAAATTTTATATGAACATTTAAACGTCAGGAAGCTTTGTTCTAGTTTGATACCCCATGTTTTGGCATAAAATAAAAAATACCATCATATTGATTAGTATCGAAAAGTGGTCTGTGCAGTGGCCGAAGAGTTACCTACAAAAGTGAAGAAAGTTCAAAATGTTGGAAAAAAGATAGTCACGTCGTTCTTGGTATGAACAAGTTATTATGCAAACAACTGTTCAGGAAAATAAAAGAACAGTTACCATACACTGGCATACTAAAATAATTATGTGCCTGTTCGTTTAGAAAAAGTCTCTGTTTCAAACTTGACTATATCGGGTGTAGATATTACGGATCATTTGCCATTTCATTGTTCCATAGCATGAAACCGATGCATAGAGTTTCACGGAGACTATTTTGAAAATAATAAGTAAATTAAAAAACTTATTAGTTGGTTTCATTTTTGATATTCTAAAACTTTACAGTATTATCTTTCGTAGTAATCTAGTTACATTGCACATTGAAAAGATACTAAAAATCGCGACAAATTGATATTGACGGGAAAAGAAGAGAGAAGAAGGTCCAGAGGTCAAAATCCAGAGAGACGTTCAAACCAAGTCCTTGAACAAACCAATCCTCACTGAACAATCATCACCGTAAGGAAAACTCAATGGCTTGTACAACAACTGGCACAAAATGTATGTACAAGGTCTGTCTAATATTATTGTCCATTTGCCATTTTACTCATAAGAGCGAAAGGTTGTTCCACCATTTTAGAAGCTACGAATTTAATTTTTCCATATGAATATCTACAAAAAATAATCGATTACAAACATTTACATTGAAAGTTTGAAGCGTAGTTAGTCAAGAGATCAAGATTGCAAAGGCACAGACATTATTGAACTGTGAGCTTTGTTTTGGTCTATTGTATTTCTATGCCCAAATTCGAAACTCCCACCTCACACAAAAGATATCTAGGCAACAGATGGTAGTGATTGTGACTTGTGTATAGTAGCTATCCCACGTCAAAGATTTCATTTCTTATTGAAATGTTTACGTTCCGATAATATACATACACGCAAAGAACGACCAGCGGAGGATAAATTTGCAGATTTTTGAAGACTTCAATGCTAACGTTATTCATATGGTGAAAATATTATCAATGTTGAGAAGGTGGAGAAGTTTCATGGTCGTTGTCCATTTAGACAATATTCCCAGCAAACCCGGAAAATATGGTATCAAAACCTTTGCTATGACTGAGCGCAGAGTTTCTACATGGGAAACATGGACGTTTATTACAGACAAAACGATGGGCCTTATCAAAAGAGTACTGTAGCAAAAAAATAACCACCGAAATATCATAATGGATAACTGGTTTACTAGTTTTCCACTTTTTAATGATTTCCTGAAAGATTATGGCCTGACTGCATTTACTATGTACTATAACGGAAAAAAAGATTCTGGCGAAGTGAAGAAACCAGAAATTATTTTGCATTATAACTGAAGTAAATGTGGTGTCGATGTCGTGAATGAGCACATGGTACCAAAAGATAGCCTTCAGTAATATTTTACGGTCTTCTCAATGTCGGGGGTATCAAGGCCTACGTTATTGTAGTGTAAGCTAAGAACATTCTGGAGTTTCAATTGGCCCAAGAATAGAAGAGTTGAAAAAATTGACCAAGGTTTAGTGACGCGCAGATTGTGTGTTACAAATTTGCCACAGAGTATAAAAATAAAAAATCAAGTTCATCCTCGGTTTAGATGAAAATAACGAAAATAATAGGTCAAACTCCACTAGGTTTCAACTGAGACCATGCACATCTTGCTGTGAAGATTGTAATTAGAAAAATATCGGAAGACAAAGATAGCTTGTGAAATATGTAACAAAAGAATATGCCGAGAGTATGCAATACCTATTTGTGGCATTTAAAGATTTATCAGTTTTGGTTGGAACATAAAGATTATAAACTTTTAGATGTGATTTTTGAAGTTCATTTACTATTAAAATTTCTATTACAAAAGTACAAGTTATGTTTGTTAATTTGTAAGGATATTGCATTTTTTTTTATTATCTGATGTAATTTTGTATTTTTCTAAAGAAAGAAATATTAAAATTTGTTAAGTTTTTAAGATTATTTAGAAAAACTTGTTCTATTTAATGTGTGTGCCTTAAGTATAATAATAAATATTACTTTTTATTAATAGTTTAAAAGCTCAATATTTATTACCTTGTATTTAAAGAGGGAGCTAAGTAAATTGTGGTAATTTTACCTGGTAACAACTTTTGTTACCGGGTAAAATTACCACAATTTACAATTTTAAGAAATTAAAATTTAAAGAAAGTACAATTTACAATTTAAAGAAATTAAAGAAAGTAGAAATAATACTACATCACGTACTTTCATTTAATTGTGAACAACTTTTGTGTTCGTATTTACCTGAATGCAGAGTTAAGGAAATGAACTAAACACCAACATTTTATGGAGATACTTTCACAGAATATTTATTTGTTTCTTTATTTGATAACACATGCAACTGATCCATATGGTGGGCTTATTGCTATGAAAGCAATCTCTTACACAGAATCAGAACAGCTCCACTCGACGAGTGGCCGGGAATTAAACCCCATTACCCGAAGTGTGCCGTGCGGTCAAAGTTGGCGAGACATCTACTGTTGATTAAGCCTTCTAATTCACGTTTCTCCCTTAAACATCAGTTTAAATTTAAAGAAAAATCCTTTAGGCAAATAAAATAATCTAACATTTAATGGGCTACTTACCTATATTCATAACAACATTATCATCTTGACAATAAGCTTTGGCAACTACGCCACCAATTTTAACATTCCTTCCGCAATATATATCATTTGGCCATTTAATTCTGGAAAAATGTTGTATGTAGTTATAAATATCATAAGTCAGTATTGAAACACACAATATGTACAATTTTTTTGTATTTTAACATTAACTGATAATTTAATCTAACTAATTAGTATCCATATAAATGGACAATATTTTTTTTTCAAAACAGAGTTGATCAACAAAATGTTGCAAAATAATTGAAAATGAAGAATTATAGTGAATTTGTATATTTTACGTTTAAATATAGTCAATAAAACTAATAGAGAAACTAGCTTTTGTAAAATGAAAGTCCATATGGAAACAAAATATTTACACAAAGAACATTCGATTCAATATAATAATGATTTTGAACAATAATAATGAAAATAGGGGCAGTTTTTGAAAGTGTAAAATAATTGGAAATGTAACCTACAATTGTGATATTGTCTCCAGAAAATGTGTTTTATGCCGATTTGATAGACTTTTATTGCATTCATGAAAGAGCTTCATGCCAAAACACTAATTCACATGATAATGTAAATTCCATAGTGTCAAGATACTCCAAATAAATAACAAAATTGAAAAGGAGAGGTCCTATCTCTTTCACACACTTCGGCATTCTGTGCTGACCAATAAATATTGTTTATAGAGTTCAGTTTATGAGATCGGGCTATGGCTTCATACAATTACATAAAGTTGGCCATGCTGTGTGGTACATTTCGTTATCACACATTCTTATAGGCAAACAATTTGTGTTTCGGTGTTTTTCTGCAAACTTTAAAATGCAATATTATTTTTGATTTCAATGATTTAATAAAATTATTTATATGCAATTTATTGCAGTTAAACATTGTTAACCATTATTCTTAGTTTGAAAAATACATTAAACAGATCTTTATTTCTATTCACGTTGCAAATACCATTTTAAGGAAATTAATGATACTAAGACTCAGTTTCATTTATCTAGCTGTCTCTTTATTTGTCGTAATATTCTACAATGCGATTTCTTTCAAATTGTTATTTACCAAAACAGTTAATCTGTGGGACATCTGTGATGTTACGTAATAAATAGAGCGAAATTCAAATTTGTTATATTTAAGCATTGTTTAATTTTTTTTGTCAAGGAATTGGTATAACTCCTGTTTTAAATAAATATGAAAATAAATAAAAATTCTACATTTTCCACTATATAAAAATTCTATATATACCACATACAAAAATTAATAAAACAGATTTTACTATTTTTCTACATTATTCTATTAACTTTTAAATGCCTATTGGTTTGCTTTCTGGTCATAAATATGACAATGGTTTGAAATAAAAACTAAAAATTATCCATGCAACTGTAATCTCACTTCAATCTCACTCAAATAAATATTATTTAGACCAGGAGAATAAACTTATTCTCCTCTACAATTGAATATGACCCACAGTATGAATGTGCTTAATGGCAACAATATATTAACATGTGAATAGACCGTATTAATATTTGGACAGATAGAACTACACATGATAAAACAGTGAATAGTTTAATAGTGTCAAACAAATTTTACAATACAAGTTATGATATTTAATACCTAATATCAAGATCTTCATATCCAGCAGATTCTTTCAACGCTTGTACAATTGCAATGGCACTTAGATGCTGTGCAAGTGTTACACTACTGCTATTATTCATAAACAGTTGCAATGAAATCATTGCACAACCAGGTGTACTAATCCATATATTACCACCACGCCCTACGCCCTGAAAACAGACACCACATCGTAATGGGTAAAAAGTTGTGAATGGTACTTAAAAATTATGTAAGACTGAATATTTTTATATGGCTTTATTCTGAAATATGATTTATAAAATTGCTACCAATTTTTCTATATGCCGTTATTTTACATGAGTAATAAATAATACATAATTTATATTTATTATAATATATTATATATATAATTTATTTTAATACATAATTTAGAAATAGAAATCATAATTATACCAGGACCATCACTTTTTGATAATATTCAAGAGCTCAACCACCTGACTATAGTTGCACCAGAATGATTTGTTTGTGATGGTGAAAATACATTTGTTGAAGTCTATTGTCATTATTTATTATGAATGTTAAATGTATAAAGACGCATATACATTTGCAAGCCAAACATTTCACCAGTCGCTCATTCTCATTATTGACATGGGGTTTAGAGCGTTTTGGACTGCTCGTCAACCGTAGCAATTAGCCTCCTGTAAATTTTTCTGACAAACACAAAGGTATTCTTAGTTGAGTTGGTTTTGTTCCACAATTTTTTATTTAATTACGGAGTTGATAGAGGAAAATGCTTAATTTTTTGATATTTATAAAATCATATCATTACTCTGGTGGGCTAAACATAAAGATCTTTTGAAAATAAATTTAAAAGAAAATGCTCGAAGGGAAAATGTGTTGAGATAAATCTCAGGCTGCAGACTAATACAAAAGATGCATCGATGCAGATAAAGGCAAGAGAAATTAGTAATTACTAGTTTGTAACGGGCGTGAACAAAATAAAATACAAGGCTACAGGAAAAGGTAAGTTATAAATATTAACAATGTTACAAACTTTTCAACTCTTCTCTAGAGAAAAGATTTAAATTTTTTATTCAGTCGTAGACACTTTTTATAATTATTATTTTATGACACTTATGTCTAAATATGTACTTGTTTCGTAACTGAGAATAGGAATTAATTTGCAACTGATATTCAACTTTTTTACATTTATATTTATTTTTTCAGAAAGAGACAAAATTCATTTTAGTAGGTGGTTTGCCTATGAAGCTTTCATGTTCTTGGAAGACAGGAATTTATCGAGAGCTTTATACGAGTGATACTAATATGTGCACAAGTGTATTTCTTTTGCCATGCTAGAAATCCTTTATTTATACAATAATTGTTTATTTCGTGCCTAATTTTTGGGCAATAATTTGTGAATCTTTGGGAACCATATTTTAGAGGTACTATGGATGTTATGTCTCCCTCGTTCCTCCGTGACTATTCAATTAACCTTCATTCACTTCATAGTCTAATATGTCAGGAGAGGTGTACAAATTTGGCGAATTGTTCCTTACATAACTATATAATTAAAATAATATAATTACTATCAACTTGGCTGTTGATGACTCGATAAACATAAGTGTACCAAAAACCTGAAATACTGCACTTCCTATACTGGAGTTCCTTTGACAAAGTCTGTAGTGACTTGGTTCCATAAGGTTTCCATTTAGCGCTAATGCACTATCACCCGCTAATAAAATAAGATATTTGCACAATACAGCCCTGTTGTTCTTTTAACAATGAGAATCTTGTGTTTTCTTTAAGCATGCTATGTAACATGCCTGCTTGAAAAACACCATCATTTGAAATTCTTCTTTCGCGTTCCTTGTCAGCAACCATAAAGCTATAATTTCCATCCACTAATGTCAAAAGCGCAATATATAAATATTGTGCTTTTTGCAGTACATTTATAAGTGCAGAACTTGGTAAGCAAATTCATTGGTGTTTGCAAAACAATGTTTTTCCATAAAGAACACTAACACAGTGAGGGAGGTTTAAATGTGTTTCAAATGTCTTATTCCTTTTAAGCTATAGAAATTGCGGATAGCTGAAACAGAAATTATATTTAAATGCTAAAAAAAGCAAAATTCAGTTCATTTACTCAAATTTTTATTTAAATCGTAGTTGGACACAAATAAGCTATAACATTTCAAACCACAAAATTGAAAAATTGGTTATTTATACCATTAAATTGGTAATTGGGTTAAAAACATTTTTTAGTAACATTTAAACTGATTTAACATTAATTCTTAGAAAATTAAGACTTTTATAACGTGTTAATGCGCTACGAATGAATAATAATTTTGGTATAATATACTAAGTTCTTTGACTTACACTCTTAAAATACTAAGCGCCATCTGTTATTTTTCTATAACAAGTCTCATAACATGTTATTGCAAAATTTACATCACTAAGTGTTTTGTTTTATATAATTGAGTGCCGGTTGAAAAGAAAATCGAAAGGTAAAATATCATTTTTACTTAAATTTTCGAGTGTACTTTTTTAATATAATAATAAAATGAACAAAAAACATTGTTATACATGGTGTTTTAATCACTATTATCAGTCACTTATAATTTGAGAGGTTATAAATTACCTATGTTTAGGATTCACAATTAAATGAAACTACGTGATGTAGTATTATTTCTATTATCTTTAATTTCTTTACCACGACCTAGGTTTCGTTGTATTACAACATCTTCAGGTAGGATATTAGCAAAGATCTACATCTTTGCTAATATCCCACCTGAAGATGTTGTAATACAACGAAACCTAGGTCGTGGTAAAGAAATTAAAGATAGTAGAAATGATACTACATCACGTAGTTTCATTTAATTGTGAATCATGAATTTCTACAAAATTAACGCCAAATATATTCAATATATGTTTCGGATCCTAAAGTATCGAATATGCAGTTGATGTATATAAAAATAAAAGTATATTACGTACCGGACATAGGTTTATCAATTAGAAAGTATAAAAATACTAAATTAGTAACAAATTTAAGTAAAAACATGAAACTTTCGTACGAATGTCACTTAAATTACTATTGCAAAATGTTGGATCCATAATAGACACGTGTTTGTCAAATTATGTTACTTAACACAGTATTGTAAAAATATTTAAAACAGATTATAAAAATATTAAATTCTTATTTTTGTGTTATGATCCTTGGTATTTTGATGCAACAAAAACAATTAGGATTTATTTGTTTATTGTAACTGCGTTTATTGAGGTCAAATGAATATTTTAACCTATCCTTATCACTACACTATCTTTAATAAGATACAAAACATTTTCTTTTACTGTTTAATTTAAAAAATTGGCAAAGTGTGAGTCGGATTCGCATATGAAGGGTTCCATACCACCAGTCAGTATATTTTTATGAAATTGTCGAGTTAATTTTATCGACAGAAAAGTAAATTTTTTATTTCAAAGAAATTATATAAAAATAAAGTTATTGCTGCGGATATAAACCAAGGAATAAAATAGAAGATTTCGATGTGAAGTAGATACCTACTATAATATTTCACACTAATTTCAGATGTCCGCAGGTCAATGTAAACGAGCAAGAGACTCAATCTTTGAGAAGAGGTCAATTCTTGTTTGAAAGAAGATTATAATAAGCGAGACAAGATCTCTAATACTAATGAAGCAGGTCAACGGAAACTAGCCAGAGATCTGGTCAATTCTTGTTTAAAAGATAATAATAATCAGTGATATAAGATCTCTGAGACAAAACAAGACAATAATTTACCCGGTAATAATTTAACAATAGATAGACTCTCGGAAATTGAAGTTTATGATTCTTTACCTGTTATAACGATTCCATCAATTACCGATGAAGAACCTAGTTTAGCTACATGATCTATTTCAAATAGTAATAATTTATAAATACCAGACACATTTGTAGTAGATTGTTCAATCGATGACCTGGTAGATGAACAAGTGATTCGTTGTGAAGAATCAGTACAAATTTCTAACAAAATTGAATATAAGATTTTAGAATCTGTTAACAAAGAAAACATAGTTCCTACTATTTCTTTACCCATCCAGCCATCTGTGAAAAAAGTTTTCCTATTACCAGAAAAAATAATATAACCTTAAATAAATGTGCACCAGAGCAAGAATAAATAATAGTAGATAGCACGGATAGTAAAAGCAAGAATTTACTAAACACGAATTTAAAACAGAATGAAGAAGATAAAAACATTTTGAGCACCAAAGAAAATGATATAACTATAGATAAAAGTGAACCAGAGGAAGAAGAAACAATAATAGTTAGCATTGAATTTCTTACAAGCAATAATTTTGAAGACGTGGACTTTATTCCAATTGAAGAAGATTTACAAACTTCAATAAATGAAGAATCTGATAACACGCGAAAGAGACCACGCAGAGGATGTAAAAGACTGCAAACCAAGATAATAACGAAGATTATATTAGTCAAAGGGAAAAAAAATTTAATCGAAGATATTTACAGGAAATTATTTTCATTGTCACTATCCCAAAAAATGCACAGAAGAGCTAAGTGTAGATGAACATAAGGCTGAATTTGATAAGTTTTGGAAAGCAGAATCTTATGAAGCATGCTGTGTCTTATTACTGGGTTATGTTAAAGAATGTAACAAGAAGAGGTCTTATTCAGTTAATTTAAGAAAAATATTCACAAGCAAATACTACGTAAAGAAGATAGATATGTAAAAAAACATTGTTAAACACATTACATATTAGCCAAACAAGAATTGATAGTGCTCTTATGAAAAATAGTAACAATGAATCTATAAATGATAAAAGAGGAGTCAATTCAGGAGGTAAAAATAAGATCAGTTCAAGTCAACTTCAAAAAATATAAAACTTCCATCCAGCCATCTTATAAAAATAATTTGGTTGTTTGCCAAGATATAAATCATATCACTGTAGAAATAGCAGTACTTCTATATATTTATCATCATTATCATCATAACAAATATAAAGAAAAAAGCAATAATGCAGTAAGTTTTTCTAGATTTAGACTTTTTGTAATGAAAAAAAAGGATTGTCGGCATTGTGTACTTCGATGAGAAGGAGAAAGAAAAAAGTTTGCCGATCATACGTCGGTGTTTATGATCAGACCTATATGTGAATTATGGAAGCAAGTGACTGTGTTTTACTTATGTGCGGACACAACACAAACTGCACAATTAACAAAAATATTCTGAAAGGTTGTACAAGTAGTGAAAGAGTGTAATTTGATTCCGTTATGTGTTGTGTGTGATCAGGGAGTAACAAATAGAGCCATAATAAGAAATTACACACAAGAAACCAAGCGCAGATGTCTATTGAAAAGTAGGTATCAATTTATATAAAAGTGTTGAAATGTGATTTATTTGTTGTTCACATTTGTTGAAAGATATGAGGAAAAATTTTTTACAGTTCGACCTATTGTTTGGGAAGGAATGTGAAAAAAGAGCAACACGGAAGGATATTGTATTTATGTACATGAGCGTGATGACAGTGAAATTGTTTGCGAGAATAAAAGATGGCTGTATATATCCGGATAGAAAGCGTAAGATGAAAGTAAGTAGCTGTGCAAGAGTTTTCCATTCAACAATGTAGGCGGCCATGGAATGTAGTATAGAAGAGATAATGTATAAAGTTTAATTTATTATTTTATGTTCGTCATACTTAAATTGAATTGAAATTTATTGAAATTACCACTTATCACCAATTGATTTAGTGCATATACATAATTCCTTTTATTGTCATTTATGCATTTTAATTTCCGTTTACTTTCTCATATTAGAAAGTCGTTTAATTGGAATTTATTGACAGCAAATACTTGAAATAATTCTTAGAAAAATTTTCTCTCATTCAATAAAAACGCTTTGTATTTTATTGAAAATTCAACTTCATTTCCAGGTAATCCATGATTCTTGGGAAGAGTACGCAATTTGTTGATAGTGTGGGCACACTTAAATATTTTCTTAGGTGAAATATTAAAAATACGCCATACTTTCACTACTATTCATAAAAAAGTGTTAATTGTTATACTTTTTAAAATCGTAAGTAAAATTTGGTTAGCTTTTGTGCTCTCTGTCCTCACTTTATATCGATATTATTTCAATAAATAATATTCCGTGGTTTGGGTACATGTATTTCAGTATCAATAATTCTTAATAATTGTAATGATTAATTGTAAAAATGTAAGTTATGAGCATAAATTATAATTTTCTTTTTTTCATTATATGATTCCTTTACATTTCATAAACACTAAATTTTTAAGTGGTGCAAGTAACATTTTTTTTGCATTATTCAAGCAGCTCAACGTCATAGCGGTATTGCTGTATGCTCGGACTCAAAATCTGCACTACAGGCAATCCAGAAAGGTATCTCTCAACTTGCACAGGACATTGTTACACTTATGAAGAAAATAATTGCCACTGGAGAAATATGTACCTTACAATGGATCCCAGCACATGTCGACATCTTCGGCGACGAACATGCAGATAACCTTGCTAAAGAAGCTTAAGAAATTTAAGCTTAAGAAATTCCACAGAGGCTGATTCAGTAGCCAGCCGCAGTCTTATTCATCCACAAATCAAGAAACACACTATCCAAGAGCTTTACTTCAACACAACCATCTCCACAATAATCATCAGACTCCGAACAAAACATCTCAAAGAAATAACAATATCCTCCAACGGACAGCGTTTCTACTAAGTTCTCTAGTAAGTTTTTCTAGGAAGAGGAACACAAGAAGTGGGATTGTGTATTCATCCAAGAAGACTTGAAGCCTGGTGTTACTCATCTGATTTTCTGGTCAGATTCTTGTGGAGGACAGAATCGCAGTATTAAAATGGTAATGATTCTTCTATACATTCTCCAAAACCACCCGACCTTGGAAAAAATACTCTTCGTTTCTTGCAACCTGGCCACACTTTTTTGGCTAATGATTGGGGATGTCGAATGTGCACTAAAAACTCTCTCTCGTCTATACACTGCAGATGACTTTATTGAAGTTATTTAAAATTGCCGTAGAAAGAATAAGTTTCAAGTCACTAAATTTACAAGAAATTATTTCTTTTCCATTGAATCCATTCTAAATCAAATTACAAATAGGAAAAGTGATAACAAAAAAACAATATATCTTGGTTAGACAGGTTTGAAATACAATTAGTGAAAATGAAATCAAAACTTGCAGATGAAACCAAAACTGTCGACATAGACAAAGGAAGAAAAGGGTCTAAGGCATAAATCGATTTTAAAAATACTTTAACTTTGCTACACCCGAAGAGCGTGAACTCAGTACTGAAAAAATTAAAGACTTTAAAGATATATTGAAATTGATTCCATCAGACGCTAAACCGTTCTATAATTTTTTAAAAATGTGAGAAGTGGTACATTCACCGACGATGTAGACCGTTTTGGCTCTTCTGCAGATTTTGAGATTGAAGAATTCACACAATACATGTAAAATGGAGGGAGAAGTTAGAATGGAGAATAATCTAATACCAAGTTCATTAACTCAAAAACATTACTTGTTTAAGTTCAGTTCAGTTCAGTGAGAAGTTAGAATGGAGAATAATCTTATACCAATAACTCTAAAAACATTAGTTGTTTAAGTTCAAGCTATGAATAAAAATTTTATAAGAGTTTCATAGAAATTGTTAGTGGTCTAAACCTCATATTTGCATTGATTTTTAACGTTGATTGACATTTTTATTATTGTTGTGTTATTAGTTCAAGCTATGAATAAAAATTTTATAAGTCTAAATCATATTTGTATTGATTTTTATGTGATTTTGAATGTTGATTGACTTTTTTATTATTATGGTGTTCTTAGTTCAAGCTATGAATAAAATTTTATAAAAGTTTCATAGAAATTGTTAGAGGTATAAACCTCATACTTGTATTGATTTTGAACGTTGAGTAACTTTTTTATTATTGTTGTGTTATTATTTTAAGCTATGAATAAAAATTTTATAACACATTCATAGAGATTGTTAGGGTCTAAACCTCATATTTGTATTGATTTTTATGTGATTTTGAATGTTGATTGAATTTTTTATTATTGCGGTGTTATTGGGATCAGAATACCTGTCTATTAAACTAGAATTTATTTTTGAACGACTAGGCGCTCAAAAAGAAGTGATTTCTAAGTAGTAATATTTTAAAATTTATATTTTATTAAGTAGAACACTGTGATACAAATAAATAATAAATAGGTGTATAAATAAATATATAATACAGATTGATTTCTTTTTAAAATGACATGTGTGTGACACATTATTGCTTATTTGCGTCCAGTTATACCATACAAAAAAAACTTATTAAATAATAAAACAAAAATTTCCCTCTGAAGTATTTAAGAATAATATTTATATACGGGCTGGGTTGTATGGACAATATTGGCCTTGTGTTTATTTTTATTTTCTTTTTAGGAATCTCCTAATGGTGACTCTAGTTTGGATTGATAGGTGACTCTATTACTTCTTATTTTCATATATGTGTACTATGAAAATACTATTTTCATATTTTTCCAATGGAGAAATAAACTTTTGTTTAAAGAACTATAAACATCTCTTGCTTATTTAACTAATTTGAATAGATTATGAGCCTCAACCTATAGTGGTATAAGTAAAAAGTAAAGAATACAGTAAAATAGTGATATCTAATAACGAAAATAACATTGTAAGCATGACCTCATTGGTTTCGTTGGGATAGTAATAAATGTGTATAAATTCGTCAGATCGAATTTTAAACAGAGGAGATTCCAAGTGCGGTCTGCAAGCTTAGGGGTTTAAAGTCAACAACCTGAATTTGATCCAGGTCGGTGGAACAAAATCAATGTATTGGCAGTATTTATCATTACTTCAGTCATGAATTTAAATCAAATTGCACTTGTGAAAAATTACAGTGCATATTCAAAACAAACTATTTGGCATGGAGTAAAACTTACTTTAGAGCATATTAGAATGTATAGACGATGTTAGTAGGATATGATCATAACAACTACAAAATGGATGATCCATAAGAAATATCAATTTTATTGAGTAAAATGACGAAAGTGAACGATAGACAAAATTTGAAAAACATGAAAACAAATAGAAACCAAGAAAAATGGACATTAATGAGAATGACCAAAGCCACGAAAGCGAAGACAGCTTATATAGTGTAAATTAAAATAATAGAATATATGAACAATGACAATGATAGGACATATGATCACATGAATATAACACTATGACCATGTACAACCAGAGTTTTTTAATCAAATATCATGGATTTAGAAGTTCCTGTAACTTATGATAAAACTATGAATAGTCCAAAATGTAAAGAATGGCTTAAAGCTATAAACAAATAGTTGAAAGCTTATAACAATACCGATACCTAAAATTAATAACTTACTCGATCAAAAAATTCAGTCTATACTTGAAAAAAAAAATACAAAATTTTATTGGACACTATTCGTGCAGCTACTTTTATGGATACTATTCATGCAGCTCTCCTAGAAGATATTAGAAAAACGATCCAGTTTGGAGAACGAGTTGTTCAAGATCTTGAAAATAATTTCACTGCTACGACTGACTTCATCAGCCAAGGACGAAATGCTCAAAAATTGCAAATTTCTGACAAAAATATTAAAAATCTAAAAAACGAAACCATTAAAAATCTTGAAGTCAAAAAGAGCAATCTACAATCTGATTTCCGACTCCTTAGTAACAGCATTGCAAACCTCGAAAAATGTCATCTAGCCACAGCATTGAATCACAAGCTGTTCCTGAGAGGTGGTCTGCGAATATGCTACAGCTATTTAAATAATTCTGTTTTACTAGGTGTCACACAATATACTTGTTTGCTGCAGATTCGCTAGAATGGATACAAAATCCAGCAGACCAAAAAATAAATATTCTAGTGACATTATCTTCTCCTCGACTTCGAGGTTTTGTTTTATATATGAGGCCCTACAAAAAATTCAAAGCCAGAACCCTTGGAGAATCGCTCACCTTGGCATCGTCAGTGAAAAGAAAAAAATTTACATCACAGAACACAACTCTCCGGAATGCAAATATCTTTGAACAGAAACCAGAAAAGAGACTAAAAGTATCAATTAAAATATCCATGGGTAAGACTTGGTAGAGTTTATGTGCAGAAAGACGATGAATCAAGTTCTATTCAAATCAAAAACGTAGATTGTTTAAGGAAATTGCAATAGTCAATTACATATTTATTCTCTTATTTTTATTTTGTAAATGTATTTTGTTACTTCTATTTGAATTTATTTTATTAATTATTGCATAATATTTATTTGTTGCCAGAATGTCGACAGAATAACCTAAATATCCTCAAAAGCGATTATGATATAATATGCTTACATGAAAAGAAATTTTTAAGAAAGCATTTTTGAGGCTGAGTTCCTGGAGTCCCATTATTTAGTCTCTTGAAGGAACCGATACTCAATAAGTATTAACACAGATGAGAGCAGGGGAGTCGCAATTGTCTTGAAAAACCATTACGCAGTGAAACTTCAGACTGATACAGTGAAGTTGAAGATATTTGGCTAGTATTACTGTATCTGATAAATAGAACTTCTATTATTTGTCTATTTTATCTACCACTGGACTTAAGACTTAGTAAGCTGAAATCTTTTTATTCTGACTGCCAAAGAAGATGTTAAATGCAAAAAACAGTTACAATAGCTATTGATCCAAATGTCTTAACTATACTTGTATGTTACCTTCTCCAGCAATGAACCAAAATCTGAAATAAGAGTTCACTCTTATTAAAAACCATATCTATTTGAAATCTTACTCAGTTCAATAACATATCTAATAAAAATAACAGATGTCTAAATCCTACTTTGTCTATGTTTACTTATAAAAGTGTACATGGTACTGGTCCATTAAGTCGTGTAGATGAGCATCATCCTAGTACTTTCAGGTATGCAATTTCAGACCGTCATTTAAGTTCATTAATTCAATAACCATAAGAGCCCCAATTTTAATAAATGTAACTTTGATGTTATTTGCAGCAAACTAAGTTCTTTTGATTGGGAACTTCTGATGGATCCTAATATTATTAATTTAGTTTATCATAAAATATTGCTGTTAAATTATTTTATGGCAAATTAAATGAAATAATCAAGAGACACGTCTCCATGAAAAATATAAGATCAAATAACTGTTCCTTTTGGTTTAGTCCTGCCTTGATACACTTTTTAAAGTAAAAGCTTACATAAAACAAATGGTGTATAAGAAATATGGTAATCCCCTTGATTGTTACTCATTCGACTTACTATGAGCCAAGTGCAAGAATACCATGGAGAAACGCTATACAGTGTCTGTTCAGGAACGCATTAAGCGTGACATAAAATATTTTTAGAGATATGTCAATAACATGACTATGAAATACAATGGGATCAGTGTCTCCCAATATTAATGACCTTTGTGAAATATTTTCCGATTATTTCGGCTCTGTTTTTTAAAAGCAGGTTAATTCTAGCAACTGTGCCTCAAATATTCCCCGTCTTTATAACTGCTTGAATGGTATTATTAGCAGGGAATAAATTCAAATAAAAATCAATGGCCTTGATGGCAACAAAGGTGCTGGGCCTGATGGGATTTTCCCATTATTTAAAAAAAAGCAATTGTAACAATTTGAATTTCCCATTATGTATCCTACTGAGTTAATCTATTAAATCAGGCACATTTCCTACCCATTGGAAAACTGCTTACATTATTCCGGATATAAAGCAGGTGGCAAAGACCAATGTAAAAACTACAGACCTATCAGTTACCTATCTGGTTTCACTAAATTATATAAATCTTTTTTGTACATCTTTTATTCCAATATTCAAATGTTTGTCTCCCTGTCAACATGGTTTTGTTTCAAAAAGTCAACAATAAGTAATTTATTAGAATATAAAAACTAGTAGACTTTATTTATAGAGACTTTTCAAAAACCTTCGATAGGGGGTCAATCACTTAATACTCTGCATGAATCCACGAGAATTTATTAAGGTGGAGTATATTTTACATAGATAATAGGAGCAAATTTGGGAATATCAAAGGCCATCTTTCTACACCCGTAACAATAAACTCTGGGGTACCACAAAGCTTGCATTTAGGATTCTTTTTATAATTATTCTCTTATATTGTATTATTTGTATAATTATTATATTATATTGTAGATTATTCTTTTTGTAATATTCATTAACAATCTGATAAAACAACTTACATGTTCCTGTTTACTCTGTGCAGATTATCTTAAGATCTACCCCGCTGCCAATAATCTTAAAGACTGTTTAAACTTACAACAAAATTCATTAGCTTATTATAGCAGAGATGATAATAAGTTGATGAATTTTGTTCGCACTGTGTGCCCCTAATCGGAAGTTTCTAAATGTAGACAAGTGTTTTATTATCTCTTTCACTATTTTAAAATACAAAACTTTATTTAGCTACATGTTAGGCAGCTCTACATGACAATGTAAGTCTGTCATCATGGATCTTGGAGTTTGTTTTGATGAAAATCTGACATTCCATTCTCACTATATAATCACGTTGTTCATATATATACCCAACTTCCAAAATTTCATTTTTCATTCCATTAAGGGATTGAAAAACTATTACACTTCCAAAAATTTATACTGTTTGCCATTTAGAAGAATCCTCGAATATGGGTAGGCTATGTAGTCCCCATAATATAAATGTAAAAAAATTGCAAGGTTACAGAAAAGATAAAATTCAATTTGTTATCATTAGCTAAATGGAGAAAAAGCGCTGGTCTCTTGTTTTTATACAAAATAACAGTTATTTCTCTATTCAATTTCAATACCTGATCTGAACATCCTTCTTTGGATATTTTTGAATTGAAATCATTTACATTTAAAAAGGAAAAACAAAATATAAGAATAATTTAAAACCTAGTTAAAATAGAATTAATTATAAGCTTTGTACATATAAAATAAAATTATTTTTAAGTTAAAACTAACATTAAAGTTTTAACTTAGAATCTAATTTATTTTATACGTAGAAAGCTTATAGTTAATTCTTTCTATCCAATATAAATTCACTAGCACAACTATCCCTCAAAAATGGATATATAAATGTTCTAACCGTTTTGTGCACACATAATTGGAGATATAATCTAGTTTAATACTCTGATATTTTTATTATACACTTATGTAACTATGACTTGTTTTGTGAGCCGTTAAATAAATAAATAAATAATACCTCGAGTTTTGTAGAATAAGAAGAATAAAGCATCATAACTTCAAAATGGTTTTTCAATTAAGAAATGTTGAGATAAACAGATATAAAACTCAAGTATACATCGTGGATTTACACAAACAGAATTTTGGAACAGGAAGTTCAGATTTTGTCAATTTATGGAAAAATAATATACGGTAACCCATAAAAATGAGCACAATGAAAGAGTCCATACCAAATGTGCACAATGAAAGAGTTCATACCAAATGTGCACAATGAAAGAGTACATACCAAAAGTACACAATGCTGTCCTTACTTATGTTAGCATCAATTATGATAATGATGATTAATTTGTTTTCTTTTTTTCTTAACAATCTTTTATATCGTATTGTGATATCCATTAGATAATTTCTTGATCGCATACTACTTGAAAGATTAGACAGAATAATAAATGAATCTGATTAGAATAGATCTCTAACTACATCTAGTAACAATTAATATATGTCACTAGATGTAGTTAGAGATCTACTTAAGAACAAAACGATAAAAGACTAAGTGTAAGTTTTGATTGTTTTATTTGAGAAAGTAAGACTGTATAATTTAAGAAAGTAAGACTGTGAATATTCACAATAATATCACAACGTGCATGAGCAGTTAAGCAAAATACATTTGAGCCAGTGTCAAGATACTGAACTTTAAAAATAATGCGATCAATTATAGTACACTGCTCAAGTTAGCTTTTTGGTAAAGGTCATTAAATTGTAATTCTTCTTGGATTGGATCGAATGTATCTGCTTCAACAAATTATGGCATTAACATTGGAACAGGTAAACCAAGTGTCTGATATGTCAAATTATGACCATTCTAAATATCTTCAATTTCAAATAGTACAGTAATGAAAGAAATTTCCTCACTGAACTAATTCCCTTAAGAAATATTCGCAAAGAAATCTTTTAAATTCAAGTCACAATGCTAACGCATTTGCTGGCACGTACAATGCACAAATAAATGATGCCTTTTTTTGGCGAATTGAATTTCTTTGCTCCGTTTAAACATTCATGCCATTCATTGTCATTTGAAGCAATACTGCAAGTGTGACTTACTTCAATAAATATTTTGTAAGTAATTTCATTATAAGTTCTAACATCTTATTTAGAACCACAAACGTGGAATAATAGTAGCAAACGTAAATGAAAAAAGTCTATGTTCTTTGGAGATACACGCGGGTAATGATTTTATCACCACCACATACTCTCCCCTTCCATTTTCTTTTACCATCTATGCAAACACAGTGCAAAGGAATCTCAATACAGTGATATACATTCACCGATGAATCGTTTTCATTTAATGCAAAGAATGAAAATAATTTGGTTTCTTTAATATTTTCTACGGCATCCCGTTCTTGACCCACTATAAAGTAAACTTTCTGTCTACGTGGTAAATGAATATCAAGCCTAATAATAGTGTGCAATTGAAAATGCATTGGAAATTCATAATTACACCATTCCACTTTTCAGTTGATCTGACCCAAAAAATTTCTCACTTCATAAATCCAAACTTCTTATTATGGGCTATTTTGTAGTGCTCCATTAGGAAATAATAATGGATGTGCTAATACATCCAATGACAAATCTGAAATTTCACGCATTACATTGTTATTGATTGTTATTTCAACCAAATGTTATTTCAATAAAATTGTTATTGTTATTTCAACCATAAAACAAACTGGGAGCGGTTCTGCACTCTGGTAGTCTCTACATTAAACACAAAACTACCTCTCAAATCTGAATACCATATTATGTCAGCAGTCACTTGAACAATGCATGTATCCAAAACGCCGTTTGGGATAGCAAGAAATGTGAAAAACTGGAATGTAAGACAGTCAGAGAACTACTAACCGAAAAATGAATGGCTCGCAAAAGTGGCAAACAACTAGATATCTAGCAGACAAACCAGATTAAACCACTCCCCGAAGTAGCGATTACATTTTTGACCCAACTGTTCAACTGCATACTGACAAGAGGCATCTTCCCGCAACAGTGGAAAGTGGCGTAGATATTAATGATACTTAAGCCCGGAAAACCGCCTGAACAGGTGTCATCTTACCAACCTATTAGTCTACTGCCTATATTATCGAAAGTTATGGAAATGCTCTTTTTAAAACGCTTGAATTCCATAATTGAGGAATTCCAAATAATTCCTGATCATCAATTTGGATTCAGGGAAAATCATGGCACCATCGAACAGGTCCATAGATTTGTCGAATAAATTCGCAGGAGCTTCGAAAAAAAGAAGCCCTGTCTTCCTTGATATATCCCAAGCATTCAATCGCGTATGGAATGAAGGACTGTTAAGTATAAGATATATACCCATTTATTTATGTTGTATAAGATAAGAACCCAGCTACCAACCATTTTCCTAAAAATCTCTATCTCATTTTCCTAAAATCTTACCTCTCGGAAAGACTCTTCTGTGCGAAACAGGGAGAACAAATTACAAATCTACATAGAATGTATGCTGGAATACCCCAGGGTAATGTTCTGGGCCGAACCCTGTATCTTTTATTTACCTCGAACTTGCCCCTGACTACTGGAACCATAATAGGTACTTTTGCAGACAATACACCCACTTTAGCATACCACAAAAATCCGTCACACGCCAGCAAAATTCTTCAAAGATGTCTAAACAACATAAAAAATTGGCTAAAAATTTGGTGTATTAAATCAAATGAGTCAAAATCAGTGCAGGTAACCTTTACCCCTAGACAAGCTACTTGCCCATCAGTAACGCTTAACGGAGTACAGATACCCCAATCAGATGAAGCCAAATATCTTGGAATATACATCGACCGTCGTCTTACATGGAAAAAACACATTTTCACAAAGCGAAAAGCCCTAAGCATGAAGCTCAGAAAAATGTTCTGGCTCCTCGAGAACAATTCCCAGATTTTACTCCAGAATAAACTGCTCCTATATAAATGGATCCTTAAACCAATATGGACCTATGGCATCCAATTATGGGGAACCGCATCAAACTCAAATATAGAAATTCTACAGAGATTTCAGTCCAAAATCCTCGGACTGGTTACTAACGCTTCATGGTTTGTAACCAATCAACAACTGCATCGTGATCTTAAAATCCGATCTATCAAGGCTCATATAACACTATAAAAACCTACAAAAAAGGATAGTCAATCATCCAAACATATTCGATGCACAGTTAATGCATAGTGACTCCAAATTCACACGATTGAAAAGTCCCTGGAGCTTGAAAAGAAAAGTCCCTGGAGCAATGATATATACATGTCCATTTGCTGAATGTTTTTTGGGAGAATAAATACTTAAAAAAATTGATATTACACGAATGATCTGATTATTCACAGAATCTATAGTCAATATCATAAAAATATAACTGCATGTAACATGGTGAATAGCCATACGTAGAAGTCAGTGACTCTGGTCTATGATAAATATTGTGTGTCTTAAAATGATACACTCCATGCAAAACTGAATCTGAAATTTTAGCTTCAGAACTGACTATAGCAAATGATTAATTGTAGCTAAGAATATTATCTAAATAATTCTTTGATTTCTCTTGTATGGTTTCATCATTTGAAGTGAGGACTCACTGTAATTGATGTGAAGTGATGGTGGTAAATCAATTCATCCCTTTGTCAAAAGAATGAACAAAGTGAATGCTGCTGTATCGTGTAAACTAACTTCAGATGTTTCATTTACAAAATCTGCACTATAAATTCAACAAACTACAATTATAACTTTCAAAATTCATTGGAATTACATTCAATGCAAATTTAAATATATCTCTCAAAATACGAATAAAATTATCGTTATCAATTTTTACTTGTGCTACATTATTACTATTACGTGGTCTATTCACATTTTGATTTTCACGCCAAAATTATCTCTCCTTATCTCTTTGCCTTTCAATCCAGTCTATTAATGTTATTTTTCGAGCTATAATACAAATATATTTTCTGTTTACTTTTAAACAAAAATGAACAAAATCATAAATGCAATTCAAAGTGAATAAATTTAAAATTTGAAACTTACTTCAATTTTCTATTATTAAGCATAAAACTATTACTTACAACCAAAATTTCCAACTAAAAATACTGGAATTAATTGTGGATCGTATTTTTTTTATTATAAAAATAATACGACATTGCTATGCTGTTGAATCATGTCAATAAACAAACTGCACGAGAAACAACTTTATTTATTTTTATGAAAATTTTTAATCCTTGACGATATGAGGAAAAGATAAACAAGTGACAAAAGTTCAGCAAATATACAAATATATAAATATACTTTTAATTGGTAGAATAATATAACCAATAAATAAAGATAAACGATAATTCCATTTTAAAGAATTGGAAACAACGCTGTGTATTTCTTTTGCGTAACTTTTTTTTTGTAATATTCTCCCGTGCAGGAAAGGCAAAGCGGCTTAATCTCTTACAGCCATGAACATGACCAAAATGCTTTCATTTAATTGTTTAAAGCGTTTTGTATGTGGAAATCATGTGTGCATATTCACTGTATTTTACCTGTTTTAATGACAACATATACACATATTTTTTGTTTTGTGCATATCTATTGCACATTTACTTTCGATTGACATAAGTTTCATGTCCCTCCTTTTATAATAAATACTAAAAAAATGTACGACACTTTTTGATGTTCACATATTAATATATATAGATATAAATTCACATATTAATAAATAGATATAAATTAAAGTGATCTTTATATTCTTATTAGATATCTTTCTTACCTTGCTCAACTTACCACACCTAATGGCAAGTTGAGCAACTCTAACATTCACTATTTGTTCATTTATTTTGTTTACATTTTAATGTACACTCTTACAGCCGCATTTGATGTGCAGCCGAGAATTGAAACCAGAACCCCGCGATGCGCCATACCATCAAAGGCAATAATCTTGTGATCAAACCAACACACCATGGCGATGACGTTATTTATTGGTTACGTTTCCTTCAAAACCAATATAAAAATCTGGTTTACTGATTAGGAACTACTCTGCTATAAATGAGAAGTTGCTCAACAAGCACTACCCAGTTCTAAGTAAAAGTTGTCTTTCATAAGGGTAATGCATGACACAGAAAACATTTATGCACTTAAGTAACATATGCATGCAACACAATATTACACAGACACAATATCGTGTTGTGCAATATTATTCATTGTATTCATTGGATAAATCAAAAAAATTAATTCTGCATATGTTTACACATCAGTGGAATTTAAATAAAAAACACTAGAAATCACGACATGTTTTTGGAAATTTGAAAAATGAGACATGCTTGTATTGATAATACAAAATCAGACAACATTAAAACAATATGGAAAGTTATTCTTGTAGTTTAGTACTGTAATGTTATAAAAATTCAATAGGGGGGGAAGTATAAATCCAACTTATTACTTTTAACAAAATCTCCTAAACATCTTTTACCTTGGTCTGTTGTCTAGGAACAACTGCTAGGCCATGAACATAGGTTGTTGCTAATACAATTGTTTGAGAACTAGTCATCACATCACTATATATCACAAGGCGACCAACTTCCTTGGTTTGCAGCATCTAAAATAGATATATTATACTTTATATAAACCCTAACTAACAAGTAACAAGTAACAAACAAGCTGTAGTAGGCTATTTGACTTGAATTTTTAAATTGTTCTATTACGTATTACAGGCACACTACATTTATATTTCTAGGATATATGCTGTACTTTTTACATAAATCACTTTTAAAGTTTTGAATTTTTAAACTTGGGCTAAAAACACAATTTCTGTAATGTCGGCTAATGTGATGTCACACTCAATGTAAACAAACAGTCCTGCCCGTTGAAGGGGATTATTATTTATTTTCATATTAAAATGGTGTGAAGTGACATAATGTACAAATACGTCTATAAAAAGTCGACACAAAGTGTTTCAGTGCCAACAAATCTTAAAAGACGAAAAAAGTGATATCAATGCCTATATACCAAAAGAATAAGATTATAAAATTTTGGTATGAATGTTTTAGTACCAATGATATTTTGACAATTATTAGTATTTATCTAAATTTAAATTTTTGATATGATATGAAAGAATATACATTAAAAACGATATGTTTAAAAAAATTCTGCTGCAGACGAATTAATTTATTATAAAAAAATAAATTTAAAAAATCATACCTGATGACTTGTTTGCGAGGGAATATGTTTTAATTTTTTTTTCAGTTAGTTCACTTTATATTTTATCAATAAGCACTTATTACACAAATAAAAATATAATTTCTTACAAATTGTTAATTATTTATGATATAAATATAGTAAACTTAATTATCCACCTCGAATATTTACTTAATCTGTCAATTTTAACAACAACTTGTTTATCCAACAACATTCAGGAAAAGTCTATTTGTCTGTGATTTATGTTTAGAATAAAATTATAGTGCTGATATATACATTAGCATATGCATTGCATGAGAATTAAATATATTTTTTTATACGTTAGTTATGACCGGAAGTTATTTTAATTAAATATATCATTTGTAATGTATTTCTTTTTATATAATATAATATGTAATGAATAACATACGTAATGAATTCACATTATAAAAAAATTTATATTAAATGCAAAAGGTGATAGTTATAAATTGAAAAAAAAAGAAAAAAGGCCCATAATTCAAAGATTTAAAAACTTGTCTGACGTCATTTGACTTTTAATTAATAACAGGACGTTTGCGACACTGATTAAATTTCAAAAAAATATTGTGATTTCTTTACGTTTTTTTTTATATAATATAAACTTATTCTTCCGAAAATTAAAAGCAATATGCTTATTTACGTTATAATCTAACAGGATGACCCCGAATTGTGGTATATTTTCGATGTTGTCAAATAGCCTATTGTAGGTTTTGCTTAAATGAATATTGCATAGCATTAAGTGTAAATATGAATATAGAAGTTTAGTTACTCCAATTTAAATTCCTTACAACGAAGTGGGCACATATGTATATCCCATATTTTTTTTATATATAATAATTGTGATCAGTCCCTTTGGACTATTATTAGTTTTGTTTGGTAAGAAATTTGGCGTTTAGAGCGCAGAGGCCAATGCCACTGCTACTCAATTAGAATACTTGGTTTCTTTTGAGCCTGTTAATCAATTTGGTATTGTCCAGCAATTCAGTAGGTAGAGCATTTGGATGGGTAGTGAGTCATTCTGCAAATCTTATTTTGAATCTGTTAATCTCTTCAAGAACGGTGGGAGTGTTGAGGTATTCGTGAATTTCACAATTTCATTTGATCCAAGGTGCACTGACTAAGTTTCTTAGAATTGCATTTTGTGCTTTCTGGAGACAAATTATGTTCCTATTACTGGCCCCACAGCTGAATGCGATATGTCCATATCGGCTTGAAGAGTGAGCTGTATAATAGTAGTTTATTGTCCATCGATAGTATAACAACCCAACAGCCAGTGCAGGTTTTTGTAACCTGATTTTTGTCACGTTTCTGCTTGATGTGAGTTTTCCAAGTAAGTCTTCCATTAGGTGAAAGCCCAGATAATTAACACATCAGTGTGTGGTAAAGTGTCAGTTCCTAGTTTCACTTCGGGACAACTGCCTCTCTCAATGTAAACGTGACGTGTGTAGATTTTTGTGCACTGACACGAATGCCCCATTTATTCAACCAGGTATACATTTTGTCCAGCAATACTTGGAACTTGTTGCTGGCAGAATCTGGATCTTTGGCTTTTGCCAGATAAGCAGGGTCATCAGCATATGTTGTGATGGTTATATCTGCTGAGGTAGGAAGATAGGAAGTGAAGATATTATACAAGACTGGTCCCAGGACTGAACCTTGTGAGACTCCAGCTTTGATCTTGTGCAGATCAGATCTTTCATCACCTTGCTTTACCTGAAACTTTCACTGAGTTACATAGGATGCTATAATTGGGAACAATGAGTGTGGAAACTTTTCCTTGATTTTACAGAGTAGGCCTTTATGCCAGACGCGGTTGAAGGCTTGTTGGACATCTAGAAAAACTGCAGACTAGTATTCCATTTTCTCAAAGCCCTGGTGAGTAACGTGGTATATGCGGTGAACTTGCTTAATTGTAGAATGAGACTTCCTGAAGCCAAATTTACAATCGTCCATAAAGTCACAATCGTCCATAAAGACTTTCAACCTGGTCAGGAACATCTTTTCCCAAAGTTTTGACAAGACAGGCGTAATGCTAATAGGTTGATACGATGAAGTTTCATGCACAGGTTTGCCAGGATTATAAATTAAGATTATCTGGGAAATCTTCCTTAGAGCAGGCACACATCCTGTTCTGAATACTGTATTGAATAGGCAAGCTAGAAAAGTTAGGGCCGTTCTTGGTAACTCCTTTAGAACTTTGGGAGTGATCAAGTCAAATCCAGGGGCTTTCTTTGGGTTTAGTGGTTTTATTTATCTGGCAATATCTTTTGGGGATGTTTATCTGTGGGGCAAGCACATTTGGAGATCATAGTTTAGGATGGTGTTGATTTCACGGTTTTCTGTAAATCCCTCATTTGGTTTGCAAACACTTGCCAGATGAGATGCAAAGATCTCGGCCTTTTCACAGTCCATTCTGGCTAATATGGATTATGATCTAATGGGGTGACTATGTTCTTGGGACTTGTCTAGGTTTTTTGATACTTTCCACAAAGAGTGGTCACCCTGACCTGAAGCAGACGACACAGAAATAGATTGATGCATCTTATTATTTGCAGTGTCTCAGAGCAAAGGTCTCAGTTCTTTTGTCTGAGGGGTGTAGAGACAAGTGCGTCTTAAGTGACGCTTTCCTTCGAATTTAAATCTTTTATTGAGAGGTTGGAAATACAGATTTTGATACTTATTTAGTTCTGGTGAGTTGGTCAAGCTACATGGATTAAATTAGTGACATGTTTGCATGCTTCCTCCACATCATGCTGAGTCTTTGGAGGAAGTTTTAGATGACTATCTACATAAGTCCTGAATCTATCCCAGTCAGTTCTATGGTTGTAAAGAGACTTAGGATTCTCTCGGGTAATAACTCTGCTGCTGAGATTAAGAATCACAGGAGTGTAATCTGATAATCTATCAAGACTGCTCTCAATACTAACGTATCGACTACTAGTTCCCCTAGCAATAAAGAAATCCAGGAGCTCAGGCAGTTTGTTCGGATCAGAAGGCCAGTAGGTGGGTTTATCATTGGACCAAGATTGTAAATAGTTGGTTTCTACAGAATATTTCAGTGCTCGACCTCTGGTAGCAGAGCGTTGTGAGCCACAGAATGTGTGTTTGGCATTCCAATCCCCCCCAGAAAAAAATTGGGGACCAAGTATTTGGAAGTACTGTGAGAACATATCCTAAGTTATTTTATGTTTTAGGGGAAAATATACTGCAGAGAATGAAACTGTACCTGCAGGAACTTCTAATCTGACAGAGGTGGCTTACAAGTATGCCGTCAAATATGCTTTTAGAGGTGAATGTTTCAAGTTGCATTTAATGATGAGTGCTGTTCCTGCATGGGCACTGCCATCAGGGTGAGAAGTAGTGTAGATGTTGGAGCCCTTGATACGGAAGTAACTTCTTTCCGTAGCATGAGATTCGGATATACTTATATCTGAATATAGACAATGTCTCATCTGTTTTAGGTGACGATTTCTTCAAGTTCTAATATATTGGGCAAAGTTATGTCATTTTGAGTCCATTTTGGAGATGACCGTTGTCAACAGGTTTAATAATGTTCCTTTTTGTTGAAGAAGTAAATCTATCTTTTCAGATTGTTTGGTCAGAGATTTTTGCTATTGAGATTTGTTGATGTAGAGAATCCGGGGCATCTGCTCGTTCTATGGTGGTACGCCCAGAAGCTACGTTTGCGTAGATTCTATTATTTTTGTTGTTATCTGGGGACTCCATATATCCGGTGTTCAACTCAGGCGTTCTGTTATTGAGATCGCTACCTTTCTTTAATTTATCACCTAGTATGTTGGTTTTTCTAGCCAGAATCTCTTTATAGACCTGTCAACCCTTATAATTGGCAGGATGGTCGCTCGAACATAAAGCACACTTAGCAGGAGTATTTTGATCTTTTTTCGGGCAGTCTGAAGTTTTATATCCTTTGATACACTTGACACATCCATATGGTCTCATACAATTATTTTATGAGTGGCTGTAATGCTAGCATCGTTGGCACTGGACTATAGTTTTAGATTTCCGTGGGTGTTCTATTTTGATTTGTTGATGGTAAATATATTGGATATCATTAATAGTTTTATTGCAGGGACCTGGTTCTAAGTCAACGAAGAAAGTTGATGTGGGTATTTTATCAGGACCGTATCGTGAGTTAATTATTTCTTCTTTGACTTTATTCCCTGTCTTTTCAATTTCTTCCACAATAACTTCATGGGGAGTTGTGTGGTATATATCATATATTTCGAATTTTTATCTTTTATTCTGAATGGGCAAACAATTAAAGAAAAATAGAGTTCATATGATATGCTATATATACTATTTTTTATACTAAGAGGGTGACTCATTCATCGACATAAAACAGTTTTTGGTCACACATATCAACAGTTAGTATTTACTTTATTATTTTATATACCTGACTGTTCTATTCTTGACGTTATATAATAGCCTAAGATAAATGATTTGTATCTGAAACTAAAATAGTTTAAATATAATTCACATTTGAAACTAATTTTAAATTCAGAAATTCTAGCTGAATCTATATATATTTACAAGCAATAATAAGTATAATTTTTTTCTTTTATCAAATGATTGATATTTCCTAATCACAAATTTAAGAATTTCAGGTATTCATGAAAAAGTACACTAAAAGATAACTTCCATTACTTACATTAAAATATTCAACTGTTGAGAAGTTTTCTGGACATTCGTGCACCATAATAGGAATGAATTTCTCAGACGGTTCCATCTTAGGTTTGTGTCCTCGCATGCAAAATTGAATTTCCATATTATCACTTTCCAACAATAACTGTTGCTGTCCATTCCGTGCACACAACTTCTCGACGAGTGCCATTTTTTGCTGATAAATAACAAATTTGTAAATAAGAACATTCTGACTAAAGTTTGAATACCAATAAATCCTATACTATTAAACGAGCAATTCTTGTAAGTGTATGTATGTATATATATATATATATATATATATATATATATATATATGTGTGTGTGTGTGTGTAAATAATTTCTCAGAAACGGCTGTACTGATTGCTATGAAATTTGGTATATTTATTGCTTGGGTGATTATATTGAATAATTTCAAAGATGAGCCACATCGGTTAATTATTTTGGAAATGTAACCATTTAAAATTTTCAAAATTACTATGAACATTATTATTATGATTTAATAAGGTTTAAATGGAAAAACATAGGAGATAATGGCTAGAGGTAGGAGAAGGGGGTAGGAAGGAGAAGGTTTAAGTGGAAGGTTCAAGGGAAAGGTTTAAGGGGAAGGTTAAAATGAAAGATTTAAGGGGAAGGTTTACGGAAAGGTTTAAGGGAAAGGTTTAAGGGGAAGGTTAAAATGAAAGATTTAAGGGGAAGGTTTACGGAAAGGTTTAAGGGAAAGGTTTAAGAGGAAGGTTTAAGGGGAAGGTTTAAGGGAAGGTTTAAGGCAAAGGTTTAAGGCGAAGGCTAAAGGTGAAGGTTTAAAGTGGACGTTTAAGCGAAGGCTAAAGGGGAAGGCGATGGCTAACGCGAAGGCTAATTGTGAACACTAAAGCTATGGCTAACGCGAACACGAAGGTGAACGCGAAGGTGAATGTGAAGGCAAACGTGAAATGGAAGAAATTCTAATACTAAATCTAATACCATGAAACAAGTAATTTCAAGTTCCTATGGGAAACTCAAAATACACCGAGCTACGCTCGGTCACCTCATATTAAATTTATAAATGTGGTAAATAGAGAAATAAATATGAGCAGCCAATCTGCAACGTAAAGTGATATTATTCCGTAATTATGCTGTTACAACATGGTAAAAATAATATAATGACTTATATGGTTCGTATAACAATAACACTCTCGAAAAGATCTTTATTCATTCTTATACATAATAAATACTATCTTGAATTTGTAGACACACATCATTTGCATGGAATATGTTACTAACATAAGTCATCTTGCAAGATATTGTTGTATCATATTTGTTGCCTCAGTTATGGGATAAAAATCTTGTCCAATCTCATAAAAAAATAATCTATAGGCCTAGAATTTGCCAATCGATTGTGAATTGCAATTGAAAATCAAAAAATTCTATCTCATCTTGACTTCAAAATTTTCAGGGAGTATATCGGGATAATTTACAATGAAATCGTAAACAACTGAAAAAATTAACACAATATTGACACTGAACTTTAAATAAAATTTGCAGCTTCCCACTGAACTATTATATTAAGAGAAAGTATTAATGAATATCCAAAATGTAATTCTCCATACATCAATCCAATAAAATATATCATAAAACTTTGTCTTTAATACAACATAATTTGTTATAAACAAATGTATGATGTATGAAAACGAACAAAAAGTTCCACATATACATTTGCATCATTCAAATATAGAGTATCACTAACTGATGATGACTCAAAGAAAGAAAATATATAAAAACAATTGTAATTGTGAAAGTTGGACCGTTATAATTACAAATACTATGACTCCCTTGATGCTTTCCTTACATACCAGTAAATCATATACCCAAAGAACTATTATTTGCGTCAACGATTAATCACCAGTGTACCTAAATCTTCAATCATTACAAACTTCAGTAGTAGCATCTTCCTACAGCAACTATCCTGAGATAAAAACATATGAACCCATAAAAAATACTCAATAATGATTTAAAGAATTCAATAAAATCGCCCTATTGCAAATTTCATATTTATAAGTGTCATAACATATTTGATGATCTAATAGAGCTCGACTTGTTAAGTTTCAAGATTGCATTGAACTTCATAAAAAAGTACTAATATATCAAAAGCCATAAACAAAATTCATATGGTTAAATTAGTAATGTCAAATTTATTCAAAGCACTTGTGCATTCAAATAATTTGCAGCCACTAAAAGTTCCATAAAGAAGGTGAAATTTATATCCCAGAAACTTATAAATCCCACCAAGGCCATGCATAAACTAAAGTAAGTAATATGAAAATGCAAATGATGCAATAATAATTTTAATGACACTGTTTAATGAACTCCGCTACCAAAAAATAAAATAAAAGCAAGTGCACTTTCAAGGATGGAAATAAATAGTAACAATACCCTGCTTGACCTAAATTCATCTGATGTAGCATGTCTGTCCTCATCGCAAACGCCTACAAAGTAACCTATCACTGGACCAACCTAGACGAACTTTTAGTTAATGCGGAAGACGCATAATTAGACTTAGTTGCATATTAGTCAGGAGATGCTATAATAAAATACTGCTCTAAATTTATGTAACAAACAATTACTTGTAGATTTTGTCTTACATTTACCTACTTACTAGAAGATTCTAAAAATATTCCCAAATAAAAAACAACCCTTAGCATAAGTTGAATCAAATAATGTAAATGAAAACTATATTTTAAATTCATTAATGTTCTCTTTAAAGATATGGCTTTCGACCAGAAATTGTAATCAAATATAGTGTAGAGATTTCAAATAAAGCGTGCAGAGTTCCACAGTATAATTGAAAACTTTGTTGTAAATTTTTCGTTACAACAACTCTCAAGAGCAGCTTACAAAATTAGAGTGATAGCCTTAACTGATGACCCAACTTTAACTACCCTTCAAATTAGGTAATCTATAAAATAAAAAGGCATACTATGTGATGTGATCTAAACTATGTGATCTAAACATAATCAAAAAAGATTTAATTGTAAAACCAAATTTCAACCTTTCAAGAAACGTTCCATGCTTCTGTACCCTCAATATTTTTTATCCACTAATACGTGTATTGTAAACAGATTTAAGTTAATTCAAAATTAACATAACTCTATTAATAAGCAGAGATTTAAGAGAGGACTCCGATATAATTTAGGTCAGAATGACACAAAAGAATTAAACATAACAATAAATACTTTATAATCAAAAGAAAATAATATATAAAAGTAAAAAGAAAATAAATAATAAAGTTTAAATAAAATATTAATTTTAGAAACAATTAAGTCAATAATAAATAATCAAAATATTAATGAATATAAGTTATCATATATTTTCAGGTTTTATAAGAATAACAAATTTATTTGGTTTTATATAGATTTTTCCCTCGTTCGCACATTACTTACTATAACACAATTTACCACACTATATGCTATACATTATTAGAACACTAGTAACACTCACTTAAACACCTAATTACATCTGTAATATAATAAGGTGTTTAGGTATAAAATACATTATATAATTATAAAACATTTTAAACTTATAATATATAAGTATAATATATATCACAACTTTGTCAAGCAATCTTAAAAAACTTTTATGGCGATGGGATGTATCTGTATATAAATAATAACTGTAAGAAATTTCAAAATGCATACTACTGCGAAAAAGAAAACCTGGTCGAAAGTTCAGACAATAAAGATTGCATTCATAAACTAATATTTTAGCAAGAACTTGTATCTACCTGTCAACATATGTCTATAAGATTGCTATATTAAATATTAGAAAAACTAGAACTACATACTGACTTGCTCAAAACGCGCAATGTTTACATTGTACTGTACCAAAAAAGACTACATATTTATTAATAAGTTCCCTAACTTAGCTACTAGAATTAGCATATATTTTAGCACAAAAACAAGTCAGATAATAAATATATGTAACAAGTTCAGTAGACAACCAATAAAACTATTTTCATTGAAATTGTCTAACATCACGTTTAGAAATTGACAGCAATCCTTTGAAAATACAACACGTCCCTGTGGAGCAGATGCACCATTTAGAAAGATTAATACCTTGTGCTAGTATTCATGTTATTTACTCTCTGTAGAGTGCTCAGTGTGAAGTTTTCACTTTACCCAGCCGCCCATAAGATGCTTTCCTCGCAATCACTCTCCCTTTTAAGAAAGCTCACCTTACAATATAGACTCTACCTGTGCAACGACAATGTTTAGGCACTCACTCGAGTTGGATTTCAAATCGATCATACTAGTTCAAAGTTAAGGTTTATCTTTGTGCTGTTTGTTCATTTTAATATTTATATTAAATTGTTATATAATTTCTCAAAAAAAATTCAATTCATGATGACCGCTCAGCAAAGGTGAGCAAGTAAGTTACAGGTGTGAAAGGGATAGTTTCACCCTAAGTGGATCCGCATTGAAACTTTTCAAACCTAACTAACAGAATTCAGTTTAGTTTCATGAAACTTACGTATATTCTAGATGTACAAATTGAAATAAATAGAATATCGTAAAAAATTTGTTATAAATAAAACCGTTTTCACATCCCAGGAGAGCATTTTGATATTTATTTCCATAAAATAATCCAATGAGAGTAGACACTCACTTGCTACAAGACTTAAATGAGAGCTAAATAAAGACAAGGCCGTTGCTTGTCATTTGTGGACCACTTTTAGTATGCAAATAGAATGACATTGTCAAAATAATTGCCATAGTTAAAAATATTTTATAAGACAGCAACACTGCACTGTACAACCAATTCTTACTCATTGGTAGTACTGTACTCAAATGAATTATTACGGTAAACTATGCTGTGGAGGTTATTTAAAAGAGAGATGATCTCTGCAGACTGACGAAAAATACCCCAGCAGATAAAACTCTACACCTGGACAGAGACCTTAAAGGACATATTGATGTAAGCCATACAAAAGTGAAGAGATGGCACGGCGAATTTGGATACAGCAAACGTAACAGTAACGGTCACACCACAGTTCAATTTGCATCTAGCCATGTCTTACCTATCCTTCTTTAAAATGAGAAAATCCCATTAAATTACAGACAAAAGTGGGGAAGACACAACTTATATTGATTATACACTGGCGAGGCAGAAAAAAATTTGGGTGATTACAGGGTTTGCAAAAGGATTGCAAGTTAACAAAATTCCTTTTAAAAATAGTTTTTTCTGTGTACTTTTTCAAAAAGGTTTTTTAAATTGTACAATTAACATTACAAGAATAGTAATTATTTCACCACACTTTTATTTTTATTTAAAAAAATTGTCCAGCAATTTGACTAAAAAACTAAGTCTATGTATAATAAAGTTATATGAACTTTTTGAAAAAAAAAACAATTATATTCCACTTATTTTTGTAAATATCGCTCTCAAAAATTGTACAATTAATATTGCAGGAAAAGTAGTCATTTCAACACATTTTATTTTTTTTTTAAACCAATTGTCTAAAAATTTAAGTCAATGTAAAATAATGTTATATTAAAATTTAAAAAAAAACAATTTACTGTTTAGTTTTCATAAAAATCACTCTCAGAAATTGTACAATTAACATAACAGGACAAATAGATATTTCACCACACTTCATTTTATTTAAGAAAATGCAATAAAAAACATAAATTTTTTTACACACTGTTAAAATGATGTTATATTAACAGTTTGGAAAACGAAAACCATATTATATTCATTAAAAAATTTTATAATAATTTTTGGATACTACCTTAAAAATAGGACTACCTTAAAAGTTTTTTGAACACATCTTTCACTAAGACAATAAACAGTCTTGAATTAGTGTATATTGGAATTCTGTAGTTAAGCAATTGAAATCAAGGTAGCCTATTCATAATAAACTCATGTTGTTTAACTTTCAATATTGTACTGTGAATAGAATCAACCGACATGCAATGTTAAATAAAAATTTACAAATAAGATTTAAAAAAAAATCTTCTGTGATTATTTCACGACACCAAAATGAGCATAGTTTACAATGAAAGGAAATAACTGTATTGGAATGCGTAACCATTTATGGTACTAAATAATACATTGTTTCAGTTTATTACTCACCACATAAAAAAATTTACGAATTCAATTATAGATGTCAATATGCCACAATAATAATAAATGTTATTTGAAACAATGTAATTTTGACACCAAAACCAAAGATTATAATATTTTAAGCAAAAAAAACAATAATATCACTGTTATAAAAATATGTAATTTTTTTAAATGTGCTCTTTCCAAAAATGTAACACATTTATTAATTGTGACACATTCTTATAGTGCCTAGTTTAGTTGCAATCACTAGTTGAAGAATGTGAATTACCCTCCATTATATGCAACACAAACAATGCACCCTTGCTCTAAAATTATTGTCACCATGTAGCTAATAGTTTTTTGGTTGTTTGTATGAAATACAAAATTTATTTGTTATTTTTAATTAGATTTCATGTTCACAACGTTCGTACGTATGTCTTAATCCATATTCTTCTTAAATTTTTATAAAATACAATTATTTTTGGAATTAGATGATCAGATGTCAAATCGTCTTCATTATAAACTAATTTTTTTAGCTCATTTCTAGATTAAAAATTTTAAATATGTCAAATCAGGTGATTGGCAAGCCATAGGAGTAGCATTCTCTCTCTATCAAGCGCTTAGGAAAAGATTCATTTAAATAATTTCTGGCTGTAACACAGTAATTTAAAAAAATGATTGATCATTGTGCTGTTTCACAATTATCATTGTGTTGTTTTGTGAAATTTTAAAAAATTATTGATCATTGTGCTGTTTCATTGGCCTATCATTGTATATGGATTCTAAATAGTTAACACAATTTAAATTGAATGGGATAAAAATGCTCTCATAAAATTTTGATAAAGTGTACACATCGACATTATGTTCACTGTGTTATCATAACAGGAATCGTTTTTAATTGTATTAAAAGAATTGTTAATTGTTTATGTATGTAGAATATTTTAATTTTAATTTTGCGAAATTGGTGTTACGGTATCCTATTTTTATAGTACCATATAGTACCATATTAGTACCTTCACTATGCCATAAAATAGACTATAGTCTCAAACGTTATACGAACATAATTTAATTCTAGCAACATTTTACCAAGTTAAATCCAGAGATTGTTTTGTCTTTCTTCATGAAAGCAAATCGTACTAAACTTTAATTATTTTATCAATTTAAGCTTGTTTACTATGGTTTTATTACTTACTATGGCTTTTATTTGAAAAAGCTATTATCCTGAAACTACTCACTAATTCAGTGACTGAACTGTGTGCATAAATAGAAATGCACCATACAGACACTATCTTTTATGAATCAAATAAAAATTTGGTTTTTTTTGGGAATTAGGTTTTGATGGAAGTATCAGAGTTAGAGAAAATAAACATTTATGGATACACAGACTGAGGGCGACAGTAGTTTTATTGTGACTTCAGTCACGTAGTTACATTTTGTTGTTTTATTCAATGACAATAAAGTAACACATCATTTAAATAATTCATATCCTGCCTCAACAAAGAATTACTACATTACAATTTCAGACAAAATCCACTGCGAAGATCTATTGCGAGAAACAGTATTTTAAACAAAGGTAAACACCTTGATTATACAAGTGTTACGCATAAATCATTTCGTCTTGTAACATTGAATTAATTTTTTATATATTTATTACAACTTTCATGAATTTGTATATTAAAAAGGTGAGTTAGTTCTGAAAATACAATATAATTCATTTATTCAAACTGAATTTCAGGACAAATTGAGATTCATAGTAGATAAACCAAAAGCGGAAGCCAATGGGGCATCTAATCTTAGCAACACAGCTTTAAAATGTTGGGTAAATATTCAATTAGCTTTTAAAAATACTGGATATTTTATAGTCT
The DNA here is from genome assembly GCA_039881145.1 of Druceiella hillmani. Classification (NCBI taxonomy): domain Eukaryota; kingdom Metazoa; phylum Arthropoda; class Insecta; order Lepidoptera; family Hepialidae; genus Druceiella; species Druceiella hillmani. The sequence goes on along the minus strand of JAYKKI010000047.1, from coordinate 16,797,964 downwards.
TATATTCACTCTTTCCTCGTTTCCTCACTACATCCTCTTAACTACAAACAGTAATTTAAAAATATCAGAAGCCATTTTGTTATGCTTATCACACTAGAACCTTTACATTGATCAATTCACAGAATGGTTTTGGAGGCTTTGTATTCTCATGTAATGAAAGAGTGTTTGCCTTCTATAAGCATAACTAACAAAGCTTTCCATCTTGATAAATTTATCTCCCACTTATTTCCTGATACTAATACAGCTTATAGAATTTGCTATTTATCATATCATATTGTATAGCTATACAAGTTCCAGGTTCCCTCTTGACAATAAGTATTGGGAAACATTATAGCATTCGTCAAGCTTCAACGACCTTTTTAATAACTCTCTTGTACATGAACAGAATGTCCGCTTATGATATATTGCTAAATAAAGCCATTGTTTTAATAAATCACTCTTTGAATTAGTCCGAAATTATATGATTGAATTACATGACACTCGAGAAATAAGCAAAACTACAACCTAATATGATTGAATTACATGACACTCGAACTAGAAAACCACACAGTACTAGCAATAACAGCCAAAATTTAGCTGAATACTCTCATCTAAAATACACACACTACAATTTACTCAGGTTATTAGTTTATATTAAAAGGTACAAAATATTTAAGGGCGTATTTACATTTTCAACAGAAAACCTCTACTTTCGCCAAGTGTGTATTAAACTCTGGGAACTATACTACATACAATGATTTGATATGAAGAAATAGATCAGACCTTTATATACATTCTTATGTAATTACATTTTATTGATTTCGTATATTTTTTTTCAATAAGAACTGGCTAATTCAAAAAAGGGACAAAGACGCTTGTGCATGTATACTTCGATATGAAACATGGAAATATAATGTACATTTCCTCTTCTTTAATTATAATGAATTGTAATCATTTGATATAGTTTAAAATATAACATTTATTTAAAAAAATATGATACCATTTCCCCATAAATATTCTATACCCTCAGTGAGCATTGTTATCCTAAGCGTCGTTATTTAGCGCTGAGACACACTTACGGATGGTCCTCCATAAAGCTCAGAGCTGTATCAAGGAAAAAAATGGCTATCTCCGTTACACTGTTTGTATAACTATTCTTAAGCAGAAGTAAAAATATTTTCCAATCAAGATATTTTATTTTAGTTTTAGTGTTTTACCTTATATTTCATATTCAAGTCATTTAACACACCTGTGGATCTCTATAAGTGAGACTGCCTCTTGTCCTATACCTCTATAAGCGAATTTATTATTTGTTATTTATGACAAAATTTCTAAATTTCGTGTAACTAATGCACATATGGTTCATCTAAGTAACTTTTAACAAGACGAACATATTTATTATCTTTATTTATAACAAAATTTCTAAACTTCATAAAACTACCATGCACATGGTTCAATTAAATAACAAAAACAATAATAATCAGTTTTTATATCGACGAAACTTAGATCGTGGCACAAAGCCGATTGTTATTGCTTTTTTACTTGTTTATGTCTGTACCAACCTATGTATTTGTCAAATTTATTACAATTGACAAGTATCAATTGTGAAGAAACGTTCGACATGTCCTCGGAATGTCAAAACGAAACATCAAAATGTTAACGTTAAGTGATAAATTTAAAATTGTGAACGCATTCAAAAGCTGAAAATTTCAAAATGAAATACAGAGTGAGTTTGGTTTGCCAGCATCCACCTTTAACAAGATCATAAATTTCATAAATTCCGTTAATATAAATCCAAAGACCTAACTTCCAGAATCTCAGTGCTCTGAGGGTCACAGACATATTAAAAGGAGTCAAATTTATGAATTTCCTAACTTTGAAAAGCGCCCTTTTGGAATTAATTAGACAAACCCTCGATAAAAATATTCCCACAAAAAGACCATTGTTGAAAGAAAAGTCTAAAGACTTTGCCACAAAACTGGGTATATAGAACTTTCCAGCTAGTGGCTAGTTAAAAGGTTTTTAACATGATATACCTTTCAAAATAACAGCCGGGGAAAGCAAATTTATAGATCAAGCCATGTCTGACCAGTGGACTGAAGATCTGCCAAGCCTTTTAGAAGGGTATGATCCAAATAATATTTACAACATGGATGAGACTGCTTTGTTCTTCAAGTGCCTTTCAGATATAAAACATTTACATTTAAAGGTGAAAAGTGCCACAGAGGAAAACAAAGCCAGAAGCGTCTTACTATTCTTCATTGTACAAACATGACTAATACGGACAAACTTTCCTTCAGAAAATCAAAACAACCTAAATGTTTTTAAGGTGTAAATACTCTACCTATTGATTACAACAGTAATACGAAGGCTTGGATGACAAAGTTATTATTTAAGGATTGGTTGATGAAACTTGATAAAGAAATGAAGTTGAAACGAAAAAAATTTTACTTTTCATTGACAATTGTTCTGCCCACACGGACGTACCGACACTTGCAAACGTGAGTCATGTTTTTGCCCCTCAATACTACCAGTAAGTTTCAACTATTAGATCAAGGTATCAAACACGCTTTTAAATATTTCTATCACAGAGAAATTGTTAAACATATTCTTACGTGCCTGAAAAAACATTAGCTTTGAGATAAACATGTTCCTAGCCAAGAAGTTCACAAGGAAAGCATGGTAAACAGTAAATGATGTTACTGTTAAGAATAGCTTTAAGTAAGCCATCATCGCGTACACGTAAGTTTTGTTCTGCATTGTATAGACAACAAATTATTGCGACCTTATTTACAACACATACATAATTTTTGAGCTATACATATAATAAAATAGTAACACAGTGAATTCTGTACATGGAGAATATTTTAAAAAGTGATTGATTTAGCGTAAAGGATAATAACAGAAACCAAAAATACCTGTTTTTAGAATGTTTGTCTATATCTGTTGTATGTTAATTTGTTTATCAATTACGTAAATTTACGGGACGGATCTTGATGAAATTTGGTCTCCATATAAAAAAGTGGTTGTTATTTTGTATAGAGCCCATGCGACAGAAGTCGGCGTTCGTAACACTATCAGCAATTAGGTAGAAGATTTGTAGATGCCGCAATGTAGGAGGCGTTGTGATCCATAGTTGGAATTACAACAGAAAATTTAACTTACAATTATTAAAAAATTTTAAAAATATAATAATAATTTTTAAGTTAATATGAATTTTTAGTAAAACTAATAAATAACATTAACATTTAAAAAATCATAAATACGTGCGACTAATACGTGTGAGTTTCATAAATTTAGTATTTGTTTAAAATGTAATCATTTCCAAAATATATCTTCAAAACTTCAAAACGGCTCAGATGGATTACTTCTAACTCAGCGCTGACCCAGAGCTGCAAGCTTCCTGACGGTACAGTAAACAGTAGAGGATGCATTTATTCCATAAATGACTCAATGACTCAAGATTAATCAAAATTCCCATGCTGTAGCTGAAATGGTCGCATTAAATAATAAGCCTATATCCACGTTAGAGGACACTGGATTTAATAGACTTATTCTTTAGGATTAAATAGTCTCGATGAAGCCGCATGTAACAGATCAAATTATTGTACACAGTAAAGCTGGCTTGGTCAGTGAATAAAATCCAAATTTATACTGGAATGCTACTCAATATTTATCATTGTTGTAGCAACAATTTTATTAACACAAAATAAATAAAATTGATTACCAAAAAATATTAAACACATATTTTCATTTTAGTTATAACATAATGTAAAGGATCAGAACTAAACCCTAGGGCTTTAGGATGGGGTTATTGGTGTTGTCACATATCAAGAAGCGATTATTATTAATCATTTATAAGACAGGTAATTCTATTAAATTGTGGTTTTTGATTTGGTTGTCGACTTTGAATTCTTTGAATATGAGACATTTTTAAAAAAATTAAGATAAAAATACAGATCAATAGTCCATAAATCAGGATGCCAGGTGACAAAACAGCTTAGTATTTACTATTTTATGTAAGAACAACACCAAAAAATAGATCAAAATATTAGCAGATTCCATTAATGGAAAAAATCTTAACAAAAGCAGACTACTTGGAAAATTCACAGAAAAATATCTATTATTTTTTGCACTATGTTCCTTTAAAATGTTATTAGCTCAATCATTTGTAATGGGACAAACCCTTAATGAATGGTGCTTACAAAATACAATCTTATTTCATTATTAATATGAAGATTGCAGCATAACAAAAACATAAATACATTAATAACATGTCCATACATTCCACCATGCAGTTTGAAATAAATATTTAAAAAAAATAGTGACTCCTTTAAATGTATCAATAAATTTCATATTATACATGTATATACAAAAATACATTTTTAGGTATATGAGTATGTGTTTATGTGCATGTATGTACCTTAATAAAAACTTAACTTTAATAATGCACCATAGCTGCCATCTAAAAATAAAATTAAGAAACAACATTATACGTGTTGTTTCTTGAATTATTTTTAACATAAGGTACAATTCCGTCATAAACCTATTTGGGAAGCACTATTAATTTTTTCACTTTTTATCAAAATCAACAAATTAACAAAAAAAAGAAGGTATTTGTATTAGGTGTAAAGTCTTTTTGTATTGCATCTCACGTAAGTATAACATATATTTATAAAAACACTTATAAAAATACAATTCATTCAAAATTATATTTATTATATTCTACTACCAGAATGGAAAAAATTTTTATTGCATATTATTTTGAACAAATTTATTATTATATAATAAGTAAAAATTCTACATGTATGGACACTTCGCAATATTTGTTTCATGTGACATTTCTAGACGTTATTTAACTCGGTACTTAACCATTTTTTAAGATAGTGTACATTAAATAAAACTAATAATTTGTTTTCACTTAATATCACTAAAATGTCAGATAATTATAATTAAAAAAATTTTCATTGTGATGTCATGTTTGAGAGGGAGGATATATTTACAAATGTTGAAGTGGACAAGGTGATAAAATTAAAATAGTACTTTGTTAATATGAAAATTATATTTATACATGTAGAATTTAGATGAGATAAAGGGTATCTCTATAGGAATGGATCGTTGACACCCAAAATTAACAGTATTCCAACATTTTTCTCCTATAATGAAATTGTTTTGTAAGATATTAATAAGTAAACTTCTTGATAATAAGTTCAATTCAGAAGGTCTTTATTACTGATTGCTAGATAATTTGCTCAATGAATACATATTCATTATGTCGCACTGCAATACACAGAGCCTGCAAAAAAGAGGCTACACTCTTCATAACCATGAAGTTAAGACACAGCTTTTTATCATGTTTCAATATATCTTACATTAAATAAAATTTCATTTGAACTTATTAACAATAACTTAAAGGCATGTATAAAAAAAGTATATACGTATAAAAAATTATTAATCTGGTTTTAGCAAGTTTATGGTAATTTAAAAAAAATCGCAACAATTGCTCTTATATTATTACAAAATTTAAAATTGTTCCTCTTACATTATGAAAGTATGTCACATAATTAAGAAAAATAAAATTGAAAAACAGCAGCGAAATATAACTTTATTTAAAACTAAAAAAAAGTTTCCATAACCTGAAAAGATTCTCACAGTTTATTTTTGAAACCGTTTTAACCTTAAGGGATACCCCGTGTCTCAATTATTTGAAGCGCACTAAGCGTAACAGCAGCAATGAGAAAAGAAAACAGTAAGATTTTAGCAAAGTGGTAAATACATCGATAATGAATGACAATAATTGCACAAATGCGAATAACAAAGGATAAAATTATGTTTTCAAAAGCTCACCAGCTGTAAGAATCAAGAGGTCATATCGGTACTGTGGGCCGAGCTGCTACTCCATGATGGTAAATTGTCCTCCCACCCATACCAGTCGGGTGAAGCCTTGCGACCATTCAATATTGTAAAATAAGACTAAAGGCATTGTTTACCATGTAGTTATAGCCTACATGACCGACAATTAAGTGATTCTATATTGAATAATTACAGAAATATTATATATTCATACATTTCATATTAAAATTCATTTTAAAATGATATCCGATGTCTTTTAGAATTTCTTTTAAATATGTAAGAGTGCTGTAATTACATCTCATTTACAAAAAAAATATAGAATCGAGAAAATGTCATGACTAAAATGTTGTGACTTAGGAATAAAGTTATTTTTCAAACCTTTTCTACTCCTCTACCTTTTCCTTATGGCTTAGGACAATAAGAATAAAAGTGTGAACTAACCAACTCCATAAATGTCAGTAAAACTAAACAATTGTTCTACTTTACTTCCATAAAATTTGAGTTTGAATCTTTTATATGCCATGATGTAAAACTTAAAATGAAAAATTAATGAAAATTGTTTGAAAATAAACCAATGTGACAAAATTATGAAATGAAACAGGAACAAAAATATTGAAATACTGGTAAATATTTGGAATAATTCATAACGTTGAATAAATTTTGAAATATAATATTTAATAATTTAACATTTAAATTACGTTTTATCCAACTACATAATACAAAGTAATTTAAAATTAATAAATTAATACAAAAATTACTTAACGAAAGTTTTCCAAACCAATTTAAAATCACAAATTCTACAAAGCAATTATAAAATAAACACAAGACATGATGTAATGAAATGAATAACAATTTGTTCAAAAGATTGGTTACAAAAATTGTATAGTAATATTGATAATTCAGCTTCAATAGTAGCATAAATGTCTCTCAATATATACATATCAGTTAGACACATTCTCTGTGAATAGTGACAGATGAGCTATTTCACGAACCATGTACCGTGCATATATTATTGAATAGACCATTTGCTAACCATCTACACCTAATAAAAATACCATCAAGTTTGTAAGAAATTCAGTGCAGGTTAACTACTCATGGAATTCATACATATGAAGTTATATCACAAGTTTTAACACCAATACCCAATGAATGTTGTCAAAATTCTATTATATTTTAAAATAATATTAGGCTAGATTACTATGATATTTTATTTTCTAGTAAAATATTTAATATTTATTGCACATATAATGGTGAATTCAATGTTTTGTGCATATATTATATTGTGAATTAAACTTAGATAGGCACATTTTGTAGAAAAATGTATAGAATATTCGCAACTATTACATGTCACTTGATAATTTTTAATTTAAACATGTCTACTACTTTTATTATAAAGGTATAATATTGAAATAACGATTACATGAATTTAAAACATTTGATTACGCACCATAAGTAGCATATAAATGTTAATAGTACTTACCACATGGTTTCCTAAAAAGTATCCTCTCGTATACTGCAAGTGACCTTTGAATTTAGCAATGTGTAGGCCCAGCAAATCCCCAAGAATCTTTCGAATAATTCCAATGCGAGCTTCATTGATGAGACCACTTTCGGGGCCTAGATATTCTGATGGGTCTACTTCTAAATGAATCTGTGCAATTAAAATTAGTATTTAAATAAAACTTTTCTTCAATTGGTGAAAGTTATTCAAATAGGGACTATCCATTTAATATGTCATACAGATATGAGGGAGGTGGGATGATGCAAAACGTGACTAAGCGTGGTAATGCCGGAAGGGGGAGGGTGGGGGTCAGTAACATAGTGATAACATGCACGTGTATACACACACGTATCAATTGCACGTAAAAATCACTCGCACAAGGCATGCACTATAGATGTTGTTTACTCTAATCGGTTCGACCGATTACCATATGGAATCAATAATAAACGAAGTGGCAAGACGGCACGGCGGGAGAGGTATAGCATCTCCCTGCTGCCCACGCTTGTCGTACTCAGCCTGAATCCACCTTCGCACATATGAACAGGCTCACAAATTATGGGGGAGCAACTATTCGACGTCAAATGATTATATAATATAATGGCTTCAATAAATAAAAGAGACTTATATATAAAAGCGGCCTGCATTATGTCAGGAAAATGTAAATGAATTGTGGAGAAAATTCAAAGATGATAACCAAAATGAAAAAGATTTGGAGAGGCTGTTATGGCAAAAAACAAATCAAGTTTTACAAGATGTTCAAAGGAAGTCTGAATCTTCTAAATTTTTTACGAAGGTAAGTGTTTGTAAAATGTTTAAAATATTTTCTCAAAAACACTCAAAAATATTGACATTACTTATTAAAAACACTCCACGAAGTACCGCTTTATTGACAACAAAATTATTCAAAATCATGTAAGCATACGAAGGTGCCCACAGCCTAAGTCTGTTCCGAAGTTTTTTTACCCAACTGCCTCAAAAGGAGGATCATGTTTTTTGAATGTATATATATATATATATATCTATTTCTTCAGCAAGGGCTGAAGCCTAAATGGCTTGATGGATTTGAAAATATGAGGTGTCATTCGATTCATTTTAACCTCACGAGTGTCATAAGATACATTTTATAGGTCAGGAGCCCACTGCAAGTAATTGAACACTAAAAATCTGAAATAATAAAGCTAATTTGAAAAACCAAAAAACCCGACTGCGTAAAAGATGTAAGCAAGGTATATAAGCAAAAATACAATCAAATCATAATACGCAGTCTGAGGTTATGAATATTTCTGGTCAGTTTTTGAACACAAAATTACTTATGTAGTATACTAGAGATGGGCAGAAAAGATTGAGTGAATAAAATTAATTCACCAATATTCTTTGACCGAATAAGTTAAAAAATCAAAATTATATCTTTCTTCAGGTCACTTAAACAAAAATCACTAGCAATTAAAATAGTGTCCTCACATGCACCATTTCCAATATACTAACTTGACGTTTACATATTATGATAATTATGTAGGTACATAAATTTAAATATGTGTGTATATATGGGAATTAAATTAGTCATAAAAGACTTTGGTGAAGTGCGAAACAAAAATATACGCAATATATTGCTGATGTGCAATGTTAACTTCGCAAACCTATTCCCGTGTGAGAACAAGAAGGCATTTGCAAAAGAGAGTGAGATACTAATTATAGTAGATTGATTGACCTTAAGGTCATAAATCTCTTATTTCGATCGAATTAAATTCGAAAGAATCGATGTAACAAAACTTATTGATCTTAAAAGATTTAAATTAATATAATTTTTTATGGTAACGGCACAACACAATATTTTTTACCATCGCGATTTAATAGGAAATTAAAATATATGGGATTGTGGAAAACACTTTCAATTTTCTGTCGATAATAACGTCAAGCTATGCACGTTCACGGTATAACGTGTCAAGACGTTGCAGTAAATGTGTCAAGACGTCGCAGTAATGTTGAGAGTGTAGTTTGAACCTACAAGCACAGAACACGGAGTATATTCTGTGCCAACAAGAATATTAAATATGTGTGAGTGAGTCTGAAACGTAGTGATAGGTGCACTCGCGTTTTTTTGTTTCAAGATTTTTGTATAGCTATACAAAAATCATGGTGTTCAAATACGATATAGTTATAGATATGTGGATAGATCCAAAGGCCAAAATATTTAGTTACTATTTTAGACAATATCTCGAGACTCAAGCTATGATATTCTTGTAACTTTTACCAATTGTTGTATAAATTAGTTTAAAGAATCACTTTATTGTTTTCTAATAACCATGAATGTAAAGATTTTTGCCCCTTTCAACTCTAAGGTAATAAAATTTGTTAATAAATAAAAAAATATTCATAACACAGACACCTGAGAAAATATAGCGATGCCATTTGTATTGAGATCCGTTGCCTGAAGTAATGATGGTGTCCGCCACGTTTCTTCCGAGGCTAAAATTTGCACATCGAGCTCATGTCCAACATGACCCATATATTTAGATGATCTGAAAGGCATATTCAACAAGGACCACTTAACAAATATCAACATATGCAAAATAAAGTTGTTAAAAATATTTTTTAAGATTAGGATAGGTCTTATCTATCAAAAAATTGGAAAATTAATTATAGCTCCCAAAAAGTTTGTAAAAACATCATAATGCATAGACTGGAGCATTTGGGGCATGTTTATTGTCAAATTAATCTATTTATTACTTTAAGTGTCAAATTGATTTATTTACTCTTTGTCTGTTCGTTATCTGTCTTGTTCGTTGTCTTTGTCTGTTGATTGTCTCTTTTGGAATATACTTCATTACATTCCAAAAGAGAATGTTTGTAAATAAATCAATCTGACACTTAAAGTATGGTTCACACTAATATATATTCCATTAATCCATTACTATTCACAAATGTGATTGTATTTCATCTATAATATTATAAAACTGTATACTATAGTCACTAAATTACTTAATAAACTGTCTTGCTAAATAATGTTATAAAAGTCAACATTATATAGTTATTTTACTAATTGAAATGTGAAATTTAAAAGAGAAAAAAGGACAACCCTTGCTGCCAATCACGCCAAACTCTGTGTCTGTTGGAAAAATTATATAATATTCCCATACTTACGTAGTCTTTATCCATATATGCTATTCAGAACACATTATTTACTTTTTAACATATTAGAGTGAAATAGTTGCAATAAATCAGTTTTGATTTCACATATATGATATTCAATTGTCTTTCTTGCGTGACGACTAAACGAGACAGAGGAGCAAATGAGGCAATGGTGCATTTGTGCTACGTAACCAATATACTAACATACAGAATATTTGGCATCAGATTAGTGAAATAAAACCACTGTTTCATGTTATGTTTGTTTATTTTTAAATAAATATCAGTACTATTATGCAGTGTAGAATACATATTTTATACACAATGTACGGCAGTGTTTTTTTTAATAATTACTAAGCTTCTGTACTATTTGACTATATATTTTTCATGATTATTTTTAATGTTGGACACATTTATTTGAGAAAACATAGCATTAAAAAACTGTAATGTTAATGGTCAACATTATTAACACATAAATATGATTATAAATAACGACACACAGTGCAGTAGCTAAGACCCCGAAGCTAAAGGGTGTGGAACATTCCCGGGCTCAATTCCCGGCAGGGTGTGGAACATTCATAAATTATTTATCTAATTGTGAATGATTTCTAACACGTTGTAATAAAAAAATCAACACCGATCAAATCTAATTGTGAATGATTTCTAACACGTTGTAATAAAAAAACCAACACCAATCAAATCTAATTGTGAATGATTCCTTACACGTTGTAATAAAAAAACCAACACCAATCAAATCTAATTGTGAATGATTCCTTACACGTTGTAATAAAAAAACCAACACCAAAAAATTACATCACAAATGCAATTGTCATTAAATAATGCCGTTATGAGAACTGGAATCATCATGATTAAATTATGCTTTTTAATTACAAAGACCATTGTCATTACATGATACAGATTTAAGAACTGTAATCAAGATTAATTTGTATGATCAACTCATTACGAATATATACACCAAGTTTCAGCTTAATTGGGTTATTAACCTCTGATCTATCATCGATCAAGGCGACTATTCTTCTCATGACCATTAAGCAACGAAGTGTAGAGTGTTCACGCAACTATTTGATTAAAGAGGGGATAAAGATGAAATTTTGACCCAAACTGTTACGGGCGACGAAACTTGGTTTCATCATTATGAGCCTGCATCCAAGAAGGAGTCGATGCAGTGGTATAAAAAGAGTACCCTACCCCCCTAAGAATTTCAAGATGTCATAATCGACCGGAACAAAGGATATCCTGCTTATTTACTTCAAAGATAAGGGTGTTTCTATAAATGGAAAGTACTGTCTATATAACCTACTGTAGCAGCATAAAGAAGCGTTGAAGGACAAAAAGCGAGGGAAATTAGCGAAAGGTGTGCCGCTTTTGCATGACAATGCCTCGTATACAGCCCCCGTTATACGACAATACCTCGTATACAGCCCACGTTATACGACAATGCCTCGTATACAGCCCCCGTTTCAGCTCAGACTTAGTCTCTTGTGACTATTATTTATTACCAAAAATGAAAAAGAAGCTTCGTGGATAAAAATTTAGCTATGCTCAAGACTGTAATTTCACCTTATTTTCAATATACATTTCTTTTAGAGAGTATAAATAAATTATCTCTTTATCTTATAATACATTCTCAGATGTATTAGGGTTAAGGGAGAATATATTAAAAAGGAAATATAGCACCATCTTTTTTGATCTTCCTTCCACACCATTCCATGACAGTTCATGGAATGGTTGACCTCCCCAAGTACAAACTGCTAAAAAAGACTGATATCACCCCAAAGAATCATATTGAGTAACAAGTAAGGGTACAGAAGTTGAGTTTAGAAATTTTCAGCAATATACCGGAAACGAAAAACTGTATGTCAAATTATACATTGGCATCCAATGTAATCTACTTTGTACAAAGTACTTCGACATGTATAGGTTATCTCAAAACCACTACTTCCGATAGGCAACTCATGGATAAAGCTGCTGAATCCAGTAATAAGCATTTAAAAACATATGGACTATATTTTACATAAAAATTTTCATGTGAATTATGTAATAAAGATATAGACTTTTTATTCACATCGGATTGACCTTGAACGCTCTAAAAAGAAAACATCAACATTTAGGAGGGAGACAGTGAATCTTCAACTTCCTGCAGAATCCCTTATTATTCTAATGAGGAAGAAAGTGACGAAAGAGAAAAAGAATTTTGACTAAATCAAACTATCTTAGTCATCTTGATATACCTTACTTAAATTAAAATAAATTGTAAATAGATATTATAATTGACGAAATAATCGTTAACGTGTAAAATATTTCTGATCGGGTTTCGAGGTCAAATAGTCCACCGTACATTGGAGGAAAGTTATAGAGCATGAAGGGTCATCTATACATATAATAAAAGAATAACGAGAAAAAAAATTGTTTTTCAAAGAAACAGTTGCAACATGTTACGCACATGATACAGACCCCAAAATAATAGTTTTTGCAATTTTTGTCTGTCTGATTGTCTGTTCGTCAATCACACAAAAACTAATGGACCGATTCTGATGGAATTTGTTAATAACTAATCATAAACGTCGTATCGAAAATATTTTTTATGGCTGAAAGATTTTTCTTTCTTCCACAAAAAAACCTGGTTCGAGTAAGCATTACATGAAAAATATAACTCTATGAATATTGACAACAATTTCTAGTGGCAAATAATTTTCGTTAGAGTATGATAAAATTAAAATATTCGAGTTTGCCGGGGTGTCCAAAATAAATATACTCCGTTTATTAAAATTATGACCTACAGATTTAAAATTCGGAATTAATATGATAAATATAAGTTAGAATATATAAAAACATTAGTTTTTTTTTCCAAAAAAAATAGTCTCACGCAGGGATTTGCAGGGGTGTCAAAAAAAATGTCATGTTTTCAGAAATAAAACCTACAGAGTTTAAATTTAAAATAAATGGGAATTGAAATAGCCAAAAATTCTAAATGAATAATTTTAATTGTAAAATCAGGCGCCTCAGTTGTTGGAAAAAAAAATAGTATGGCTGTTACGCGCGTAAAATATTCTTTAGTATTATTAGTTATATTAAATTTAATAATCAGCCAGGACGTAAAAAAATTTAAAACTAAACGTACAGTTGTATGATGTTGCACCAGTTCAGCAAAACGAACAGGCAACGACTATATATTGCATAAAACAAAACATGTTATCATTTTGTTTTTTAAATGACATAAAAAAATCTTATGTGCTGTATAAATCTATACTCATAGAAAATTTTATTGTGGTTTAACTGATAATTACAAATAAAAATTCAAATTCACCAATAATTACAATAAATTGGGGAAAATGAATTTTTTTTACAGAATTTAATTTATTTCACATAATTAATAAATTTTGATTCTGTGTGGATGTTTTATTATAAAAATTGGATATTTATTTTATAGATAAAAATAAGAAAAAATTGGTTATATTATATAAATACTAAGAAAAATTAAAATAAATATACATAGAAGTCACAGATCATATATTATACCCATTTTATTGGCATCACTGCAAAAAAAAAGGTTAGCTAATACAATATATTTATTGATATTGATTTAATTAATTGAATTGACATCCTGTTTGCAAAAGCATTTTATTGATTAGTATCATCAAACGTATTTTAATTTGATTTATTAAATGGCGACACTTATTTTTTTAAGCACACTGCGGGTTAGTTTAAGCAATGGTATATTAATTTCATTTATTAAATGGCCCTGCTGATTTTTTTAAGCACGCTATTGTTCAGTTCAAAAAGTACTTACCTATCCGATCAATTGAAATATGCCGCTGATTTCTTTAAGCAATATCTTTTAATTTTATCAATTATATATTAATTTGATCAATTGAAATTAGTAATTTTTTTTTAAGTTTAAAAACGAGACAATCTAGCCAATCAACGGTCCCTAGAGCCTGAAAGAATAAATAAGATTCTCCAAATCTGAACGAAGCAGAAATTTTGACAGATTGTGGCACAGAAGAAACGGTGTTTATACCACGTATACCACTTATCTCAAATAATTTCCCTCTTCAGTTCAAACATGCTCAATTCCCTCTAAATGTTTGCCATGATAATTAATCAATCACAGGGACAAACGCTCAGAGCCACAAGAATTAACCTCTGATTCAGCTTTTTGTTTTCCACATGTTCAACTGACAAAACATTACAATATTGTTTACAAAGAAATATTGTAAACTAATTAGGAATTTTGTTAACAATGTAAAACGTCACAGCCAGTAAAAGCTGCGAGCTGCGTCTATATCAAATTATATTTAATAATTATTAATATATTGTATTATACTACTGTGATTGCATATTAAATATAATGTTATTGATAAAATTTATTTATTAAAGATATAAATTGTTGTTATATAAATTGATATGTTATTTATTTATAAATTACTTTCCATATAAAGTAAAGAACATAATAATTTTGTTGACTTTGATTAAGTGATAAATTCATAACAAAGTTTTAATAATGTAATGATTAAAAAATTAGAGCACGTATTTGAATAAAAGAAAATTATTAAATAAAAATATTCTCAAATATATATGATGGCGATAGTATAAAAAAAAATTATCATTCTCAAAAGTTTCGAAAAAGTTCAGTCTAGCAAAAATCAATATTTGAACAAGTAACAAACTGAAATTAACATTTTTTTGAACATTATTAGGCTATCAAGCAAGATAAGAGTCAAAATTAATTTTTTAAATTGCTTTATGCTCATTTTAATGTTTTGTATTCTTCTAACATTCAAAATCAAGTCATTTTCATTTTATGACTGGGTCAAATTTCTATTTTCATTTTATTAAAGTTTTCGCAAAAATTTTATAAGCGCTATTTTTTGCACTTGAAGGGGTGGAGGTTTTATGATTTAGGCCTTCTGGGGACCCACTATGTAAACTAATAAGAATGTATCCTTTACACAGTACCTCAAGTGTGATGCGAAAACTGTATAATGACAGATAACTGACTCACTAACTCATTCACTAGCCACTTTCATAAATATAATTAAAAATAACAAGGCCAAACCTGGGCATGAAAGATTTTTTTATACCCAAGCATAATGATTACCCACATGTACATTTTTACTTTTTATTGTATCAACTAATTTTTAATAGTTTAATATTTATTCTTAAAACGATGTAAAAATTTAGGGTCACAAAGCAGACAAAGTCGCAAACAGCTAGTATATAATAAATAAATTCAGTTCCAAATCAAAATACTGACCTTTATTTTTTCCCATCGAAAACAGCAAAACTTTTCGGGGCTCATGACTAAGTAAAGGAAAAGCTGGTTGACTGACCAACTAATAATCAAATCTAGCCTCAACTGTTTGTTCTAAATTTGTAAAATTTTAAGACTAGGTTTATTTTATAATTTTAATTACATGGACAAAACATTTTTCAAAATGCCACATCTGAATAGAGAGACCAAAGGAGCAAGTGTATTTCACATATAGATCTTGTAAATATGAAATTTGGGAGGTAGGACATATAGAAAGCATTTTTCATTATTCCATTTCAAAGCAAGTAAAACAGGGTAATTTTGTTTTTAAATATTACACATTACGGTAAATACCGCATTGATCGGGTAAATACCGCTTAAATCTGCACCATTTAACGATAATGGTCTAGAAGACCACTAGGTTTAGCGCAAACTTGAGACTTTCATTGCCTGAAAAGAAAATTTCGTACTAGTTCCAAACAGTTCATTTACTTTGTCTTCTCCTTGTACTATACAAATTTTTACCTCTATTGCACTGATTTGGAACTAAATTTAAACTCATATAATAAACCTGAATGATTAATATTTCTTATTTTTAAATTTTCTGTGTTCATGTTACAAGTAGTAAACACAAATGCAAAACGAAGTTCACCATTCAACACTTGGCAATTTTTAAGCGGTGAAAAGGTGAGCGACCTTTAGAGATCAGCTTGTTTGCCATTCACAGTTGCCAGATGGTCATTACAACAATTCCAGGTGTTTTGCCTGTACCAGGTGTGCCTGATAACAATTGATGAACACTTTTGAGAGTACTTACCTTATATACAGAAAGTAATTTTTGTATATCATCATTCTATTTAATCATAATTTGGTTCCAATTTTTTAAGAGTTACAGTAGAAGTTTTTGTACGTTTGTCGATAAGGTTTGTTTATGAGAACGAATCATAATTATTATCTTATAAAACAAATTCCATGTCTCAATAAAATTTCAAATTCTAAATAAAACAGTCTCATAATCTCATCAGTTTAATAAACTCGAAGATAATGAATAATACTGTGCTAATAAATACTTTGAAAGAAATAAAAATTATGTTGAATTAAATATATAAGACAATATTAACTTACTGTTTATCACTTTCAGTAGAGAATTGCTTTTTGGCTGGTGATGCTTGGTAGCAAAATATATGATGTTTCATCTTAACGGATTGCCAATCTTCATATGAAAATTGTACTATTTCATTTTCTCTCACCTATAAACAATTAAATGAAACATAACTATTTATTGCACGTCATATTTTATTTCATTTACTCTGACATAACTTCATTTAACTTAATTTGATTTTATTGTTATTGATAATGCCAATAAGCTTTCAAACAAATTTAGTACATATTGCCAATGATAATATGACCATATTTACTTTTATTAATTATAAAGAATTATGTATAATAAGAAATCCCATAGACACAACCTTCTTTGCGTTGAGACTCCCTGGAATATAAAAAAATATATTCATGCCCATTTTTCATTTTTCTCATTGTTACAATAAAAAAAAACAACCAGCAAAACTTGGCTAGAAAAAAGTGATTTGTATTGCAGATTTTCAAGACTGCGATAATCACCCAATACAAAAGAATGTAGATGAGACAGGCAAAAGTTAAATGATTATTTCATATAATATATTATAAATATAAATGTATAATACTTAATATCCCTCTTTACATTTATATTTCATTGATTTTAATTACATTGTTGTATTAGTTTTAACATTTCTCTTAATTTTACAAATTAACTTTTAATTAGAGATTTAGTTAACATATCTGCAATGTTTTCTTCAGATTGAACTTTAATTACTTTAATTAATCCTCTTTTACTATTTTCACGAACATCGTGATATTGTACTTCAATATATTTAGAATTTTTAGTAAAATTACTGCTTTTTGCAATACAGGCAGTCTTACTACCGAATGTTAGGTTGAAGAAATATGTGACATAAATCAAGTCAAAACATGTTTTTTCATACATTACTATTATTTACTAAATATAAATCTATATGTAATATCAAAAAGAAAATGCTATTTTACTGAAAGTAAGACGTAAAAAATATATATATTAAAATAATTATTATTTCTGGTATTTATATTAAATTATTGCTTTTTTGATTAAGTGATTTTATCATAATTGAAAAAATATATATACAAGTAAGAAGCACAATAAATTAGACCTTTGGCTTAAAGAACGCATCAATTCTAGTTTGTTTTACTTCTTTTTCCTTGTCCTTGTTTTTCCCTATCATCTTATCATATAGGCCTCGGTAGCACTTATAGACATTACTAATTTTGTTGCTAATATAAAGACTTCTGTCAAAATTGGGATCATTTTCCTCAAAAACCTTCATTGTATCCTCTAAACTTGCAAAGGCTTCTGTAATTAAATTAAAGCTCTTTTTGAGTGCTAGCGATATTAATTTTTGTGTTTCTGTTGTTTCTTTCTGTGCATCGAATTCATGCGAGTGTGAATTTAATAAAACTTCCATATCAGCAGTAACTTCAATATTGAGCAATTGGTTGGCCAAATCAACAATATTATTATCCATATTTGGCTGACCTATAGTTGAAGAACATTTTCTTCAAACTCCTTTCAAATAGCTGAGTTTTACCTCTTCCCGTGATAACATTTCCAAAAATGTCTCATTTCCATACCGTCAACTTCGTTTACCTTGACTGCCTGCGAAAATGTTTGAGATAAAAGGCCTTAAAAGATACAATGACTCCTTGATACATTGGTTGCAACAAAGTGTAGTATTTCGAGGCAGAAATTGGTGTTAACCTTAATTAATGTAGTGGATAAACCACACTCTTTGAGTTTTAAAGTCTTAGATTTAACCTCCATTATCTTTCTCATTTTTTTCTGCACTATATATTATCAATTACAGTTTCGTTTACGCAGCATTACTACTAAGTAATTCAATTTCAATAAGTTCAAAACAATTTTAAACAAATAACAGAAACTTTCCGAAAAAAAAAATATAACACATACATGGCACGCATGCCCTTTGACTCAGGGGATCCCTTGTATGTCAAGACCTGACATTTGAAACAAAAGAAGTTTATATTGCCCAAACCTGGCTCAACTGTAGTGTGACATAATTCAAAACGACTTAGCACTTAAATAATTAACACTAAATGAAATATCAGGCCCTGTACCTGAACCTATATTAAATTCCTAAACCGAACGGTTTTAGTCGGTTCTAATTTCAAGTTAATCTCCACTAGAGTGTTGTACAATATTACATTTTTTAAATTATATCTTTCTGTCAGCTATTCAATATAATTAGTTTGAATTAGTGTCATTAATTTGTCTTTATAATTATAACCAATATCTAATCCTGTATATGTTTTTAATTTATTCAAACATTTGATTCTAAAACTCTTCGCTAACTTTGGTTTCAAATTATCAATATTCTTTTCATTTTTTGCTGTTTATTAATATATCATCTATAAATATCAACATGTAAATAAATTCATTCTTTCATTCTTAATGTATAAACAATTATCATAATTACTTCTTTTACATTTTATTCTCCAACAAATTTGTTAAAACATTAGTACCAAGATGTTGCCCCTTCTTTCAAACCATATAACGATTTATACAATTTATAAACTTTATCCGAATTTGTATCACAATTATAACGAAACAATTTATATCACTATTATAACCATTTGGCTGATTTGCCTAAACTTCTATACAATTCGTCCATTTAGAAATGCTGCCTCAACATCCATTCACAACTAGGAAATAAATATTATCAACATATTGTATTTGCTAAAATCCCTAGCTACTAACCTAGCTTTATATGTATTATTGTTTTCCTTTATATACATATATCCACTTTACATCAATAATTCTTTGATCTACTGGTCTATCAAATAATTTCCACATGTCATTTTTATTTAAATTGTCTATTTCTTTGTTCATAGATTCACTTCTGTTCATTGTTTCTTCAAATGTATTCGGCGTTTAAGTAGTTGAGCAATAATTTACATAAACATAATAATTAACAAAATCATCATTATAATAGTAACTATGTGATTTTTTAACTCTAGAGGAACTTCTTAATTCAATCTCATTAATATCTCATAAATAATTACCATGTTTATTCCCCATTTTATAATTTTCATTTTCACTTAGTACTATGATGCGACTCATCTAAACACATTTCATTAGATTATTTAACGCACTTTCCTTATGATTATATCTACATGTCTAGCCTATATTATTTTATTTTCAAATCTGAGCAACCTAACAATATTCCTGATTAAGCTTTATTGTACCATTTTGCTTTTCTCTATTGTTTAGAAGTTCTCACAAATACTTTACTTCTGTATAATTTTAAATATTTAACATTTGGCGTTTCTTTAAAAAATATCTCATAAGAAGTGTTCTTTTCTACAGATTTGTTAATGATATATTTTTTACACATGTTGCTGTTTTTACTATTTCTAGACAATACATTTTATTTACTTTTGCTTCTGATAATAAACATGTGAACATATCCAAGACAGATTTATTAAATCTTTCTGTTGTACAATTTAATTCATGAACCTAAGGAGGACAAGATATAATATGTATACCCTTCTTTCTCTTACCAAATCTAAAAATATTTGAATTTAAATATTTTTTACC
Organism: Druceiella hillmani; assembly: GCA_039881145.1. Classification (NCBI taxonomy): domain Eukaryota; kingdom Metazoa; phylum Arthropoda; class Insecta; order Lepidoptera; family Hepialidae; genus Druceiella; species Druceiella hillmani. The sequence goes on along the minus strand of JAYKKI010000047.1, from coordinate 16,777,546 downwards.
GTTGTCATATCTTAATACTTTAATTTTCTTATCTACTAAATTTTCTTCTAGATTTACATATTCAACAAAACAATTATATACATCAGACTTTGATATAATACAATGGACTTTTACCATTCTACTGTAATAATCTATAGAAAATATTTTTTTCCACCATAACTTATAATTGTGTTCTGTATTTCTAAAATCTCTTTTGCATGTTTTCTATTATTTTCGAAAGGTATGTTATGCATTTTACTTTCAATCCATTTTCCATATATCATATAATCCAAATCTATTTCTTTTGGAAAACCAATTAATAGTAAATTTTTACACAATATATTCAAATAATTAAAATTGATATGACCTAAAATACGATGCCATTTTTCTTTTAATGTTTTTGTACTTTCATTTTCTTTATTCACTATATTGGAATTTATTTCACCACTCAAAGTATTTTTTATATAACTTGTCGTATAATATAAATTGCTTTCTTTTACTGCCACAGCTATTAACTCATTATTTTTATTATAAATTTTAGAATTATGACCAAAAGTTTTATTTTATTACTAATTGTTACTTTAGAATAACTAATCAAGTTCTGTTTCATATCTTTGACATAAAATATATTAGGCACAATTATTTCATATCTATTTCCAAAAACACTTTATTCTACTTATCTTGGTGGCTTTTAATATTATACCATCTCCTAATTTAATATTTATCAGTATTTTTAAAATTGCAGATTCATCTAATAATTTATCATTTACAATGTGCAAATCATTGCACAACCACTATATAAACTCCAACTTACTTGATGTGTTTTACCAACATGATTTAGGTTTACCTTTGACGCATTTACACATGTTATAAATGAATATGTGTTGTTTACTTCTTTCGACTGGTAGGGATTCGTCTTCTATAACTTCAACGATAACTGCCCCGATTCTTCGCTGATTATCACGTTGACTTCAGCATCCTCGGAATCCTTCTCTGAATTGAAGTCATGTTCTTATTGTTTATGTTGATTTATTTGGTGAAAATTTTTTTTAACGTCCAGGTTTCCTAAAGTGGAAGCATTTGCCTTTCATTTGTACTGTAAAAATACTGGAGTTTTGTTCAATATTTCCATGTTGACTTTTATTTTCAGTTACTTTGAGTTTTATTCTATTCTCCAAATATTCAATGGTTCTTTCAGTTTCTGGCAACACGTCTGTTAAATCACCAGTATTGCCGTATGATGTTGGTAGAGCTCTCAACATAAAATTTAGTTTTTCTTGTTCGCTTATCGTTTCTCCAGCAGCTTTTAATTCATTAACGCCTTTTCAAATTCGTCGAAATATAAAGTCTCTTCAGAAAAATTTTGTAGCTTAATACTTTCCAGGTTATTTCTTTTTACAATTTGTAATGCAGTTGATTGTCTGAGGTTTATTTGGTCAAACTTATATAAGCTGTGTTGGTGTCTTCAATGTATTCTAGTTATTTATTCGAAATTGAAGTGTATATGTAATTCTCTGCTTTTACGTTTAATTCATCCTGACCGTAAGCAACTTTTATTCTTGTCGCAACTTTCTGACATTCTTTCAACTCCAAAAACAATAGAATAGGGTATTTGACTATATTTTTTTAATACTAAAGAATAAGTAATAACATTAAAAACGTTTAAACTTTTCATTACAAAGTTATAAAGCTCTTAAAAACCGACGAACTACGATTTGTGCAAAAACGCCCCACACAAAACACACTGAATTATGACATCACTGGCCCGTATTTAGCATTCATTATAAGGGAGTTTATTAAATATCTTTGGTATCTCGTTAAATATTGTATTTAAGTTATATTAAATATATAATATTAATTATATTATATATTATAGTTTTCTCATTTTTTGTGTGGAAACTAAATTCATAATAACTTTTTCTATTCAATGAAAAAAAATTGACACTTTTACCTATTTAAAAGTTCCGATTAATTTTTTGTTACATGCATTACTTTTTTCATCCCAAAGTTTTTTTAAACCTACTCTACAGTTTAAAAACATTTTTACCAAAAATATTGACATCAGTCAAATACCCTATTCTCTTCTTCCAATTTGAATATTCCAATTTTTTTTATACACATTTCGATCACAAACTTTGTAAACTATGGACCTCTACCATGTTAATATAAATTATTGTTCATTTATTTTAATATTATAAATATTGTTAGTTTAGATAACACAAATTATAAGAGACATAAATCATTACAACTTCTGAATGTTGTCACTCCTTCATCTTTCTCACACGTGAAACATATTTGTTCAATAATATGTAAGACGTCAGAACTAATAAATAATTGAAATGTAAATGTATAATAACTTCACACAAATAAAAAATCACACATAATGAAGTGAAATTTGTGGCTTCTGAAAATTAAAAACAAAAAATTATTGTTGAAGACTCGAATTAGTGTTTGTAAAAAAATTATCTTAAAATATCCCTCACCAACTTTCTATTGAGATGAGATAAACAGCCATAACAAAGTACAATATAAGACACTTCTACTTTTTTCACTGATATATATGTCATTAGTCACTCACATCTTATCTCTCAATGAAAAGAAACTTATAACCTACGATAATGAAAAAATCTGCAATAATCTTACTCCTTGTGTAAACCTACAGATATACTCATTACATATTATGTCAAAATTATATGTGTCAGAATTATATGTACTTTCATTAACATCTCTCTGTACTCTCCATATTTAGAAGCATATCAGACTCAGTTTTACATGCTAAGATCAGCACACATTTAATCTTGCTTGAACTATTGAATATTATCATTAGTTTCATTTGGGTATATAAAAAACTTACTAATTATTGGGTTGGGAAATCATTTTATGCAATTTTTATTATCATATTTTTATATACACATACAAAGAACTGTATATGTCTATAAAAATATGGAATTGGAATCTTTTTAAGCTTCATAAATTCACAGTTTTGAAGGGAAAAACTGAAGAGGGGCAGTGTCATAGTCACAAAAGGAAGAACGCAAATACTGTATTTAAAATTTTTAAAATCGGCTTTTTAATGAGGCAATTACATGAGGCAAATAAAGTCTATGACCTGACCTATCGCTTTGGGTATCCTGCAGCCAGTCAGGCTGCGTATGCTATTACAGTGTGGCATTATTTAGACAGTCCTGTAGGTATCTACATTCTCAGATGAACTGGTGGTGTATTGGACCAATTATTTAATGTGTGAACAAGTTAGATGCCACCTTGGTTGATTGATCTTATCATGGTTAATAATAATCACTAAAGATTTTAAGTTTAAATTATGTTTACAAAACAAAAATGTTTTTAGTTATTTAACTTAAAACATAAAGGCACCAATTTAGAGTCTCACTATTCATGAAAACAGATTAGGTTAGGTTAGGTAACATTGGCCATGTTGGGTATGAAACATGTAAGAATCCAGAGAGCAGAGGAGTAAAGTCAAATGAATAAAACGGATCTAGTAACAAATCCAAGTTAGATATAAAAATTTAGCCATTTCTCTTTAACCATTCTCTGAAATATAGGCTGATAACACACCATAAACACAACCATATTGTGATACAATAATTACACATAAGGACAACATAATGCTCTATTATGACAGTTTATCTTCTTTTGTTGGGATATAGCATTGAAATATAGATACAAAGGTAAAATACCCTTGCATTGTATACTAGCAGATTTTATAGTTTATTTTGCGTCTTATCTAGAGTCACTTATTCTTTCTAATTAGATCCACAAAAATATCCAGATGTACAAACCTCAGCAGTTTTGTAATAAGGTAAAACAGTATGTAGGAAATCTGAGCAAAGAGCAAGAATACGACCACCAGATAACAAGTGTTGCAACAATAATATTGCCACTTTAGGTTTTAAAACACCAGCTACTGCCAATAATACAGTCCGACCTTGCCAAGCACCTGCTTCTAAAGTTTCACTGGTTACTGGATATATAGCATATCTGCAAAAAATCATATTTATCACCATTTTAAAAAGAAAAATTCAGCAGTAACTGTGTATTCTTACAGTTAAATTATCTACTATTTAAATATATTGTAATTAAGCAGGGAAGTAGAACACAATATAAACTAATTTGATGAATTGCATAATTATGACAGTAATATTTAAACGTCCTTAAAATTTTGAAGATAGACTATTACAAACTCGAGATATATGATAGAATAACTTTATCAGATTGATTTTAAAGTCAGTTTGATTGGATTTTATTTAAGAAATTATAGAATTAAAACTACTTTATTTGAATAAAAAAAATTTAGTCTACAAAATAAAACTAACAAAAATGAAACTTTTACCAACTAGCAGGTGTAATTGAAATAGATCATGACCCTATTTTTCGACAATAATAGAATAGTTGCTGCACACTGAAATATTAATACTTGTTTATTTTGTTTAGAGAAAAATGCCCACACTGTAGAAATATCACGACGATACTACAAACCGACCACAACAATGGCCATTTCACTAGAATAAGAAATGTTTTTTGAAATACCTGTAACATAAACTAAAAGTCATATGGTGGGACCATAATCATAAATCTAGAAATTTTTATTCACACTTGAAAATGTTTATTTACTTATATGGCAGTGAAAATGAAATATTTGACTGTACTCAGACGGATACAAAAGTGTATCGATTCTAGCAGTCGAGTACATCGATAAGAAACTTTATTGTACACTTAGAGTTGCTTGTGGTTGAGTAATAAAATATAGTTGACTATTATTTAACAAATAAGACCAAACCCATGTTCGGAAAGCAAAATTAAAAAGATGAGTAATAGACCTGTAACTTACATTAAGTGTACATTAAAACAATTTAATATCAAATATTTGAATATATTATTCAGAATTGAAATAAAATTATCTATGTATTTCAGACTCAAATATACATATAAATATTTTTGAAGCACCCAATTGAATATACTATTAACATTGTAGACCCATCCCGTCAGATATACATCTGATTATTTTTTAATTTCACATTTTAGCACCTTTCTTTGGTACACCACTTAACTTATATTTTGTGTTTTTAACAGGATTGTAAACAAATATTTCTAATTTGAACACGCAAAGTTATGCTTAACATTCAAAATAAAAATTTTCATAATTCACATCTATATTTCAGTAATTATTGAGTATGACTTAAAAGTCAGCTTCCCATTTTGCATGATCTCGAAAAAATAATTTGGGGTACACTAGCAAACGAATGAATGGACAGTAGGACGGATGAATAGCATGTAGATTCTAAAAGAATATTCCATATATAGACACTATTACGTGAAAAGAAAAATAGTGAGATATAGGACTAAAAGATAACAAAAATTAAGGATTATGAAAAGACTTTTGTCGAAACCCTTAACAGAAGGAGTATTTTTTCTCCAGCTTTCTCGATTTCTAGGCATTTCTGGGATTAATGGACCCATTGTATAAGCTCGTTGGCCTATTGAAACAAGGTCCTCATTGAATGATAATGGCAGTTAATGTAAAGTGTATAACTGTACAGGCATACATCTGTAGATCATTAGCGTCAATATGATAATCGCTATTAATTTTATTAACAACTGTATCAATTTATATTGAAGAGGAATGGAGAAAGAACTCTGCTTGGAGCACACCAGCTGAGAGGTCAATCCACTCAGAATTAGTATCCGAAAATTCAACATAGTTATGTCGTATTCTGAGAATTCTATACAACATTCTTTTATCAAATTTAAATAAAATTTGTATTTAGTCGATAGAGATAGGGCATGGAAACCTGGCGTTAACGATGCAAGTATAATGAATGACAAGTTAGCATATATGAAATTGAAGTTGAAACTTCAATAGTGTTCTTCCCAAAAGAAATTTTTTCAACTTTTGTCCATATGTTAACAAAAAATACAGGATTTTTTAGTTTCAGACATACTGTTCAGCTTATTGCTTTATTTAAATAAAAATTTGTTCAAAACTAATTCATAGTACTACTAATAATATGTCCAATCTACAATGTCTTTCTACTTTATATTGTTGACGAAAATAATTAAAATGTTTTTTTGCTGTCAAAGATAGAAGAAACATTTTAAAAATGAAAACTTAAGTGTAGTCAACATTTAAATTTTCATTTTTAAAATGTTTCTTAATATATTGATAATTTTGGAATTAGTAGACTAAATTAAGTTTATTTTTCTGCATTTACCTTATATTTTATTTACCTGCACTATTGGATTATTTTAAGCAGATTATTTTATCTATATAATTGATTAGAGTTAGACAATGCAGCTATGCTGTCTAACTCTAATAAATTATATGGACCCTAACAATAGTTTCTACTGTAGATTCTATTCTATTCAGATATATTTTACTCTACAGAATCTAACAAAATATATTTTACTTTACACTCTATATATTTCTAATTTAGACAAAATGTTATTTATTTATTCTTTTCTAGGAAATTGTTTACCCACCTAGCAAAAATGACCCCTGTGAACCAAATACCAATATGTTGAACGAGTTAATAACATATTGATCAATATAAAGTTAAGCCCTAATAATATGATTTATATTATTTAAAGCAAATTTTTAATAGAGACAAAATGTTTTGGATTTTATTCAAATCAAAACAATAGAAACATCAATAGATTGTATGCTGACAATTTATTTAAACTTCTGATGTGAATGTGAAATGAAATAAAATTGAAAAGGATGAAGCAAGGAAAACAATTTGCATTCACAACCTCATGCTCAATTACATTCACAAAAGCCACATAAATATATAATTTTAATTTTTAAATCATTGTCCATTATTTAGTTACATTATAATATATATATATATATATATATATATATATATATGTATATATATATATATATATATATATATTATATATATATATATATATATTATATATATATATATATATATATTCATGAATCTAATTTTGCAGTCAAATTCTGGACAAATGCATAGTGGTTTTAAGACATACTTTCCTAATAAGAAGAACTACGTTTAGACTTTTCTATGAGCTTTTTAAAAGAAAGTTATGTTCTTTTAATTTCCTTTTGTACAAAAATAAAAACAAAGATCTATATTGTAAAAACATCTTTGTAGAGTATTAAGAATATGTGTTTCTTTTGTATTCACAATGGTACATTCTTTTATTTACAATGTTAAGTTGCATCTTACCTGTCACAATCCAAAATTTCCTTCATGGTGTTCACCAAATTTTCTCTAGTAGGTATACTATCAGTATAAACGAGTACATTAGGAGATTTAGTATTCACTAATGGACGACTCCCTTTGTTTGATTTAATGGAAGGGCAATAATTACTTTTGCATCCAGATTTTCCAGAGAGCTCAGACTGTTCGATGGTGTGCGATTCAACTAGAGTTTCAGATTCACTTTTAGGTACTTTTTTAGTAGTACTTATTATTCTCTTATGTGTTGTAACAGATTTTACTTGACTTGTGATACTAACAAATGGAGGTTTTTTATCTGTTGTTTTTTCAGTTAAGTCTAATGTAAGGCCTGGTTTACTGATTGCTTTTGTCTGCATTTCTACACAACTTGAAGCAGTGTATTTTTCAATGCTGTGTTTCGTTTCAACTTGACTTTTTGTGACTGGTTCAGGAATATTGGTGTGTACTTTTGATTTTTCTTCATCAATACCACCATTACCTATGATATGTTCACCATCAAAACACCTCCTATTATATTTTATTGTTTGAATATCTTCAGCCATTTTTGATAACTTAGCTAATATTGCTAACTGAATATTCCATTGAAATTTAGAGGCTGGTATTTTCCATATAGCTTGCAATTCATTAAACACACCTTTCAAAGGTTCACGAATTTTCATTAGAGTCCCCTTCATGAGTACAGCTAAAACAAATTTAAAATAATTAAATCGAACATTGTTTCTATAAACATTTTGTTTATGATAATACTTTGCATTCGTAAATTTAATTAAGATATAAAATTTCATACGGGGTTAGTAATTAGTAATTCGGACAAAAGATTAATATTAGTACGGTGAACTTTTATTGGAAATCTCAACATTAATTGAATTCTCACTCACACATAAATTTATTCTTATGGCTAAAAGCTGCATTCTCGAAATTGTCACAATGGTTTTACATACACACAAATGGAGGTTTTTTATCATTATTATTTATATATATATCATTACTATTTATATTATTTAAAGCAAATTTTTAATAGAGACAAAATGTTTTGGATTTATATCAAATCAAAACAATAGAAACATCAATAAATTGTATGCTGACAATTTATTTAAACTCTAATGTGAATGTGAAATGAAATAAAATTGACAAGGAAAACAATTTGCATTCACAACCTCATGCTCAATTACATTCACAAAAGCCACATAAATATATAATTTTAATTTTTAAATCATTGTCCAGTATTTATTTACATTTTAATATAATACTTAATTCATATATCTAACTTTGCAGTCAAATTCTGGACAAATGCATAGCGGTTTTAAAACATACTTTCCTAATAAGAAGACAGGGAGCTTTATTTTTGGAAAAGCTATGGACATATTGTATGTGTGTGTATATATATATGCAAATGCATATGTATAATTAATACATATGCTTTAAAGCAGCATATTAATTATATAAGAGAAGTTAGATACATAATTTTTAGGTTATCTAATCAATCTTACTTTTGAGAATCGCCATACAATTAGTACGGCAATGAAAAAATTTAAATATATGTCTAATAGGGTCCATAATTTTTAAAAAAATATTTCATTGCAGGGTTATATTACAAACTTGGCCAAATTTTCTATTAGGCTTTGGCAAACAATAAATTTTGAATATGTTTTTCTTTTTATACTTTTCCATAAAGGAAATAACAGACACAGTAGATCTCCGTGGGATTTATAAGTAAATAAAATAAGCAGAGAAAACAACGTGCTTTTATTTTTGAGAAACAACTTGGTTTACTTACTTTGTATTCGTATGACAGGCAGTTTATGGTTAATAATAAAATCACCGGATACAAACACCGATCCAATAATACTAAGTTTTTCAATGTTTGTTTTTAGAATTAAAGCTAAATGTGTGTCAACTTTCCATGCCACCAACTGTCCTATTGATTCTATCTGTAGAGAGACATAGAGCAGTAAGTTATTTCATAAATAAATCATTTTAACGTTATATCAGTGTGGTGACAGTAAAAACCATTTATTTTTTTTAAACTTCTCTTCTTTGGTGTCTTGAAAAATACATGTTTTGCAGTGGTATTAGATCATCTAAACTGTTTATAAGAATGTGTTATAGCAAAAGGTATTTTAATATTTCAGATCAAGTTCTACTTAATAACAAAAATATTTTCTCTGTTATAATAGTTTCTAATTATAATATTATTAAAGTTTCTAAGTTGACATGAATAATTTTAATGAACAAACATTATCTATGGCAGCAGATTAAAGGTATAATACTCGTCAAATTCCTTTCGCTGCGTGAAGTGTTCCACAAACAGGGTTAAGGGATACGGGATGCAGTAGTAATGAGTCACCTATATGTACGTACACATCCATAAATTAGTCATTACCTAGCAAACAGTAAATGCACGCCATAAAATTATGCTCAGACAAGTATACTGAGTTTATTTACAATTTGGACCTTCAAAATGAAAGCAACTCAACTCAAAAACATAACTTTTAGGAACCAGCATTTAAAGTTATAAACATACCGCATGTTCTGTAAATTAGAAGAATGCATTCTCTAATTTCACCAAGTGTAGGTGTATTTTATAATTAACAGAGAATGCTTTCCTTGGTTGTTTAATTGAATTGACTCAGTTTTCCATTGTTTTGTGTCATACCGGCAAAGAAGTTTAGACAAAATTATACAACTTTGGAAAAATCCATTTATATAGTGGTAAGTTTACCAGCTAATTTAACCTAACAGATGAACAATATTGATTCAATAACTTTAAGTTTAACGTTTTTAAAAGCCATATTTAAAAAATACAAAGTACTAAATTTAATTTAATGAAAGTTTTACAGATGTATTCTTTGCATTCTGAAAGTTAAGGAAGGTGATAGGTTAAGAAATTTGTATAACCTAACAGATAATTCAAGTTGTCTTATTTCCTTTTTGCGGCGAAAACAGACAGAGTAATCTGCACAGGGGCTATAGAAATGTGCAGTCTACAGAGACAATGCTTGCCTAAAATCCAGCAGATGAAAAATACCATATTAAAAATATAGCCATATTACGAAATTATGGCACTTCATATTTTAATGCTTTGACAATCACAGTACTTTTCAGAATTACGGTTTAAAAAGCCTATTCAATTTAATCATATTATATTATTAAAAACTCTACTATACTGTAATAAAAAAGAAAAAAAGATCTTATAAATTATCTTGGCTTATGTAAAAGAAAGCTCTTCGCTGAAGCCAACAACAAGTCTATTCATAAACAGGCACGCGTCAAACTGTTTTTCCGCTGTATCTGAGTCAGAGATATGTATCTAAATTCGTTAGTAATAAATGGAGTGTATCACATTTGCCTTTCCTGAATGTGTTGTTTTATAATTACTTTTATAATCAAATTGTAAACACACCGATATGGATAAGTAAAGATTGTCGACTGTAAAACAACTTGAGTACTCCTCTCATCTAGAGGCGAGGCTGGAAGGATTGTGTACCTATTAAGAATTCAAGTCCGGACAATGATGATGAAATTGTCTCAAACTTGAACATGAGGCTGTCCTCAAACCTGCAGGCAATCACAATGTTTTCAAGCAACCACCTCAAATACTAACGATAATTTGAGGACAACAAATCAACAAAATCCTCAACTATTTATTTTCCGAGAAATTATTGGTTGAAATTGATATGACAAATTTTACAGTGCCAAATTTTAAGAATTTCTTGCATTACTGATTGAAGAAACGAATTTCTATACTGCGCAATTTAAAAAAAGAAATTGCAAAACATAAACAAATAAAAAATCTAACAGGGTATCACATCGGAAAAATATCAGCACTGCAGAAATGAAAGTTTTTATTGAACTTCTATAACAAATGGGCCATTGTTCTTCCTTCTTTAAAATATTACTGTAGTACAAACAAAATGTATAATGTAATGTTTTGGCAATCACGTACGAGTTGAAATAAATTTCAATTGTTACGGTGTTATTTTCAATTAGTATAGTAGATAACTAACTGTTGTAGCGTGACGATTGAATTTCTGCCAGTACGTAAAAAAATGTTAAAAAAATACAGTGTCAAACTGTACGAACTATGTGAATCTGATGGAGTTATTGCCACATAATAAAAATTTAGATTGGAAAATCTAAGGAAACAATAATTTATGTCACACTACTGGTGTCTTACACTTACTTGAAGACTATCTCTATAAAGGGTATACAGTATACATGAATAATTTTTATAACTCTTATATCTATGGAACCCTACGAAATAACAAGAAGAGGAATCCCATAGGTATGGTAAATCAAATACTGAAAAAAAGTTAGTTTATTTAACAGCAAAATGGTCCTGTCATAGGACATAAATGAGAAGACAAAGGAGGAGTACTTACCATTTCAAACATGCATATTGTTGAAAGAGTAGAGCTGTCCAATCGCAATGGAAAACTTTCGATGAAATGGTATATAATTCAAGTTAAAATTAAGGAATGTCTGGTATTGACCGATCATATCAAATGCACTATACAGCTAGAAGAAAAACTATTAGATGGTCCAAAAAGGTTGCATTACATATTATAGAGATATTATATACTCAATGCACACAAACTTTTTCAAAAAGTAACTTCTAAAATAAAACTTACAAAGTTTAGAGAAGCACTCGTAGACCACGTTCAATGGAAAAGAGATTGAACCAGTTTAAAAAATTAGTTTCATTATTTGCAGAGCGTCTTATGAACCATGATGAATTTGTACCAAAGCTAAATAATGCCGAATTACATGTTACTTTTGTCCAATCTATGAAGAGAAGCCAGCCCCTTACTTGGAAAATTCTTTTAAAAATTATCACAAAAAATAAAAATGTTCTTTTGCTTGTTAATATTGAATTTATTAACTTTGTATAATTATATTTTCTGTTCATGAAGACCAACCCTCATTTTTTATTCCTCTTCCTTGAGGCTATCTATTCATAAAAAACAGACTAGGAGTTGTCTCGTAGCTAGCATCCTAGACAATAACGCCAACTACGGGAAAACTCAATAGTTCGCAATCAATATGTCCAGGTGGTATTTTACTTTTCAGTAGGGAAAGTTGCAGATATGGATGCAAATAATATAATTTTGCTTGTTTGCAATCTATGGGTGATGTGATGGACAGCTTGATTATCACATTAACTTTATAAAAAGGAAAGATTTGTCTATTTATTTAGGGTTTTATACAAATATTGCTAATCGGCATGAAACTTTCACCGCAGTATAATTTGTAGTGTCTAGATAGGTATAGCGTATATAATCTTTTTTTAATGTGTAGTAATTATTGGTAACAATTTAAGTGGAAGGAGTTGAACAGGTGCATTTTCAAATTTTAAACCGTTATAGATACATTAGAATAATGTATCAAGACATTTTAGACAACATGAAAATCTACAAAATGGATGGTTCAACAACGTATGTGCCTAATTATTACAGACTGCCTATTCTGACCAATTTTCAGACCATAGAAGTAATTTTGTGTTAAAAATAGTGAACCGACGCCAAAGTACCAAAATAAGCCTAACAGTGCTTTGGATATGATTACGTCATTTTTGTAAGTCACTATGAAATTTACTGCAAGTCTTCAGAATTTTGATACAGTTGCCAATCAAATCAAATACTGTAGCGATCCGAGTGCAGCACACTATTAATTAAAATATAAAAATTTGCGTGTACAGACATACACATGCAAACTTGGACTGTAAAATACAGTTTATGCTGGAAAATTAAAACCAAATATCTCAAAGAAATATGTTGATCCATTCCTCATTCCAATACGTATTCTTCTTCCAGTATGTCCACAGACATCAGTAAGCTTTTTCCAGTATGCATATACTCATCTTTTTGCATGTATTTACTAAACTCCATTTTCCATTCTCGTTATTCCATCATTTTATATTCTTTCACTTTGAATTTCATAGAAAAACTTCTTTATTACAAAGTCCATGTGAATATACTGAAAAATGTTAAATGAGAGATGCGTCACACAGAATGCTTCTCTCATTTAACATTTTCAGTATATTCAAATGAACTTTTCTGTGACGAACAACTGAATTGGCCATAAATTCGAAACATAAGCCTAATGTAATCTATTTCCATTTTCACTTTATCAATTTTATCCATTTATAATGTCTAAAACCCAAAAAACCTCCTACTCACTCTAACCTATCTATTAAAATAATCATTCAATCCAAGTAATACCTATATTTTAATTTAAAAGTACACCCACTCTGGAAAATTTGTACTTAATGTAAAAAAATTTACAATTTATATGCGTGCTTATTAAGAATTGTGCAATCAAAGTGGCAAAAACAATTCACTGAAACAAAAATTGCTGAAAAATTTGAAAAAGTCTCAGCGTAATGATTACAAGAGGCATAGACTACATAAATCAATATGTATTGAAAAAATTGCATGACACAATTAAAAATATTTTTCACTTTGCCTGGATGAAAGCACTCACCTATCCGACATCGGCCAGCTTCTAATTTTTGTTTGAACTATTCAAGAGGATTGCAGTGTAGAAAAGGAGATGCTTGATCTAATTCCTCTCCATGGTACAACCAAAGGTACATATATTTACATATTATTAATGTTGCATATAATTGAAGTTGCATATTTACATATAATTGAATTGCATATTTACATATTATTGAAGTTGTAAATAAGGTGGTATCAGGCTATAGAGGATTCGATAAATGCTCCTGTATTGTCACTATCCAGATATACACTGTGCCAGAGCTATGATAGCAACTAAAATTAGATTTGCGGAACTCTTAAAATAAAACAATATAACTGTCTTGTGATACACTCATCACTTGTGATGCATTCTTCACCAAAGAGGTCTATTTGGAAAGTTCTTCAAATGAATGTTATATTGTAAGAGGGAGGAGGTTGTAACCCTGCTTTGACTCAAACAATTTTCTATGTATGGCGAATTGTTTTTCTTTACTTTATACCGATATTCGTTGTTCAAGTACCGGAAACTGTCTGCAATGTTTCTTCACTCTACGCAAGGAGTTTCCACTTATTCTTCAAAATGGAGTGAGGTCCAATACTATAGAACTGGAAAATCAAATCTATCAGACCTTGTATTTGTAACTTCAAATTTATAAAAAAAATAGCAGCTTAAAGCAACTTTTCCAACATGAAATTTATAAAATCAAAATATAGGTATTCCCTGTCTGATTAGTCACTTACTCAGTTGCTTCGTTTGTCAACCACAAATATTAATGTTAATATTGATAAACTGGTTAGTGAAAACCAACATCCCCAAAGTTCCCATTAATTACTTTTATATTTGTATAAATAAAAACAATTAAACAAATAATCACTTTTTTTGTACTTATTACAAATCACTGATAAAGTTGCATACGAAGTATTTTATGATGCGGCATTCACGACCGCAATTTTATTTATAGCCCATTATGAATGGATTCACATTCATTCATTCTTTCTTAACTAATGCTAACTTTATCAACTAAGGGCTCTGTTTTCTAAATTTTGTTTGCGTAATAAACGAATCGATATGGTCATTTTAGAAATTTTTATTAATTTAACCTCGACTACGTCTCCAGTGATGAGATTTTCTAATTAAAATTTAAAAAGTTTGTAATTGAAATACGAAATCAAAATATATAATGTCAATAAAATGGTCACTTAACAGTGGTTCAACTTAGCTTATGCCACAATTAATATTAGACGCTACTTAAATTTAAAAAGTAGTTAAATAGTTTAAAAAGTAGTTAAATAGTTAAAAGTAGTTAAATTTAAAAATTAAGAAGCCACCTGGAACTGAAACATTTTTTTCCGGGTGCTGGAAAGTCAACTAAATTTTATTACTTTCTCTCTTACTGTTATACTGAGGAAAAATAACTAATATATAGAAAAATTAGATTAGATAGACTCAAGATTTATTTCAATGAAATTTTGTAAGTATAAATTTCACGCAAGACCAAACCCTTGACCGAAGATTTATGTTTAGAGATTTTATTTTTTACAACTTTATCTTATGAAAACATAAATTTTTTAAAATGACTAATTATGTGACAAAAAGATTGATTTATTAAATTTAACTGTAAATCAAATTAACGTAATGTATCTTTACTTTGTTTACCGCATTTCTGAAAAGATAATGTTACAATTTTAATGAATCTTAATTTATTGAGCCATAGATACTCATTTTGTTTATATGTAAACACTTAAAAAAGGATCATAAGCATTAAAACTCGATACTAGACTATTATTCGTTTTGCCAGATATAGACAAATTCAAATAAATATGTATAAAGCATATGTTGTATTACTATATTTTTTGAGTTTTTTTAAGAGCTGCGTTTTGGCATTTATTTTTCTCTCTTAAGTTGCTTGCCTTTTAAACAATTTTGACATACCATTCTATGTAAGCTGTAATATATTTTTATATTGAAATTATAATATAAATATGAACAATAATTACAATGTAAATATTATCTAATCCACAGACTAAAATATGAAAACAGTATTATTTCAAACGCATTGTGACAGAAGTATTTAACAGTTGGTAACACTGACAAATGATAGCAAGATAATATAAAGTAAAGAAAAAAATATAAAGTACATTTACAGATACTCTGTTTACATTATTAGTTCTGCATATTCTGATATCCGAATTTTGCCCAATGCGGGTTTGTAATTTTGTATACATGTAGCAAAATGCGATGTGCATGCTTACATTTATGTGTAACTTATATTTTACTGTTATTTTTCAGCTACCATTGGATGGATTTATTAGTAATCCATGTTTTACATTGCTAAGTTCGGATGCTGCTGACAATGAAAGATTACTAAGCCATACAATGTTATGCTTTGGTTGGCCGATCTGTGAGAATAACACGGTCGATTTTTTCTTCATGGCGTTCTATACATCGCATGTGTTTTCATTTATTTACTATTTAACACAACATGTTAAGACAGTATACAATATGTTAAGACAGTATAACAAACATTAAGTTATTTTCCCCTACTCCGTCTTAGTTGTACAATACATACAATGAGCGTCTGCAATATAAAGAATTTTTCTATAACTGTTTGACATAAAATTAATTCTCACATTCTATATTGTGTTTCTCAATCGTACAACAAAAATCGATTAACACAATTCAGTAGTTAAGTCATAGGAATAGTTTTAAATGGTTTGTTATTTTCACCAAGAATTCACTACAATCAATATACATTGGCACATTAACACCTTCGCATAAAGTTATTTTATTTCTTAATTACAGACATGTCAAGTGGTCAAATCCAGATGCTACATTACCTAGTATATTACTATTGCATTTCTCAATAATACCTATTCCGAATTTATTTTCACTTTGTTTATAAGATTGTATGTAGATGCTGTAGCTTCATGCGCGTGTTTATCTCTTATGGAATCGATTATCGGAGTCTGCTCTTATGGACGCTTACGGAGCTCTTATGGAATCGATTATCGGAGAGCACTGCCGTCAAACGAGATATGGACCTGGACATCGCGTCTACAAAACCACACACTCGATTGTTTCGGACATCACTAAAAATGTTCCAAACAAGAAAGGCTCCGGCTCAAGAAATTCTTATGAAGAAAATTGGCCTACTTAAACAGAGAATAAATATTCTTACTGAAGCAAAGGGCACTGGTATAGCGAAAGATGACGAAAAACTACAGAAAGAATTGAAAGAAGAAGAAAAATGTTTAAAGAAAAAAAGAGACAGTGCCAAGCGTGCAAAAAAATTTCAAGCCAAAGAAAAACTTTAGAACGTCAGAAAAACAATCCTACTGCAGTAAAACCTCGATCTGACCCTGGGAAACCCCCTTTGTTTGACTCACAACTCTCCTGGAGACCATAATTATCATTGCTATTCATGGCAGCGCTGCTGATGAACACAGCCGAACAAAAATTATTAGGAGTGGTCTCATTCTATCTGACCTGCATGAGAGGCTGTTGTTGATGGGATTCTAAATTTCTCGAAACACCACATATCTTCATTTATAACCACGCTTTTCTAACACTCAAGAGGGAAGGAGGCACATACGTACCATACCCGTAAAGTTAGCAAGATCACAGACCAAGATGCACAAAAAGCACGAGGATGGAGAATTCTGCATTGCTATTAGGTCCTTGGAATCTCTCGTGTCGCTTCTGGGACCGCAGCAAGTATTTATTCTCTCTCAAGATGATAAGGTCCATGTACCAATAGGTTTAAAGGCAGTGAAAAGTCAGAGCCCTCTTTTAATGCATATGGAATACAGAATACTTTTACCTAACTATGACTGGGTCATGGCAGAGCGGCACAAACTTATTCATTCTATATACGCCGGCATCAACGTGTGGATTGTTGACGCCAGCATCAACGCAGGATGGATGAGCCGAACGAAAACTCGCATTATCGGAAAGTCAAGAACTTTGCCATTCAACACTTCAAAAAATACAATCTGTACGCCCTGTTCATATTGACTAATGCTCCTAGGCGGAGCACATGCAATCGAGTTGAACGACGCATGGCGCTCCTCAGCAAACGACTATCAGGTATCAACCTGCCGCATGAACATTTTGGTTCTCATCTCGACAACAGAGGAATTACTATTGATGATGATTTGGAAAAATGCAATTTTCAGCACGCTGGGAAGACACTTGCTAAGGTCTGGAGGGAAATGAAAATTACAAAAAACTATGCTGTTTCGGCGGAATATAGAAAGCCTGAAGATAGCTTGCAGGACCCAGAAGAACCTAATCAGGCGTGGTTTAGCACTCACTTCCGTGAATTTCTTGCAAGTGATTAAATGCGCGGACGAATAATGCTATTCCCGCTTGAGGATTGCATTGAAATCTGTCTTTCCGGATACTTTCCTGCCGCCACCCTGCCCAATCCTTCAAAAACCCAAAGCAAGCTCACGGTATTTAGTCAGCTCGACAAAGGATCATGCAAGTTTTCACCACTTCTTGTGCACCAGATCAATGGACAACCTTCTTGTGAGGTTGTCCATTGATCTGTTGCCTCCTCTTGAAGGGTTTAAGCAGATGCCTTACGATTTCTTTTAGAGTACCAGTACAATCCGTCGTCAAGCCGTCCTCAAGAACAGAATATGTGCAACCTGTGGGATCTATTTCACAACAGTGTGCAAATGCACAGTCGCTACATGCATGGCAAGACTGGCAGTGACCGTCGTGAAAGTAGAGTGCGGCCACACCAATTTGTTCTAAATGAGCATCTCTGCATTGTGCGCCGCTATGAAACATCGTCTGAGGATACCAATTGGCTCTACGAAGACGAAGTTGATACAAGTGGTTTAACAATTCCGAAACCCTCTTCGTCTGCTCTCTGAATGCCCGTAATAAAAGGAGTCTGAGTGATTTGATTTGAGTCAATTGAATTATTTTTTTTAATTATGGCTGACTTTATTTTAAATTTTTTATTAAGAATACAATTTATTTTGACTAAAATGTTTTATTTCAGTTAGGTGTCCGTTTCTAATTGCCAAAGGTTAAAATAAATATGTTATTTTATTTTAAGAGTTTATTAGTAAAAAAAAGATAAAATAGGAGAAAGCATGGGAAGAACAATGGTTGGACGAAGCCAAAAATGTATGTACAGACAGGGCTAGGTCAGGAAAACGGCATAATTAAATGTAAGATTAGTAGTAAAAGTTTATTAGGCCAATTTTAACATATTTTTATAATTTTGAGCCCATTTTAACATATTTTAAACATAAGCAAATGTTTATTACATTATGTGTAAATAATATGAATAAATAAAATAAACAATATACGCATGTCTTACTAGTTAGAAATCTCTTGTTTTATTTATTATTACTGCAAAAGCGATTAAAACAATAACAAAGGTAGTTTAGCGACTTTCTGGTACTTTGCGCAACATAATTGTGACTTTTAGGTAAAAATGGTCACTTGGGTGTTACGTAACGTTTAGGGAGGGGGAGGAGGGGTAAAAAACGTTACGGCGTGTTACATGGGGGGGAGGGAGTTCCAAAAATCTTTAAAAATTGCATTACGTAATACTTGAACACTTACTAGAAATCGAACCGAGGACTTTAGGTAGGCTGCTGCTCTGAACTCAAGATGGTCATTATACATTTTATACTATAATTATTTAAACTCTGTTTACATTTTACAGTACATTTACATACCAGATGAGTTTGTTTAAGGCTTGATTTGGTTTTTATCAGTCAAAAATATAGAAAACATTGAGATCTATGCGGTATCCATGTTGTGTTTCACTTATTATATTAATCTTACAATGGAAAAATAAAGAAAAGAGAAGTACATACATGCCTTCTTTTTTTTTATAAAAGATTGTTAAACTTGCAATGTAGATGTTCCAACGAATTCAATGTCTTTCATATTCATTTGAACAGATGGACATTTATTCCCAAATTCATACCCAAGATTCTCATTAAATGTTTGCCAAGAAGCATGCAAGAGTGAATATACCGTGCAGAGAGAAATCTCATGTATATAAAACATAAATGACTGCTACATTCAAAGTATTAAATCTATTTCAATTATCTCGTAAAGGATAAATGTGAGGTACCTCCTTGTACGATAAAATGTGTACAAAAATGTGGAAAACTTGTGAAAAATATGATGCATAAAACCACTAAATATTTTTGTCATAAATATTTGGAAGTTGGTCATGTCATTTGACTTCCATATTTAAGGCTACAACAATTAAGAGATTAAATATATTGCTGCCTCAATTTTTACTCAGAGCGTCAACATATTCTTTTTTATGCAAGAATTACTTTTTCAACGTCAATATAATATACATTTGACATGTGTTGCATTTCGACTAATTCTTATGTTGAAAAGATGCTACTTTTTGTATCAGTCTAGGCATACTATAAAGTTAATAATTATAACGCATTATTAAACTATGCATACTAGATGATTTTAATGCATCATAGAAATGCTTTATAATAGATTTACTCGTATTGAAGGTTGGTACACTCACAGATGGCAGTGCCGTTTCAGTTACTGTGTTACGCTTGCATTTATTGGTGTAAATATTGTGTTTTCTTATTGTTTTTTAAACAAATCTGTATTTATAGTATATAAGAAAATAAATAAATAGGTATATTTTGTTAATTTTGACAAAACCCCGAGCTCCTTGAACCTATTTCTTATTTATTGTGAATTTATAGATACCCAGAATTAAAAAACTAGCAGTAAGATGTGCTACGAAAATAATATTCAAAAAATATTTAATTATATATTAATGTATTCTATAATTCTTAACTATTTTTGATTATTAATGACAATGTTATTTAATTAAGAGTCAAAGTATTTTAGAAATATTATTCCAAGTATTTTAGAATATCAAAAGTATTTTAGAAATATTATTCCAAGTCAACTCATAATTTAACTCTTAGTATTTTTATTGTTATTTATTTTTTTATTACACATAAAATTGTTCTGTAATTATAAATTTATCAATATTGTTTAATTAAATAATATAGCTAGAATAATGAAATTCTTACAATTAAAAACCTGAAAATGAACTATTTTTTTTCACATTTTTGTGATTTTTTAGTTTCTTTTTAGAGCTTTTTAATATTAATAATGAAGATTTTCTAACAAAATTAAAAAATTAGCCATGATCCATATTTATGGGAATTAAATGAAACAACACGGGATTTCATAGCTGTAAAAGGTACACTACAAAATGATAATGTTAATTTAGAAAAGTCAAACCATATTTATAAATATAAAACAAGATTTTGTACAGAGAAATTATTCAAAGGGTAATTTGAAAAATGGAGAAATTCAACCTCGTGGTTTTTTTATACAGAAATCAGTATTTTATGTTCCAAGCTTATTATTTCACAGTAATAACATAGCAATATTTCACACTTTTACAGGAGTAGGTTTCCGTGACTGGAAAAACTCAAAGGCCCGCGTTGAAAAAGTCGCAAAAACTCAGATTTTCATAAAACTTGTGTTAGTCAATTCAAAATCTGAGGACTCAGGATCGAGTAGGTTGATTAGTTTTACAACAACATAATGAAGAAACCTTGTACTGAAAAAAAATGTTACATCGAGTGGTTCCAATCGACAAATCACTTGCAACAAGGGGCCTATTCATTTGAAGGTATTCAGAACAATTAGGGATCTGTATAATGATAATTTTGTAGGAGCAATGGAAATTCTTGCTAAATCTTATTTTATTTATCACATCCTGTTTTATCTGATCATTAGAAATATTTTGCTTATCCAGGAGTGGAAGTATATCACATCTAACCACAAAAATCTACAGAGTTATATTGTTAATGTGTGATCAAGTACCAAAACATTTACTGAAGTCCAAAATGCAAAAAGTATTATGGAATTATCGTAGATTCTGTAATTGACATTTCACACATTGGTCAGCTCACAATTATTCTTAGATATGTACATAAAAATGAAGAAATAGAAGGATTTATACCAAATACAGGACATAAAGCAAAAGATATTGAGAATGCTATTCTCAATGTCCTATTGTCTCAATGTCATGAACTGTCATGATCAATCGTAAGGTAATGCTAGTAATACGTCTGGTATATTCAGGCGTTCAAGCACAAATTAAAGCGATTAATCCTTTGGCTGAGTATGTTCCTTGTGCTGCACAGTCATTGAATTTAGTAGGTACTTGTGTAGAAGAATCAGTTTCTGAAGGAGTTGACTTTTTCTCTACTTTGCAAGAGCTGTAAAATTTTTTTTTAAATTTCTAATAAACTTGATACATTACATTTTATTGCAGAAAGTACAGATGAGAAACCACTAACAAATTCTGACGCTACTGGATTACAAAAAAAAATTGATATGCCTAAAAACAGTGATCCTAGTCATTGTTTGGAATACAATTTTAGATCGATTTAATGTTGCCAGTAAAAAATTTTAAAAAACAATGATTTATCAACCATTGTTGAACTTTACTATTCTCTTGCTATATTTATTCAAGATATGAGAGGTAGATATTTTTCTTATTATGACAAAAAAGCAAAATTGCTTTTTGTAGTGTTTGTGTTTTTGTTGTTAAAAATATGTTGTTAAAATTACGTGATACTCGGCGTACCAGAATTCAAATACTGCGATAGGATGAATCGAGAGACACAGTAGATAATTTTATTTTAGACAATTTCTAAACTAATATTCATTACCGCGTTTTGGATACAGCGTAGAATTAAAAAAAGCATACCAAAAAGTAAATTTAATTTTTTTTGAAAATCTGCCCAAGATTGACACACATAAATTGAGAAAACGAACGGCAAAATTAGTCAAAAAATATTCAGATGATTTAGAAGAAGAATTAAATACTGAATGCATTCATTTTTATCAAATAAGAATGAAGATATATATTCCGCATCAAATATAAGTGCAATTTTAAATTCACTCTCAGTATTCCTGCAACAAAAAATTCTGAAGAAAGATCACTTTCCACCTTGAAAAAGGTAAAAACTATTTACATGTAAGCGTGAAATTTATGTTTACAACAACATAAATTTCACGCTTACATGCAACTATACTTTGAACAATGCTAGTGTAAAATATTTTTTGTTTATTATTGTTCAAAAATCACTTTTTATATTTTGTAATTGAAAAAATGCACATGTTTCAGCGTTTAATTTTTATGTTGCCAATAATAACGAATGACTAATATTTTTTTAGAGGAGGTTATTACACATACGAAACAATAAATATATTAATAAAATTTATTGTTTCATATGTGTAATAACCTCCTCTATAACTGACATTTCGTTTGCCCACTCGTCGAAAAGAAACGAAATGTAAACACAAATAGAAGAGATCTAACTACTGAACAACCTCAAACCAAAAATGATTATGCAGACATGGGCAGATCCGAGAATAACATGAGACAGAACAGAACCACTCGCCAGAATAGAACATATACCGAAACTCTTAGTCAAAACCTTTATAAAACACCCCCACTGTTGATACAACCGCGACAAACATATCAGTGGAGTATGTACTTTTAAAACAAACTGAAAAGTTCGACCTCATCATTCAACAAATGAGTACTCTTATGAGTCTCATAGCTAAACTAGTAGACCGACTCTCAAAATGATTTCATTACGTCTAGCTACTATTAACATAAATGGGTTAACACCTAATAAACACGAAGTGGAACTGTTAATGAAGACACATAACATAGACATACTCCTTATCTCGGAAGCTCATTGTACCATTAACACGTACCTCAGCTTCAAAGATTATCAGTGTCATTTGACACCTCATCCAGATGGTAGAGCGCACGCCGGAACTGCAATTATAATTAAGAAATCTATAAAATATCATCAAATGCCTGATTATAAAACAGAACATATACAAGCTACAACAATAGCTGTAGAAGACAAAACTGGTTACCTTAACATATCTGCAGTGTATTGCCCGCCGAGACATGCAATAAGTGAGATGATGTTCACTGACTTCTTCAATACTCTAGGGAGTCGTTACATCGCAGGTGGAGACTGGAATTCGAAGCACACTTATTGGGGCTCTAGAGTGACGACTACCAGGGATAGACAATTAAAGTCAATGTTGGATAATCACCATAGCTTTGCCATAACAACTGCAGAACCAACATATTAGCCAAGCCATTCTGACTGACTCCCTGACCTGCTGGACTTCTTTGTCGCTAGAGGACTCTCTAAGGAATATCTTAAGGCTGAATCATGTTATGACAGTCCATCAGACCATACACCAGTTATACTTACGGTAAGCTCTGGTTTGAAAGAGACAACGGACCCCATTACTCTCTATAATAAAAGCACTGACTGGGAACCCTTTGGGCAGTACATAACAGACCATATACAAATGAAGGTAGCTTTGAAGACAGTTGATGATATAGACGAAGCGACAGAATACATCACAAGACTAATCCAGGAATCCTGTTGGTTGAACACTCCTTGGGAGATCTCAAAATTGAAGACTACTAACTATCCTGCTGAGATCAAAATGGCAGTACTGAAAATCAACTCACCTCGATGTAGATAAGCAGAACTTCCATGTAGCGAGTAAGCAACTAAAAGAGATCTTGACAGAATGGCATAACAACACGCTCGCTACGCAATTGGAATCCCTAACACCTACTCCACAAACAAAATACTCACTGTGGAAGTTTACCAAAAATTACGACAGACCGCAACCAACAATACCCCCTCTGAAGTGCAACAGTGGTTGGGCAAGGACACCTCAAGAAAAAGCAGATTGTTTTGCCAATCATTTAGCAAAGGTATTTAGCCCGAATCCAAACCCGGACGGTGAGACTGAACAAATTGTGGACTCAGTTCTGCTTCAGGATTATCAGATGTCGGAGCGCCCGTGCCCCGTAACGGTTCATGAAGCTTGGCGAACGATCAGAAGTTTAAAAGATAAAAAGGCCCCTGGCTTCGACCTAATTACTAAAGAAGTATTAAAACAACTACCGAGAAAGGCAGTGGTGTTCCTAACAGTATTGTTTAATGGCATCTTAAGAGTCCAACACTTTCCACAGCTGTGGAAAGTATTGCAGATACGTCTGATACACAAAGCTGGCAAATCACTACATGACGTCTCGTCATATAGACCTATTAGCTTGCTCCCAGTATTATCAAAAGTCTTTGAAAAGCTTCTTCTACACAAAATCAAACCAATACTGGATAAGGATAACATCATACCAACACATCAGTTTGGCTTTAGATCTCAGCACTCTACGGTGGAACAGGTCCACAGAGTGTACGATAGGATAAGAAAAGGATTAGAAGAAAAAGAGTACTGCTCCTTAGCATTTCTGGATATACATCAAGCATTCGACAGAGTATGGCACAGAGGCCTACTTTACAAAATTAAGACCTACCTTCCACACAGCTACGTGGAATTGCTGAAATCATATCTCTCAGATCGAATGTTCCAAGTGCGAGTAACTGACGTCACATCTAAGCTCTTAGAAATTCAAGCCGGGGTTCCTCAGGGATCAGTGTTGGGCCCAGTGCTATACACTATCTACACAGCAGACTTACCAGCAACAGATGGCGTGACTACTGCCACATACGCCGATGACACTGCAATCTTGGCCAGCAGCGCAGATCCTGTGGTGGCTTCTGAGATGCTACAACGAGGACTGGACAGCATATCCTCATGGCTGAACAAATGGCGAATAAAAACTAGTGCTACAAAATCTGTACACGTTACCTTTACTCTGAGAAAGGGCGACTGTCCTCCCATACAGCTGAATCAGACTACTCTGCCACACACAGATAGAGTAAAATACCTGGGCATGCACCTGGATAGGCGTATGACGTGGAAAAACCATGTAAAGAGCAAAAGAGATGAACTCAACATTAGATATAAGAATCTCACGTGGCTGATTGGACGGAACAGTACTCTGTCAATCGATAATAAGCTACTAATATATAAGACAATCCTTAAGCCTGTATGGACTCATGGCATACAATTGTGGAGCAGTTGTAGTAGTTCCAACATCCTGATACTGCAGAGAATGCAAAATATTATACTCCAATCTATATGTGATGTACCATGGTTTGTTACCAATGCCGAAATACATAAGGAACTTCAAATGAACACCATAAAGGAAGAAATCCTGTCGGCTACAGATAAATATAGGGGGAGGCTGGAGGCCCACCCTAATGAACTGGCTGCAAAGCTATTAACGTGCACTTATCAAAAGCGATTAAAAAGGAAAGATATTTTGAGTTCCTAAGGAAAGAGGAGATGTTCTCACTGGAGGACACACTCTAAACAAGATTCAATACTCTTCACCACATCTGATAAAAGTGAAAGCACTGATTGCAGATAAATGAAAAAAAAAAAAGAAAATTTGTCCTCAACAACTTAGAGACCGCGGTGTCTGCAACCAGTGATTGAATCGTGGCAAATTACCAACTCTGTCAAAAACTAAAAGCCTTATTTACTCACCTAAGCCAAGTAAATTATTACAACTCAACCTGAAGTGTAATAATTCACTTAGCTTGGCTAGAGTAACCATGACTGATTCATGCATATCCAAGTATTAGGCCACAAGGGCAGCTACAAGTTCATTGGCCAAGTTATTAATGTGCCAGTTGACATTGTGTACATAGGTAAGTTTCTGCCTCGTCGCACAAATGATGACAACCGAAGTCGGTATACATAGATTAAATCAAAAAGACAATTTTTCTAAGACTACAAATGTGATATTACAGAATGCGAACATTTGCCTGAATATGCGTTGAGTTTGCGCAACTATTATTTGTTATAAGAATTAAAATCATATCCATGATGAAAAAATTTTAAATAGATTTTGAGCATTTATTTTGACAAGTTTCGAAAATAATACTGATGTAATTTTGAAGAGTATAAAACGTCAATGGCATTGTATAAAATGTGCATGAAATTAAAGGGTGTACAATGAGAAATAACAAAATCCTTTCACTTCGAAGTCTTCTACATAAGACTGACCGAGAATTACTAACTACCAATGATTTTACCTGCAACTCTCTACATTGCTTCTTGACAAACAATAATACAACCCTGCCTTTTTGATTTTCATTGATAACAAACTTTATTGTTTCATTCATCACAAACTTATCAGTCTATATAAAACCCAATATAAATAAATATACTGCTATATAGCTAATGTACAAATTATCCAATTACTTTAAAATTCAAAAATATTTGTTTCATCTCTATTAATTTGTAAACCTCCTTCAGATGAACCCTCCTACATAATGAACTTTTCCTTCTCTAGAAGTCTCAAAACAATTTTAGGCAAGATCTAATCATAATAGGTTATAATAACTTTAATTTTTCATTAACTGTTAATAAGTCATAAATTTCGAATCAAGAATTCTCTTAAAATATTCACTACTACTAAACAATTTTATTTACTTACCGAAACAATATTATAGTCTGGAAAAGTGTCTCGTGGTTCAGTTTCACACTCGAACAAAACATTGATGTGAGATATTTCGTAATCTAAATCAGATGTGTTTCCAAATGGTAAACCTGCAGCACATGGTAACCAGGTGTCTAAATTTATATACTGATTTGGTTGCATACTACACACCCTTATTATCGGTGAATACTCTACTAAATCACTCAAATGTGCACTTTTTGTATTCAGACATAATTTAGAACTTAACGTTGGTGTTTCTGAAAAAAGAAAAATTATTAAACAATGCTCTTTGTTAGTCGTCTACAATATAGAATATAATTTTGCACTAACATAGAGGCTACACAGAATCGAGTAATTTCCTGTGGATAGCACCTACATTAAATCTACTTGTATTAAAGGATCCAAAAAAATTTAATCTGATGGAAAAGGATAAAAAAAAACATGTATAAATATGAAGAATATTTATTGAATAATAGTTTACTAGATATAGAGAAGTGGTACTAAATTATTATTAGTGGAAAGATATTTTATTTACAACATTATAATAAAATTTAAATATTATTAGGAATCTATGCTGATTAAAAGAATTAACAGTAACAATAAAAATTTTATCACTAAGATATCATAAGATCTAGGGTCGGTTGGGCAACAATGAACCAGCAGTAAACAGTGAATCAATACTCAGACGCTATAAATACAGCATTGCAAAATCATGTACCCCGCAAAGGCAGTTTCTTGCTATAAAGTTCCCCCTAGCATAGTCATCAATGAACTCCCGTTAAAAGTGCCCATAGCGACATCTTAGCAGTTTATAACCAAAAAAAAACAAAAAGAAAACAAGTTTTACTTGAGCTTCTAAAATTCTTATGGTATAATGTTATCGTGTCAAATTTATTATAATTGTACTTACAATTGCTGGTAGGTCCTTAATTAGTTTTCGTTTAGTTATTACATTACCTGAAACGCCAAACATGAAGTTGGTGCAGAGCGAACCAGGAGCATAGAGTGTACATTGTACCATGGTTCAGTGTATACTGCTGCCAGGTTTCCTATATATCCACCTACATTGTGTTAAGTTATTTGGTTATACTGTCTTAATATTTCTTAAAATTCTTAAAATTAACTATAGTGTCAAACTAAGGTGGTGAAATATATATATACAAAAAAGACACGCACTAGGCAATTTATCTCATAAAAACAGAGAAAGTATTCATAAAGCAGTAAAAGAAGGTCAATTGCAACTCTTATCCTACAGTATGAAGATATGCAGCTAAATACTGGAATGATTAAAATACTAATTTAATATCCGATCATGAGGTGAGCTCTGTTCTTACCCTTAATCAGAAGAAAGTTTTAAAAGGTTACATCACTGAATATGCACTCATACTTTATGGTTGCTCTGTGAAGAATTAAACCCGTCAATTAGTTTTCCAAATGGCAACAATAATTAATATAACAGTTCCTCATTCCTGGGGAAAGAATAAAACAGCTGGAAAAGATTGGTAGAGGTTTTCCAAAAATAGACACAATGAGATAAAGCTCAAAAATTATGAACCGTGTAGCTTAGAAAGTGCAACAGCTTTTAACGAAGTTAACTTCAAAAAGTGCTTTGAAAAAATTAAAGAAGCTATGCAGCGCCACCCTAATTTAGGCGACAGAACTCTTGTATATAACCTTAATGAGACTTCAACCATGACCGTCCAACGGCCACAAAAGATACTGACATCTAAAAAGTTCAACTTTTGTTGAGCTATGAGCGATGAAAGAGATATATGAGTAACACCTACTGCAGCGTTTCCCATTTGCCATTGTACTGGGTCGCAACTCGGTACCCGGCCATCAAAATAAAATACCGGGTCGCCACATTCCCGCCATGTTTTCAAAATAATACTTACTATCGATCGACGCATAGTAAATATTTCTATGCGGTGAGCGGCACATGCAGGGTCGTGCCGACTGACAAAAGAGCGCGACAGCAAGGTGCGGGCCCCCGCGCTGCCCCCACCTCACCATGCCGTCGCTCCACCAATCACAAACATTCCGCTCGGACAGTTTAAACGGGTTTTTGCAGCGTGATTTGAATTCTTATTGAAAGGATTATTGGCAACAATAACAATGGATAATAAAACAAAGTACCAGTTCCAGGAGTAGCACAAGTAAACAGTTGAGTGATCGTGAGTTAGTACAGCCAAGTACAAGTTGTAATATTGATTCCAACAAACGGGCGCACGATGAACAAGAAAATGAATCTTCAAAAAAGAAAAAAGGGTCATGGACCCGAGAATATCTTGAGCATTACATTAAATTTGGCTTTACGGAGGGCACAGATAATAAACCATTAGGTGTAATTTGCAATATAGAACTATCCAACGAATCAATGAAACCTTCAAAGTTGCAGCGGCATTTGGAACTATAACATCCTGACTACAAAGAAAAGCCAAAAGAGTTCTTCGCAAATAAGAAGAGAGAGTTAAATAATAGGAAAAAAAATACGCAGTCTATTTTTTCTCAAGGAACTCAAGCTCATAATCTTGTCCGGGCTTCTTATAAAATTTCACAATTAATTGTCAAGTCCGGCTATCCACATGTTATTGGTGAGAAGATAATACTTCCTTCGCTAAAAATTATAGCAAATCGATTGTTCGAAAAAAAACAGCAAAGCCAAGTAAGTCAATTAGCGTTATCGAATAACACAGTAAAGCGTAGGATAGTGGATATAGCAGATGACATTGAAAAAAGAGTCGTAAGCCATCTGAAGTCATGTCATTATTTTTCCTTGCAAATCGATGAAAGTACAGACATATCCGATAATGCCAATCAGATATGTTTTGTAGATATGATTTTATCATAATAAACAAAAACTATTTATGAAGAGTTTTTGTTTTGTAAATCTTTGCCAACAACATGATTAATGATTATGTCAACAAAAATGACATTGAAGAAGTGCGTGGGATTGAGTAGTGATGGCGCACGAGCAATGGCAGGCATTCGTACTGGGCTTTATCTAAGGGTAAAAGTTGTAGCGCCGGAATGTGTATGGACGCACTGTAGCATCCATAGAGAGGCATTGGCTGTCAAGAAAATGTCTTTACCCTTGACAGCAATAAATGTCAAGGGTAAAGGCATTTTCTTGACAGCCTTTTTATCAAGTTCATAAACTTTATAAAATCTTGTCCACTGAACTCAAGATTATTGTCTGTTTTGTGCCAAGAAATGGGAAGTGATCACTTACACTGTGAGGTGCGATGGCTCTCAAGAGGCAATGTCTTAAAAAGGCTTGTTGAATTAAAAGAAGAAGTAAAAGTTTTTTTAGAACAACATCCCCCAACAGCCAGAGATGTAATATTTGAATTCAAGGACAGATTTCATGATGTTAACTGGTTGGCAAAAGTGGCTTACGTATCTGATATTTTTGAATTTTTAAATAATTTAAACATGCAAGATAACTGCAAGATAACAATGTAACAATATTTAAAGTGAAAGTACAAAAAAAAGCTTAAGTACAAAAAAATCTTAATGTGTGGGCACAACGCGCGAATACAGAGAATTTCAAAGCATTTAGTAATTTAAGTGAAATACAAAAAGAGTACAACATAATTGTATTGCCACAAGACATCTTAATTCAAATATAAGAACATTTATTAGGACTGGAGAGGAATCTTCAAGAATATTTTCCTCCAATCGACAGCAACAAATCTTGGATAAGAGACCCATTTACATTCAAGTTAGATTCCGAAACTAATTTGCCAGATTCAGATGTAGACTCGTTAATTGAACTGTCAACTGACACAGCATGGAAGGATATATTTAACACAAGACCATTGATAGATTTTTGGTTATCTTGTCGTCAAGAATACACAAAATTAGCTCAATAACTTTTTTAATGCCTTTTGTCGTCAGTCGAAACTTCCTCTTCTGTCTTTTATTAATGTTCTGTCAGTTTTCAGCAAAGATTTCTTTCTGTTTGTACTATTTGGCCTTTGATACTCAGGAACTTGATCCTTCTTCAAAGTCCCGGTTGCATAAATGTTTCTGTTCAACAATATGTCAAGCAGAGGGACTGAAGTGAAATATCTATCAATGTAGAATAAAGTATGTTTTGGTAAAGTAGCTACAAGTTTCAGCACTACACTTCAACTTAAAGCTTCTCTGGCATTGGATAAAGTGCTGATTCTATAGTGGTTCCCCCTCCTTGGTAAAAATACTAGTCTAAAAGAAGTCCATTAGGATTAGCTAACAAGAACACCATTATCCCTATTGGATTAGGTTTCCCTCTCACAACCTGCTTCATTTTACTCTTTCCTGTAAAAGGAATAATCTGTTCGTCGATAGCTACATTCTGAGTTCTTTGATTATGTCTACAGCCGTCCTCGATAGTTGAAACCAGGAGATGGATTTTCCAAAACCGGTCGATAGATTTCATAGAAGCATAACTACCTGTTCGTCAACGACTTTAATGTTGCTCCTCAACTGAAAATACCTATTTCGAGTTGTGACATTAGTGATTAGTGCTGCCCTGGTTTCAGCAGCCCATACGCATTCACGGTAGCCCTAACATACTCATAGCTATCGAAACTCCTATGAAAGTTCGCATTTCCTCTGAATTTGTATCTAAAGACCTGACTCGTAAAGACTAGTTATTCGTACAGTCCCATCGCAATGGGTGGTCTGTTGATCTCCTTTCAGTACAAATATTCTGTAGAGATAAGCGGCTCTTCATCTGAAGAACCCCACTCACTGCTATCGGAAGACCGAGGAATTACCTCTTTGTCTTAGGATGTCTTCATGTACTGCAGTAAAATCTTCCTCCTCATCTTCATCAATATCTTCACAATCAGATTTATCAAGTTAAACAGCCTTGCCTCGATTTCGTCATCTCTCAGTTCTGGAAAAGTGCATATTTTAGTCCATAGTCACGAGTGCCCAAAGTGTCATGTATGACAATTGAATAAATTGTCGAAAATACTAATTAAAATGAAAATATTTTGCAAGATTTATCGTTATATCTGATAAATCTATGAACTTAGCACACAAATGATACAAAACAATATCTTACATAATATTTATCTGTCTGGTTCACCATGACGGTGCTTGCACTGATTCGAAAATTTAACTAATATTTAAGAAAACAAAAACTTTGATGAACAAGCTAATAGCCACCTAGCAGTTTACTTAGTATCACAACGTTTCATCTTTTTGTCGTAGTATTCACAAATATCGAAAGATGGCGCTATGTTAAATAAAAATATGCATGTGTCATGAGTGTCACTGGGGGTCTCAGGAAGGCTATACTCACTTGTTTTTCACAACTGCAAAACTTCAGCTGTTGTATGTTGGATTAAACAGAACATTCAGAAATTAATTATAATGTGGCTGTCGACACATTATTATAAAGTGGCTGTTGATAAAAACATATATAACTGCAGGTAAACAAAAATATTTGAAGGTAATGTTTACAATTAGCATAACCAACGCTTTTAAAAAATGTGGAATTCTGGCTTTTGGCAAATCCATATTTAAAGATTTTCCACTGAGCTCCATCACAAGTAGAACAGAGCCAAAAAGAAGTTTTCAAATAGATATAAAATAAGCATTTATCGAGTCCCATGGTTTTCCTGTAATTTTACAAATTACTGTCGCCGATCAAAACTATTTAGGGAAACCACATGTTATATCATCTTTTGTAACTATTACTTACAACTATCTAGAATTTCCTACCACAAATACTGTTCCACAGCAATCTTCTCATGCTTCATCAAGATGAACCATAGTATAAACAGTATCTCTAAAAAATTTATTTAACAACTGATGATATCCTCAACTTTTAAGAGAGAGGAAAGTTTGCTTTCACCAAAAATATTTAGACTTCCCCTAAATGCCAGTCCGAAAAAAAAGAGACGAAGACAGCTCAGAAAAAGCATGGTTGTGACAAGTACCCCTAGAAAGAATTAAATTGTAAGAGGAAAAGAAAGGTGAGAAAGATCTATGAAAATAAACCCATTTAAAGAAAACAATTAATATATGGGAAAATTATTGAACCTAATACAACTAAAATAAGCCATTCCTCTTTTCGAGGTGAGTATTATATAAATGATAATGAATATAACGAAACGATGTTAGATTTAAGAATGAAATTGACATGCAAATTAAAGTCGGATTAATAAAATATTGTTCAGTCAAAAATTTTCTTTGCTGCACTTTACTACGATCGAAGTATGAGTTTATTTTTTTGTGATTCACTTTTGCCCACCCAACCCAACATAAATATTGCAAATGAAGAAATAACTAGAATACTCAAAGTGTAAGCATTCGACTTTTCCATTTAGATAAAAGTCAATACCTTATAAAAAAGTTAAAAGCCACATGTCTAATAAAGATATCAAATAACTCAACACTCACCGGCAACGCTTTCAGTAATTTTATAAAAACTTACACTGGTGTTCCCATTCAATAACTGCAATAAATTTGCTCTAAAGGAGCATATTCGCCATCTCTTAATAAATGTCATTGCCATATAAATAGGTGTCAAAATCATATTGAATATGATTATATTTCGTGTTAGTGTTTTAATTTCCAAAAAAAATGTCACAAATGATTTGGTATCGAATTAACACATGAACTGTATTTTGGTTATTGATTCTAAAGTTAAACATTATTCAGATATAAACCTTAATCACATAAACATTTATGTTAAAATTACTTATTTTTGAGAAAGAACTAATCTTATATTAATAATAGTTTTTTTACTATAAGCTTAATAAATTGTCATCGTGAATATTAAAAAATATACATCATTCGTTACTTGCTGTAGTTTACACGATTTAGTATATGATCTGATCTCTGTGATCTGATCGTGTTTTCTGACATTGTCTTTGTCTTTGATTATATAGCGTTCGTTCTCTCCATAGAGAACCTTTGCCAATGTCAAGTGTGGAAAAAGGCTATGGCAACACTGAAAAAATCAAATTTCGGATATTTGTCATTGTTGCTTGATAACAAAAGAATAAACTATACAATAAAACAAAAACTAAATAAGAAGTTAGCTACAATTAAACTAAAAGAAGAAAACGACATTATAATATACAGAAAGTACAAAATAAGTATATACAAATATACAAACTTAAAAAAATAAACATGAACATAAGTATAAAAATTTCTATATTTTGATGTCGTTCTTTCTTATGAACTGAATGATTAATCCTAAAATGGGTTTGTTGGCAATAAATAAAAGTGATCTTATGTTGATGGGCAATTGAATTTTATATTTTAATAATTTGGAAACAAACGAAGGAAATCTATTATTTAATGGACATGAAAAAATGAGATGATTTAAATCGCCCTCTCCAAACCCGCAATCGCAAATTGGAGACTCTCTGACCCGCAGTCTAGCCAAATGAGTAGGAACAGAACAGTGACCCAAACGCATGCGAGATACCACAGAGGATTCCTTTCGAGAGAAAGTAAATGTTGAGAACCAAGGTTTTAAAGGAATAAAAGGTTGGATCTGGAAATATCTCGCACCTGTAATCTGGGATGATCTTTCCCACGCCCTCTGCCAGTCAGACGCCATCCAGAAACGAGTCATGGGAAGAAGATCCTCAATGAAATTAGTAGTGAAACATGGATCCCCGTTCACTGCGGCAAACCGAGCTTTTGCGTCGACTATTTCATTACCTACTATGCCACAATGACTAGGGATCCATGCAAGAACGACATCGGATCCCGATCTCTCCAAATCAAGCGCAAGTTGCTTGATCCGAAGAATCAGGAAACTACAGTTTGAAGAAAATGGATTAGCAAGAAGGGACTGTAAACAACTTAAGGAGTCAGAGAAGATAAGGAGCCTGCGAATCTTTTTGTGTAGGGCATAATTCAAGGCCTCCACAATAGCACGGCATTCCCCGGAGAATACCGAACATTCCTTAGGAAGGCGAAAGTAAGCTGAATGAGCGGTGGATGGAGAGTAAAATGACGCTCCGACATAGCCATCTCTACCGGTTTTTGATGCATCTGTATATATTCGCGTCCAATCCATCCAAAACGAATTCAAGATAGAATTGAACAGCGAATTAGCATTTTTGGACTCCTTATCAACTCCAAAACACAATTTTATATTTGGCCTGTGAAATACCGAGTCAAATGGGAAGCTATAGAGAGGGAGAGAAGAATTTTGATAAACGGGGTTAGTAAGGGATTTGAATCTTTGGAAGCTAACGATAAGAAGAGGTCGGGACTTAGAACGCCAAAAAGGAGTATGTTCAATAAACCTAGAGAGGAGGGTGTTTAGGAAAAATAGGGTGAGTAGAAAACCTAGCTGTCTTTAGTAAATAACGATCAGCTATGTATTGTCGCCGGAGACTTAAAGGAGGATCAACACATTCTACTTGTAGGGCTTTTATGGGACTGGATTTCATAGCACCTGCTATGATCCTCAGAGCTTGAGACTGAATGCGGGTCAATTTAGTGGCATTGGATTTGGAAATAGGATCAAGTAGAAATGAACCATATTCTAGATGACTACGGACTAGAGCGTTATATATTAACTTTAATGTGGAAGGGTGAGAGCCCCGCCACACTCCCGAAAGAGCGCGGAGGATATTCAAATTAGTCTGGCATTGGGAGATGACATATTCGATGTGAATGTTCCAGGATAATTTTGAGTCTAGGAACATACCTAAAAATTTGGTATTGGAAAGAACAGGGATCAAAGAGGAATTATAAGAAATAGATAACGGAGGAGTAATTCTCCTTCTCGAGAAGACCACGACAGCGCTTTTGGAAGGGGATAAATCCATACCATGAGAGGTAACCCATTTATTTAGGTTAACAAGGGCAGAGTTCAAAGCATTTTCGGCAACAATTATTGATTTATCAGAAGAATATAAAAGCAGGTCATCAGCGTATTGCAAAACACGACAGAAAGGATTAACTGTTGAGTGAATCATATAAGAGTAAATATTGAAAAGTAATGGATTTAAAACAGAACCTTGGGGAAGACCCTTCCATATAGTTCTTGAAAAGGGGGGGGGATCCAGCGGATCTAAGAATAATAGATCTTTCTAAAAGAAAATTGAGGAGAAAATTTATAATCTTAATCGGAATACCAAGATTATGAAGAATTTTTTGGAGGACTGGAAGGATTACATTATCATAGGCTGAAGAAAGATCTAAAAAAGCAGCAACGAGAAATTCTTGTCGAGAGAAAGCAAGTCTGATGTCAGTGGTTAGGACGCGGAGATTGTCCAACGTACTTTTAGCTCTTCTGAAGCCAAATTGGTTCCTTGGAAAAATAGAATGGTGTTCAGTAAACCATTCCAAACGATTCTTAATTAAATGTTCCGTAATCTTCGCTAGAACAGGAGAAAGGGCTATGGGTCTGTAGGATGAACCTACATTGGGATCTTTATGAGGTTTAGGGATGGGAATTATTATTTGAGTTTTCCAAGACTTTGGAATAGAACCTGATTTGAACATACAGTTAATGAGGGATAGAAGATACCAACGGGTAGATGGTAAAGTATTTTTCACCATTGAATATGACATTCCGTCAATACCAGGGGAAGAATCCTTAAGATGGTGTAAGGTGAAATCCAATTCGTTAATGGAGAAATCTTCTTCTAAAAAATGATTGGCGCTAGTAAAGTTATACCTGAAAGGTAATTCATCTAAATTTGGGACGGATAGGGGAGCAAGTTTATTTAAAAATTGATCAATCCAATTCCCGTGAACAGATTTGGGAAGATCAGGCTGAAAAATAGACCGAAAGCGTTTTACATTAGACCAGACGACACGGGAGGGAGTAAAAGGAGAGAGGGATTGACAGAATTTCTTCCAGCCTTCCATCTTTTTTTTAAGGAGAATTCGTTTAGTCTGAGCTTGGGTCTTTCGAAACAAGAGGAAGTTTGCTTCCGACATATTAGATTTATATATCGCTTCAGCCTCTTTACGGGTTTTAACCGCTGCGGAACAGTCTCCATCCCACCAGGGGGGAGACGATCTGAAGTGATGGTTAGATCTTTTAAGTGGGATAAATTTCCGAGCGGATAGGTCTATAGCCTTTACAAATTGGTCATAGCAAGTGTCAATGTTATCCAAGTCCACTGGAGGGAGGGAATCCACTTCAACACTGAGAAAGGTACGGAATCCCACCCAATCTGCCCTATGTAGGTTGTATTTTTGAAGAGGGGGAGTTTTTTCAATATGTAAATTTACGTGAGGGAAAGAAATCAAAATGGGGAAATTGTCGCTTCCAAAAGACTCAGAAAGAATATTCCAGGAAACCAAGGATGCCAAGGATGAGGAACAAAGAGAGATATCTACTGAGCTCGGGTTCTGAAATGGGACAGGAACTCGTGTTGGAGAACCATCATTCAGTAAACACAGGCCAAAATCGTCCTGGAGTTCCACCAAGGAGACTCCAAGAGGGTTGCTTCGGGTGGAACCCCAAGACGGGTGATAAGCATTAAAATCTCCCAGAATAATATACGGGCCAGGAATTGAAGATAAAATATCCCGTAGTTCTAATGCTACGGAACATGTTGGAAGGGGGACATATATGGAGAGGATAGTGATATCTTTAACTCTCGCAGCAACAATATTGAAGTGACAACTGCGGGAGCCAAGAGAAATCTGGGAGAAGGGAAGAGATTTGTCAAGTAATAGGGCGGATCCGCCCTTACCATCCGCTCTATCATCCCGGAGACAGACATAGCCTAGGATCTTAAAAGGGAATCCCGGCTTCAGCCAAGTCTCCGAAATGGCAGCCACGGATGGAGAATACTTGACAAGGAGGTGACGAAGATCTGCTTTGTTGGAAATTATACTGCGACTATTCCATTGCAAGACCCTCGCCACTATTGGCGAAGCCATTGGAAAGGAGGGATTGAAGGGAAGTGAGAATAGATGAGGCAACGTTGGACGGTATTTGATTGGGGGAACTCAGAATTTTGACCAAGGTGGTCAAAAGAAATTGAATAATACTCGTAAAAGAATTAGTTGAAGGTTGTTGATTTAAACCGCAACCATTTTCAGGTTGAGGAATACGGAAGTCTGCCCAGGCTTGTTCTAGAGCAGAGCGGTCATAGCCCTGGTTGGAACTAGTCGAAGAGTGGGAACGGGGTTTCAGAGAAATAATTTTTTTGTGGGATGAGTTGGTAGGACGAGACGGAGAAAGCAAACTTTGGGAAGAAATTGGAGAAGGAAGAGTTAGAGGGGGGTGAGCTGCAACTGAGGCGTATGATTTTTTAGCAGAAGGGACCAATTTGGACGCTTCCGCATAGGAAATATCTCTTTCAGACATTTCGAATTTGATTTTTCTTTGTCTTTCGAATTCTGGACAATTTCTATCAGTGGAATCATGATTTCCACTGCAAAAGATACATTTTGCTTTGTCAGTTTCTCCCAACCCTGCAAAGGAAGTGGGCAGTTTCTCCCAACGTGACCTTGACCACATCGGAAACAACGCTCAGAAGATCGGCATTTGTCAGCAACATGTCCAAACCTACAACACTTGAAGCACTGTATTGTAGGGAATTCGTATTTTGAGACTGGAAGCGATGAATAAGCCATATATATCCGTTGGGGACGAACTTGGCCATCAAAAGTAATGACCATC
Source organism: Druceiella hillmani (assembly GCA_039881145.1). Classification (NCBI taxonomy): domain Eukaryota; kingdom Metazoa; phylum Arthropoda; class Insecta; order Lepidoptera; family Hepialidae; genus Druceiella; species Druceiella hillmani. The sequence continues at coordinate 16,738,794 of JAYKKI010000047.1, read as the reverse complement.
GTCTCAGACGGAAAATATTTAGGCTGGCCATCAATTATCTTTTTAAAATTTAAGCGGCGGACCTTAGTAACTTTACCGCACCCTTCAGGGACTTCTATATTATGTAAAACCTCCTCGTCAGACCAATCGACTGTAACATTGCGAACAATTCCCATACGACTGACGTTAAAGGAGGGGATAAACAATTTGTTTTGACCTGTGAAGGCAGAGTGGTTAACGAATCGGTTGGCGGCATCAGCAGATGAAAATTCCACCGAAATCCTGTTCCTGCCAATTTGTTTCACTCCATCTCGTATAATTCCATCAACATTAAAATTTTTTAAAGAGGAACCAAAGTTCACAGCATGGAATGAAAATCCGGAATTAGGCTGGGGTTCTTTTCTCTGAATGTGAACGATAAATGGACCAACGTCGCCAGGGACGTATAAACGGCCCTCAAAAGAATTCGGAGGGAGAGAGGGAGGAGAAGAGGTTGGGATTGGAGGAAGAGATTTTGAACTTGCTTCTGAAAGAGGAGTGCGAGGGGTCTTACGAGGGATTGTATCCTCTGTTTCAGTACATGAAGAATCAGAAGGATGAAAAGAGGGATTATTCTTAAGCTTATTTTTTTTACAGTTGGGCCTTTTACAATTTTTATTTTTTCGTTTCAGTTCCTGTTGGGAATCCGAAACTGTAATAAAACTGGCAGGCGATGTAGGAGAAGCAAATTCATTGAAACATATAGGAGACTTAGAGGGGTCTGGAGGTTTCGGGGGAATAACTAAGTTCATTTTCCCAAAAGATAACCTGAATCACAAAAATAAATAATAAAACAAATGAACAGAAGAACAAACTTACCGAGAACTGGATAAAACAATAAACGGGATACAGATAAAGTAAAAAATTAAATGAAAATAAAAATAACACAAATCTAAATAAGTTATTGCAACAGATTAAGACTAAATATCACGAAAAAAATAAGGAAATAATAGAGTTGCGAAAAACCTTTCCACTTTGTTTGACGGTTTCTATGGCAATCCATTTAAAGATCAAGATGCTCTAAAAACATTATACCAAAATCTATGCGTTAGACCACAGAACAGAGACAAAAACTAAACCACCTATATGATCTGTGCACTAGACCCGACATCGCTATTAGTAAAGTGTCATTGTATATTTTGAAGTCAATATTACAGAAATACATTTTTTTCCTTTTTAAAGTTCTTTCTGCCGTAAAAAATATTAAAATAATATATCTTTGTTTATTTTTAAGTTATTTATTACTGTTGTGAGGTAGAAAGTGATAATGAAACATATATTTCAATTCAATTACGGAACTATAATATATTACACACTGCACTTAAAGTAAATCAATCTCACTCCAAATCTTATAAGTAATCACTCTCACGCTTTTCATGTGATGTAACAAGAACGATGTCCAACCCCTCACCAGCAACAATAGCTTATTTTTTACAAATCGATAGGATAACTCAAAGTAATGTATCCATGTTTATTTTAGAAGCCATTTTCAAGTTGTTCTAAAAACTAAACATCGATTCAGTAAACCTGGACATTACTTATCTGAAAATGAAATCAAGCACATTTCACTGAAACTTATTAATGAATTATATATTCAATTTGTACATCCAACAAAGAATGTTTAAAAAAAATTATGTATAACTATAAAGGTCTATTAATAATTTAATTTTTTCATTAAATTTACATTTAATTACTTTTGTAAACTGACATTTTTTTAACTATAAAGATGATTATATATAAAATACAAATTAAACAATAAAAGCTTGGTATTTAACATGCTGTCAGATAATACAGATAAGATAGCCAATCAACTGAGGATAAATAGTCAATAGCATAGTGATTAATAGCATAGCATACTTATTTGGATCTTTTTCTATCTGTGCTGAAGTACATATGAGTCTTTCCTTTGAATTATTTAATTTGCTTATTTATGATTGTCCTCTGACATATGCTAACACGGGCCATAGCCTTTCAAGCGTGATAAACGGCCATGTTTTTAAATCGTACGTTTCAAATCATTCAAATCGTACACATAAATTTATAATTTCTATGTAAAAATACACTGAATATTTGTGATATAGCCATACGTATTTTGAATACGTATGGCTATATCACCTTAATAGAAAATTAACCACCGCAATAAAATAAGGGCGTTTACATACAAGCGGGGAATGTTTATATCATTTAGCAATTCTCAATATAGAGCCTGACTAACGAAATCTCTAGACCAAAGGTGCTCAACCCCAGGCCCGCGGGCCACATTGTGGAAAGAATTTTAAATGGCCCGCGCAAGTAAGTTTTGAAATACGCACCAAATTGAAAAATTCCGCCAAATTGCCTGCCGCGAAGGAACTTAGTACCTACAGTGTCCTACACTGTCCGCACGCTCATCGACCCCGCCCGCGCAATACAGTCTCATTATGTTTCGAGAAACAATTGAGTGCGCACGTGATATATTATTTATAGTTTAACAGTTAAACTTTAACTGACTGTTAAAAGTGGAGTTTTTTTTTTTGAATTTGTATTTTTGTTAATGAGTAACTGGCACATATATTTTGTTATTTTCGTAATTACATTGGCTGTCAAAGGTATGTTATTCAATGTATTTATATTTTCATATTATTTAGGAACCTACTTATTTTGAAAGGAAAATATAAATAAAATGTGGTTTGTTTCAGTATGGCTCACAGCAAACCGAGTACTTCGAAATCAACAGAGACCTATCGTATTTTTCATGATGAATGGGAAAATAAATATTGTTTTATTGAAAGCAAGGCCCGTAAATCTACATGTTTACTTTGCTTCGCTACAGTAGCTATTGCAAAAAAATATAATTTAGAAAGGCATTATAAACAAAATCGTAATAATTTTGAAAAAGAGTACCCTGTTGGTGGTGCTATCAGAGAAGATTTTTTAAAGAAAAAGAATCGGGAACAATTTAACCAACAGAATATTTTCGTGAAAAGGCACGATGAGCTTGAATCCATGGTCAAAACATCTTACGATATTTCTTTGCTCTTAGCCAAAAAAAAAGAAATCGTTTTCCGATAGAGAGATTGTTAAAGAGGTTTTGACGATCTTTGCACAAAATTGTGATGATAAACACGTCAAAGCTAAAGCGGACAGTATTTCACTCTCACGGCACACTGTCACGAGACGGGTAGAGCAAATGGCAGTTGACATCAATGAGCAGATTCAAGAAATCGTAGCTAAGTGCAAATACTTCTCATTGGCGTTAGATGAAACTTGCGATTTAACGAGTAGATCTCAGTTGGCTATTTTTGTGCGGTGTGTTGATGAAAATTGTGTTGCAAGATTTACTAGAAGTCTGTGAGCTGGAAAGTACAACCCAAGGAAAAGACATATTTTTGAAAATTAAAGAATGTATTGAAAAAAAAGCATTATCATGGGACAAATTGATATCTGTTTGCACTGATGGTCCACCGACAATGATTGGAAAAAACAATGGTTGCGTGGCTTTGTTACAGAATTTCTTAGGTCGAAATTTATTTTCGTATCATTGCATTATTCACCAGGAAGCATTGTGTGCAAAGGATATGGAGTTGGATGATATTATGAATCCAGTAGTACGTTGCATAAATTACATACGTGCAAAAGCTCTTAACAGACGTCAATTCAGACTATTATTTGAAGAAGAAATCAGCGAATATGGAGAGTTACAACTGTACTGTGCTGTGCGATGGCTTTCAAGGGGCAGCATGTTGAAACATTTCTTCAACTTGAGAGAACCGGTGTTGCAATTTTTAGAGCAGATAGGGGCTTTATCATTGGAAATTGATTTACTGAAGAATACATCCTGGTTGAGTGACCTTGCATTTCTTGTTGACGTTACGAATTATCTCAATATTTTGAATCTCAAATTACAAGGTAAAGATTGTTCACTTCCGACTATGTTTAATTTGATAAACGGATTCAAAGCAAAATTAAATCTCTTTTCGATTCATTTGGCTACAGAAAATATTGACCTTTTCCCCACACTAAAACATTTGAAAGAAGAACTGAATATTACTTCTGTTAATTATTCTAAATACCAATCTAAAATTCGATGCTTATCACAGTCGTTTGAGAAGAGATTTCAAGACTTTGAAAGCAAAAAACAAAATATACAAATTTTTATAGATCCCTTCATAATAAGTTTGGCGGAAATAGTTGGTTATCCTGCCAATATTCAGTTGGAACTCGTTGAACTGCAAAATCATGATACGTTAAAAAACTTTTTGCCAACAAATTGTCTTCGAAAGCACAAAATTCTTCAGAAGATTTTGCAGATTTCTGGAAATTGGTACTAAAAAGCACAATTCATAACAGAATTTCCAGCAATAACTGACCTGGCGTTACAGTTTTTAAGTAGTTTTGGATCAACATATGTGTGTGAAAATTTTTTTTCAGACCTTAATTATGTAAAAAATAAATACCGCACAACCTTAACAGAACAACATATTTGGGACTTGTTGTTACTATCAACATTGGATTTGTCGTCTAACATAAGTAAATTATTAAAAGACAAACAATGGCAGAAATCACATTAATTGTAACAACGACTTACCCTAGATTTAGATTTGAGAAGATACATACTTAAGTTCAATTTTCTTTCTTTATTTAGCTGCTAAATTTTAGCATAAGATACTTTCTGTTTGTTCATAATATTACCTAATAAACAATAATTTTATTTTATTTCTTAATATTGGGTTTTTATTGCGCATATCCTGAGAGTAACTGAAATAGGAATTGTCAGTGGCCCGTCGTGAAGTCTGAATCCACCGTTTGGCCCGATTGTTAAAAAGGTTGAGCAGCCCAGCTCTAGACTATGAGTATATCATAGATTATTACGCTTTTCACATTTTTAAATACCATAACTCACCAAAATAATTGTCATGTTTTTTTCAGTAAGTTTATTTTTTTGTTTCTAATTATTTTCATTTTATTATACTTATAAAATAATGAGAAGGAAATTTCGTAATGATTTTTTTTGCTTTAGAAAGTATAGCTAATCTAATCGTTTCAAACTTTTGCTAATTTTGTACGGTACAGTAAATAATATTCAATGAAGATATGTAATAAATGTTAATCTAAACTCAAATTATTTTAATTGCTACTTGATCTCTAATTAATTTAGTTGATTTTTTTAATAAAATGTGATAGATGATGAAGAGAAAACTTATCCGACAAAACAGGTGTGTTGTGTCGATATTTTTTCACAACTAAATGAAACTAAATAATGTAGTAATATTTCTACTTTTTTAAAATTCTTTACCACAACCTAGGTTTCGTTGTATGATGACATCTTCAGGTGGGCAATTAGCAAAAAATAGAAATAATACTACATCACGTATGAATAATGAATTTCACAAAATTAACGCCAAATATATTCAAACGATATTTTTTGTAAAAATGTTATAAAACTTTAAAGTAGGTTTAAAAAAACTTTGTGGTGAAAAAAAAATAATGCATATAATAAACAGTCGATCGAAACTTCTAAATAAGAAATGGTGTAAATTTTTTTGTTCATTAAATTGAAAAAGTTATTTGAATTTAGTTTTCACACAAAACAATGAGAAAATTATAATATGCAATATTTAACGTAACGTAATAGATAACGAGGACTAAAAATATTTAATAAACTCCCTTATAATGAAAATGTTAAATAACTGGCCAGTGACGTCATAAGCCATTTGTGTTTTGTATGGGGTGTTTTCGCGTGAATGGTAGTTCGTCAGTTTTTAAGTCATTATAACTTGGTAATGAAAAGTTCTAGGTACGATATATTTATTTTAATGTTATTACTTATTTTATTTTAATAATAAAAAATATGGTCAAATACTCTATTGTTATTTTATTAACTCTATACAAAACTTTCCATTTTTTCGATGTTTCTATCTCTCGTCCTATAACTCGGTTCCCGGTTTTTAAGCACCCGTTCCGTATCTTGTGAATTTCCCGTAAGTCTGTGCTCCAAAGTTGGCAACCCTAGCTGGATCAACTATCTAGTCAAACTTAATAGGGTGACGGTGGACAGTATGCCAATGATAGTTATTGCCATTAGGTGCATACAAGGAGGCAGTGAGAGCGATAGTCCCACAAAGAGGTTAAGGGGGAGGGTGTCTATAGGTTATTACAGACAGGGACATTTTCCTGAATTTAGGAACAAATTTTTTTTAATGTAATCTTCGAATGAAAATTGTCATGCCTTTACCCGATGACGAAAGCAAAAAAAACACAAAAAATATGAGTGATGAAAAAATGATGAAAAATTTAGTAATTTAACAACCAAAATATTATATATAATTACTCTTTAACGACGCACTAATTTATTAGCGTTAGATAAACTATACAAGTATCCCGTACCTGAGGAGGGGACAAACGAAATGTAGGTGATAGAGGAGATTATTATACATAGGAAACAATTAATTTTATTATCCTGGGCCTAATAGTTTTAGAGATACGATTTTTTAATTTTTGTTACTACGCACGAAAAAAAATTGTTTATTAGGTATTACTACTATTGCTGTTTTTTATTATACATCTTTAAGAGAACATTCGTGTTCATAATTAAAATGTTATTAATATGTTATTATTGGCAACAAAAAAATTAAACACTGAAACGTGCATTTTTTTAATTACAAAACATGAAAATTGATTTTGAACAATGCTAGTATAAGAAAAACATATGGCAACTTTGTGGAATTTTATTTCAAAAACATCTACAATTTACACAAATTCCAAAAAGGTAACATTGTCACAACTAATTCTTTAAACATTCGAAAAATATCTGCTCTATTGAAATAACTCTGCATTCGCAGAAATGCTTACGATCAACACGGTCGGTACGGGTATCAGAATTATTTCGCTATCTCTTTCCCACTCGTATGGTCTTTTTATTGTTCTCGACCGTCAAGTGACCCCGTCTACTCCTTCCCTCAACAACTTCGCTTCTTTAGTGATTTGCTTATCGCTCGGAGCTAACAAAGTGTTTTTGCTATTTTTTTCCCTACCACTGTTCTTATTAAAATTTGTTGACCTATGCTTCAACTGGACCTTGTTGGTGCTTGTGATTTGGATATTGTTTTGACCGACTGCATTGCAAAATGTCATAGACCTACACTGCTCGTGAATATGCAGAAATGTATTTCATTTACGGGATATGTCATGGGAATGCTCGGTAAGGCACACACACGTATCACGAGTGCTACCCTAATCGCGAACACTATCCCGATCACAGTCTTTCTTCGTGTAAATAATGCTTATTTAGAGGGTCGATTTCCAGGAAATGTAGTTCCTGAAAGAAGATCTAGAAATGTTGATGAGCGTCAAGTGCTGGCCGCAGTGGAAGAAGCTTCTTCTACTAGTGTTCAGCGGATTTCTCGACTTACTGGTGTCACAAGAAGTACAGTACATCGCATTTAAGAATAAATAATTTGTACCCGTACCATGTACAACGAGTGAACCTGCTGACTATCAACGACGAATAGATTTCTGTCAGGAGATGTTGCGTCGATGCAGACAAGATCCGTTTTTTTAATTCGATCTTATGGAGCGATGATTCATGTTTTAAAAGAATGGGAGTATTTGATTAATACAATTTACACCAATGGGCCGTTGAGAATCCCCGCATAGTAAGGCAAGATTGATTTCAACATCAGTTCGGAGTCAATTTATGGGCTGGAATACTGGATGGCAAAATTATCGGTCTATTTGAACTCCCACCGAGGTTTAATGGCGTTCGTTATCTACGGTTTTTAAGAGACGAACTTGCAAATCTGTTGAATGAAACACCACAACATGTACGTTACAGGATATGGCTGCAGCACGATGGTACACCGGCCCACTTTTCGCGACAAAGTAACCGAATACTTAAATGCAACTTACCCAAATCGATGGGTAGGAAGTGGCGGTACAGTTGCATGGATACCACGTCCGCTAAACCTCAATCCATTGGACTATTTTCTCTAGGGATATTTTTAAGGAGACTACTAACGATAATGAACAACAATTAAGGCGTAAAATACACCATGCGCCTGAAGTGGCGCGCGCGTTTATATTATATTGTGTATATATATATGTATATATATATATATATATATATATATATATATATATATATATATAAAGGGTTATAAAGGGAGGAAGCTTACATTGTGCTCGAAGTTTGGACGAAAGTGAAAGTGTACCGCGTTAACAAGCAAGGACGCCTAAACAATCGAGTACCTCTACAATTTAGCAGCTAATCAAAGATATTATTACTATTCGATTATGAGCAGTTTACCGTTACGTCACACGCTAATTTTCGAGGGTCTAATACCTAAATTAGTGTCGAAATTGAAGATGCAATGCTCTAGTTTTTTTTAACGCGATCCTCGTACTAGCACAAATGATGCCGCCCAACGTTTCAGCGTGGGTCAGTATTACGTATGGAAACTGTTCAATTCGTCCGTGTTACATTTTCAAGGCATGCAATCTATTTATGATGTTGACGATACGATACGAGTACAATTTTGCAATTGGTTACTCCAAAAATTGACAGCCACGTCTTATAGACAGATGAAGCTTTGTTTACGCGAGTAAGACTTTATTGTGTCCATAATGAATATGTTTGGGCTTCACTACACTAACCCCTATTCAATTAGAGACACCTTTAAGTAAGATTTATTTCAATTGTATGGGCAAGAATAATTGGAAATCGTTATTGGACCTTATTTTATTGAAGGTCGCTTAACATGCAAATCATATTTGAATATGTTACAGGATGCGGTCGAAAACTAAATCGATGATAGCCATTAGCATTTATAAAGAATTTGATTTATTAGCAGTGAGCGATTTCCCGAACAGTCGCTACGGAAATAGATGGATCGGGCATAGAGGTCCTGTACCGTACCTGCTAGGTCACCAGGTCTCACGCTATTGAATATCTATTCGCGGAACGAGGTATGTTGAAGGGGTACAAAGTTACGAGGACCTTAAAAGGAAAATGATTTCAGCGTTTAGTGAGATAAAAAGTGAAGTTAATTCATTGAAAAACAATTTAGAAAAACATGTACGTTGTGTATCGAGCGGAATGGACTCCACTTCATACGATTATCAAGATATCGTGAAAGATAAGAACTGAAAGTTTATTAGGTATGCAAATTTTCAATTATTGTAAATAAGTTCATTCCAATTTTTTAAATAAGCCTCAATGAAATTACCGATTTCGGTAAAAAATTATGACTGTCCTAAACTCATGTGAAGTACAAAGGAAGAATTGGAATTTTAGAAATTATTGAAATTTTATTTTAATCACAAAGTAAAGTAAACTTATTGAACGTCCTCATACAAAAATACGGAACAAAAACCTTCAAATAAAAAAATGGTGATATTTTGTATGGAGCCCAAACAACAGTAGCACTAGACGGTACTCGTAACGTTATCAGCGTCTAGGTTTTAGATGGCGCTGTATAGGAAGCATCATAATCCATAGATGGTATTATAATATAATATTTAATTTGTATTAATATTAATTTATATTTATTAAATAATTTAAAAAACTTATGAAATACATTAAAAATAATTCATTTTCCTAAATTTTATTAAAACTACAAAATTACATTAACATTTAAAAAAATATAAGTACACGTGAGGTTTGACAATTTTGGTACTTGTTTAAAATGTAAACAGTTTCAAAATATATCTTCAAGATTGCAACACAGTTCAGATGGATAATTTTTCACGTGGTGGACGGCTGCAATATCTGCTTCGTTAAATCATTTAAAATCAGACCAAATTTACCATGAATCGATAAGTAATTGTAGCAATCAACCTTCCACATCTCATTCCTCAAGTCTACAGCAAAAACCTACGTCAGGTATACAGCAAATCCTAGAGAATGCATTATTAAAAAAATGGTAAATCAATGACTAAAGATCATTTGAAATTCACTGTGCTATAGCTGAAATGAACGCATCAGATAATCAGCGTACATCCATATTAGAAATTAATGGATTGCTTAATTTATTGACACTGAAATACCAAATGTCCGAAAGAATAAACGTGAATGAAATCATTTTGCCGCAACTTTATGAAGATTATTAAATGACAACTTGTTGAGGGTAGAGCAATTTCAATAACTACTGGCATGTGTACTTGTGTGAACAATTTAATCAGCTTTTTGAGCTTCACTGCTCGATGACTTGACGAAGAGTTTTTTTTCAACGAAGTGTTCTTCAAATGAAACATTTTACTGGGCAGCACATGGTAGTTAATATCCGAATTCACCTGGAATTCGGATATTAACTGCCTAGTGCTGACACTCTATTCAGACTCAAGAAAAGACTATTCAAATTTATGAGTTGCTAAAACATAAACTTGTACAAGACGTGAGTACTGGATGAAATATGATTTAAATGTGCAAACGTATTCATGAACAAAAAAGAGCCGTGTCTTTATATAAGTCCGACAGCTATAGCACAACGAACCTCAAGTGATGCTTGAGTCGATCGGTGATGACGATGAGCGTCTGTGGCTAGTTTTGAAAGAGATTATATCCTTATTACACAACCCTTTGATGAGATAGGAAAGATAGCCAACTCCACATTTTCTTCAATTTCTGAAATTATACCGCATGTTACCACTCTTTTAAAGTATTATGTAGGTTCACCGGGTAAATGGTGGGTCACTTTTTTGACACCTCATATCTGAAAACTTATTAGTCAGATTGGCTTAATAATTACGTTTGATGTATTGTATATATTATTAGCTTTCATAATATTACTAAACCACTGACCTCCAATAATGGAGAGTAGAGGAAATAAGCTTTTTTTAAAGTACAAAATTGACCCACTGTGTACATGGGTGGGAAACAATGAACCACCCCCTGGTTAACAATAGGTCAAGGGATTTTGATATGTAATAAAAGACATTTATTCATGAAATTATATATTTATATAAAGAAAAAAACAAAATCAACATATCTTAAAACTTAAAAAAAATTCATCTTTTGGATTTCAATTTCTAAACATCAATCTCTTTTTTAAGACGTTCAAAAATAAAAATGGACATTCTGCTGTATAAAAACATAATCGTATTATGTTATATCTTAAAAATTAAAAAGAATAACGATAATATGTCAACTGTTTGTCAGTATCGTAGCATTAACCTCTTTTGCTAAGGCATTGCACTTATCAAAAACGTTTATTTAAAAATAACAATCGACATTCTGTATCTCGAAATCCTAGAAAATACCTACAAAGTTTTCATAATATTCTAACACTAACATTTTTTAAGGCACAGCAGTTACGTATATCGGCTATTGAATAACACTTATGTTTTATGCCCCTTTGACTAACGGACAGAAACTTGCAAAAAATCACCTAGTCCTGAGAAATAAGAAACAAAAAATTAATTGTGGATCAGCTCCACTTTTTCATGCTCAGAAAAAAATTCAGTCTTGATTTATTTTTTTGTATATTTATATCTTGTCATTTTTATCTTATATGATATTTATATCTTGTCGTGTTTATCCTACTAATGTCTTAATCTTTGATTAATATATATAAATAATCATCACAGCTATTTTCTTAATATCTGTTACATATTAAAAACTTATCATAAGTAGAGAGCGCTATAAAATCGTATGTCTGTCTTATAAAATGGGCAGTTAAATAGACTTAGAAAAAAGAAAAAATCGAATCATGTCTTAAAATTAATAAATATTTAAGCTACTCAGGTCACCGGTAAAATAAGATATGACTGCTGACGAACAGTATTACCATATGAGGTAGGAATTAGTAATAAAAACTTAATATTATCATCCTTCTTTTGGACGTAAATTCTACTAAAACATACTCTCCCTCTCTTGGCAATCTTGGCAAAGAGTTCATCATCGACTCTTGCGTAATAATATCGTTATCTTTTTCATCACTGAACCAGATAGTGAGTCATCATTTAAGATAATTTCATAATTCTCCTCCACATCACTTTGAAGAACTTTTCTAAATTTTTCTTTTGTTATGTCTGTATGTTACGTGTTTTTATGTAAGCCGGGCTGACTACGCTACATTAGCTAGAATGTCAAATAAATAAATAATACGCCTCTGATTGAGTTTAAAATTCTCTATTGTAATTTAAGATTATACAAACACGAAACATGGTGGCATTCGCGGTAAAAGTTTCAAAAATTAGAAGTTTCAATCAAAAATTGACTCTGACTCTATGAAATAATAAGTAGAAGAAGCCGTAACAGTGACGGCGAACGAAGCACCGAAGCCTAATATTAACCACCAGAAAGGTTGGTATTTGATGATGATATATGCAGTAATTAGAAACTTTTTAAACAAAAATGGGACAATTCGACGATTTTGACCAATTTGAACGAACAAAGTAGACAATATCAAGTTGCACTATTTTTCATACGCTTGGTGATGTTGCATTGAAACGATATAACGAGTTTTTGTTTGTTACTGAAGAGAATGTAAGAACTACCGAACCGAACTTAAAGAATGTAAAAAAAACCGAATAACCGGTTGGAGAAATAGATGAAACATATGAAAGGTTTATGTTTAATTATCCAAAAGAGAAAATAAATGAATCGTTTGATGGGATCTTGTTTATCGTTAGAGTACTAATTAAAACATGCAATTGCGTAAATTCTTTACGTCGTGATCGAATAATATTGGGTTTGAAAGATAACCAGTTACAAGAACAATTATTAGGAGAAAGAACTTTGAATTTTGAAAAGTGCATCGATACTTGCAGAGCGGCAGAATATGCACAGATTAAAAGAAAAGAATTTCGTCCTGAAATTGTAAATCAAATTCATCATAAGAAAACTGAAAATAATAAATCTGTGGACAACAAAAAGCAAAATTATAAACAAAAATAATCATGCAGGTTTTGCGGCAAGAAGCACAAATTTATAAAGGAAATTTGTCCAGCATGGGGAAAAATATGTACAAAATTCCAAAAAAAATAATTTTGCACTTAAATGTATACCTAAGAATATGAAGAAATAAAATGTAAACCAACTGGATTCAGACCATGAAAATAAAGAATTTATAAACAAAGTCGAAGACAAAGGTAAGAATATAAAGTATCTTATGGTGATAAATGGAAAAGAGGTAACATTTCAAATAAACACTAGAGCTACAGTAAACATTTTGCCTAAACATTATGCTACTGGAATCGCGCCATGTAATATAGTTCTAAAAATGTGTATGGCAATGTAATGGCAGTACTTTGGAGCCAATTGGAGTTCACCGAGAACATGTGATTAATCCAAGGAACAACAAAAAATATAATGTTGAGTTTACTATTGTTGATAAACAGCACATTCAACCTCTTTTTCTTTTGAAAGCTGTACAAGCCATGAAATTGATTAAAATCCAAAATAAAGAATTCCAGTCTGTAAATTTAGTCGACTTAACTGATTATAGTGATCTATTTTCTGAAGGTCTAGGAGAATTGCCTGGCATCGTTCATCTACAAACTGATCGAGATATCTCAACTTCTACTATGCCGGTACATAGAATAAAAATTGCTTTGCAAGATAAACTAAAAGATGAACTGAATCTACTTGAAGATAATCGAATCATTCGAAAGGTAACAGAATCAACTATGTGGACTACTAACATCGTATGTGTAGAAAAACCAAATCGTAAACTGGGACTCTGTTTAAATCCTTTTGAACTGAATAATACACTTAAACGATATATTTGCCAAATTTAGAAGAAATACTACATGAATTGAATAGTGCTACAGTCTTTAGCAAATTTGATTTGCAAAATGGATATTGGCATGTTATTCTTGATGAAGCGTCAAGTCTACTTCCAACTCTTCAAACAAACTTTGGTCGCTATTGCTTACGACGATTACTCTTTGGTTTGAATGTAAGTTCTGAAATTTTTCGAATGAAGATGAAACATTCCTTTGAAGGTCTTCCTGGACTAATAAACATTGCTGATGATTTGATAATTTTTGGAAAAGACAAAAAACAGCATGATGAAAATGTGAAACTTTCTCTACAGAAATGTAAAGACCTAAAGATCAAGCTCAGTAAAAAAATGGAACTGCAATGCAACGAAATCACTTTTATGGGACATAAAATATATAAAAATGGTGTTACATCAGATATTAAGAAGGTCCAAGCGACTGTAGGTTTCAAGGTACCTACTAACGAAGAGGAATTAAAGCGTTTCTTAGGAATGTGTAATTATGAAATGAAGTTCTTAAAAGGCTCTGCAACAATTAGTTAGCCGCTGTATATACCGTTGAAAAATGATATTCCGTAGAATTACAACAACACAAGATGAAGCCTTGATGGAATTGAAGAGTCTACTAACGAAGGCACCAACTTTGAAAATTTTTGATTCTACAAAGCCTGTTAAGTAGAATGTGATTCAAGTCAATTTGGACTGGGTGCAGTTTTGATGCAAGACTCTGGTAAAATTGCTTATGCAAGTAGAACACTAAATTCTGCTAAGAGCAACTATGCTCACATCGAAAAAGAAATGTTAGCTGTCATAGGGAGCTTAGAAAAATTTCACCATTATGTATATGGAAAAAAAAGGACTATGCAAAATGATCTCAAACCTTTAGAAGCTATTAGATGGAAACCTTTAGACAAAGCGCCGAAACGTTTGCAGACTATGCTACTTAGAGCTCAGTGAAAAAAATTTGATTTGATCTACAAGCTTGGTACACAAGTTTCTGTCTCAGATGCACTATCAAGAGCACCTTTAGAAACTACAGAACATAACAACAAGAAGATTGATGTAACTTGCAGTGGATATATGTTACCTATTAAAGGTATATGTTTGGAGAAAATTCAGGATGAATCGACTAAAGATGAGGAAATACTTGCTTTGAAAGAGATGATCACAAAAGGATGGCCAGAAGAAAGAGTTGATGTTATTCCAATTATAAGAAGCTATTTTGATTTTAGAGATGAACTAGGATTTCAAGATGGTGTTAGAGAAAGAGGTGAAAGAACTGTGATCCCAAAAGCAATGAGAAAAGAAATGAAAAATAAAATTCAACTCATGTTTAAGAAAAACAAGAGAGTTAATTTTTTGACCTGGCATGTCATCTGAAATTAGACAATTCATAGGTGGATGTCATACATGCTTATTATCTGTGATCATAGACCTCAAGAAATTATAAAATGGGATTAAGTAGCTGAAAGACCTTGGCAGAAGGTTGAAATTGATTTATTTTCCATAGAAGACACAAAATACTTAGTGAGTGTAGACAATTTTAGTTAATTTATAGAACTGGATTACCTGCCAGACACAAAATCTTCAACTGTAATAAGAAAAGGATTGAAATTTCGTCGATGTATGTGGGTATAAAGTAAGCTCATTCACCCCCGACTCTTTGGCCAAATCAAGTGCTTCAATCGAAAAATGCAATTCGTGGTTGTCCACGAAGATGACTGTCGGAGAATCTTTTGTCTGATGATAAATGCAATTCGTGGTTGTCCACGAAGAGGACTGTCGGAGAATCTTTTGTCTGCTCCTGATCGCTGCACAAAATGCTTCATCACGTCTGCAAAAGTTTCAGTGTTCATCCACCCCATTGGAGACGCTAGGGTAAGAGAACCAGGTAGTGTTTATGTTCTTACGTGGGAAGATCAATGCGGGAGGAAGTGCAAAACTTCCTACACTTCTAATGTTGCACTTATTCCTTGTGACGAGCGTACCTTTTTCACCGCTGGACAATTAGCATATATTTCTTTTTCCCTTTGGAGCTAAAACTCTGGGATTTTTCTGCACAGTAATTGTAGTAGTTTCATCAAAATTATAAGTATGTGTGCCATCTGCAAAGGCTGTACTAGGGCTAAGCACATTTTAAAGGTTGTCAAAAAATATGTTTACGGTTTCTTTATCAAATGCTGCTGCTCGTGCCAAGCTGCAGTTTTAAGGTTTACATAATGACATTTCAGGGAATCACGAAAACTTCGAAGCCAATCTATGCCAGCCATTTTATTTGTTTCTCAACTCTCAGCATTCTCCATTTTCGGTCTATCATAAACTATTTGACGGCAATCTCTGGTGGTAAGACAATAAAACATCAAGGCGCATTTTTTGTAATAATCACATAAGAAGTCATCACGTTCAGCCATAAATATTTTTCTGACGGGATAATTTAGTATCAGGCGGTTAGGATTTTTTTTGCGTTATATCTTTGCAATGTAGAAAAGGCAATGGGATGCACTGCAGCTACTTGCCTAATGCTTTTATGCCTCCCCGTTATATAACAAAATAATTTTATTTTCATAAAAGAATTAATTCGTTTTATAAAACTAGCTTAGCTTTTGCTATATATATTAGTTAGAAATTATGATTAATCCTAGAAGAATCATGTGCAATGCCGTAACAACATGTACATAGTGAATCGTGACCCACTATGTACACCGTGGGTCAGACCCGCTCTTGACCATAGGTCTATGTTAAATACAAACAAGAATCAACATGTTAAGAACGAATATCTAGTTAATTATTTATGTGATATATTCCAGCGTACTAACAAGGTCAAAGTGTGGTTATACCATTTTATCGGTATCTATTGTAAGTTAGCAATTATAAACAAAATATCAACTTACGTTTCAAAATATTTTGGCAGTGTCACAAGAAAATCAGGCATCGTACGTCGTTAGGTGAGCGCGGCCGCGCGGGAACTTGTCGAGAGGGGATTGCGTACGGAAGAGCGCCAGCGAGTGGACAAGAGTACCCTTCTGACCCACCATTTACCAGATGACCCTACACAGCAAGTTTGCCCTAACATAACCAAAATGAGACATACTTTAGAGACGGAACTCATACACAGATTTGAAAGCATAGATGACGACAAATACTCTACATTTCGATTGAATTTTTTCTCTTTAGAAAAATCTGAATTAATAAAAATAAAATTGATGTGAGAACAAATCAAAAGGAGCGAGGCGTTGTAAAGCAGTAGCAGTGACAATGAGGAGTGCAGACCACCATTTCCAAATGTTACGAAATTACATGAATTTTCTGCAACCTTTTGGAGCCGCTATGGAAAGATTGCTTTCTTTAAGCAGATAGAAGTGTCCGAAGAAATTCCTAAAAGCCAAACTCCAATAGAATTACAAAGTAATTTAAATGAAAAATTATTATAACACAATTTCCGTCCATTCACATGGTTGATAAAAACTGAGAAAAGTATGCACACACGGTCACTATTAATTATTTTAATATAACATTAATGTTATTTTTGAGGTAAGCTCCTTGTTAATTTCAAATTTATTTTTTTCCTATTTAAATTACTATAGGTTACTATAACTTTCATATTATTAAGTGCCTCGGACAATAATAGCCAATGTCGGTGTTTTATTCTTTTGTCACTAATATATTTGAGTTTTACGTCCATACTTAATTCATTCATCATGTTAGGTACTCGCTATGTTAAGATTTTATTGCAAAGTAATATATATATATATATATATATATATATATATATATATATATATATATATTCTTTTTTTTTAATTTGACTTATTAGTTTTGTACATAAATGATTTAATCTTGATACAATGACTCGTCAACAATAATATTTTCTAAATATAGTGCCGGTAAATGTAACGACTCGTGTCGATAATAATGAAACATGTTGACCCTCACATATCTCAATGCTCACATATAATTATCAAGTACCTAAAAATATATATTTTTGTACACACTCACAGTAAATACTCGAATTTTTTTTAAATTATATTTAGTATGTGAAGTATCGTTCGGAAGGACTAGTTATAAGGGTCTCAAAACATTTTTTTTTCACAATTTTAGGCACTTAAATATAGTGAAAAATATGCGAAACTAATATGTTTTCACCCCTTATTACTGAAACTAATCAATCTAAAATTATCGAAGATACCAGGTTTAAAGGCTAAGCGAAGGTTATATGAAAACTACTACGATTATCCTAGATCTTATGAATTTTGAAACATGAACCATGTTTTTAAGCCTGTGAAAGATATAGTAGGCAATATATTTACATTGTGAAAAATGAATACTTACAAATAGTTTAATATATATACTATGTACTCATAATTACTTATAAGTGCCTAAATGTCTAAGGAACCCTCGTACTGCAGGTTTATATATATATATATATATATATATATATATATGTGTGTGTGTGTGTGTGTATATATATATATGTATGAACAATAAAATAAATGGAAAAAAAAGATGAAAATTTCCAACTTGCCCGAGACTTATGAAACATGTCAACATAATAAAAAAGTTAAACTCGTGTGAATATGTTTCAAACGGTAGGTAGAGGTTTGGTTTGTATACATTGGCAGGCCAATTTGACCATGATTCTTTCTAATATTTTCGATTCCCTTTTGTAAATATTTTATTTTCTTAATGAAGGGTTATGAAAAAGAATAATAAACAAGTGAGATGTGCATTTAATATTCATAAATGTTTAGGATTACAGATTTAGAATTGTCTTCTAATTGATTTAATAAACCGTTATAGGAAATATATCGAACATTGCGGAAATTCGTAGTGTGAACTCAATCGGATAAATAGATTAATAATGTTTCGTATTCTCAATGAAACTGTTTCGATAAATAGGATTGTCTCCTTTGGGATCATTCCAACCTTAAATTAATGTTCTGATGATCTTGAGCAGTACTAATATTCATTTGGCTTTCGTTAATTGATAAATTGACAATTATTATATAATGTTTTAAACAATTAATCCCCAAAATGTATTACAATTATAAATTAATTACAATTATAAATTAAGGTAATTATAAAACAATAACAAAAATTACTTAAACATAAATAAAGAAAAGGATTGAATGAGTCTGGTGTGAGGGAGATAAAATTTTGTCACTTAGAGTAACGATAGCATGGAATTCTTTGTTCTCGTTACTCAAAATAATAAAAAATAAAAGGTCTAAATACGCAAATGTATTTACATATTTAGACCTTTTATTTTTAGTTAATGATGACTATATTTTAAGTCACTCTAATATATAAGTTCGATAGAGGATCTGGATCGTTCGTTCGTGTGCTGTTGAATGTAATTAGTTAGAAGAATATCGAAGCCAGCTTCGGCTCCAATATTAACGGTAAATTCCATGGCCTGAACTACTGAACACTTGAATTTTTTCCTCTAAAAGCGAGAGCACTGGAATATAATCCCTTCATTACAGCAACAACCGACTTCAAGTTGACATAGTGATGTTCAAAATATGTGTAGACATAATGAGGAATTCGTATGTCTACTTATTACTTTCCTCTCTTTCAAAGCTAGATTACGCGATTTATAACGCGCAGAATTTTCAGGCTACACGGGCTTCTGCATTTTCCTAATCATTAAATTTTAATTCATAGTCAAATTGTTTTTTTTCTCTGGAAATGAAACACCAAATGGGATACGTAACATGTGAAATCTTCGCTTTAGAATAAACTACCTAATTTCATTGTTTTTAAATTTTTTCAAATAGATTCGAGAAAAAACCCGATGGACGGACTATGTTTTATTGTGAAAAAGATATTGATCGAAGCCATTTTGTGTATTCTATTTCACACAAATATGGATTTTTATTTAAAGTGTTATTGATATTTGCACTTATTGTTTTTCATCCCCTTTTAATTTCCAATTTGGTATCATTTCTCCTCATCAGTGAAGTTGATTAAAGAGCGCGCAGCGCAACTGACGTTTTCTAATATAAAATGCATTTTAGCTTTTTAGATCAAACTTCTTAGGATGTATTCTTAAGGTACATTTTGGAAGTTCCCGCTTCTTCGACACATTTATTTTCGTAAAGTCCGTTAGTTTTCATGACCTGATGAATAACATCTTTTTATATTCAGCCAAATTGATTTCTCTCATCATCGGAATCTAATAATAATAATGCAATATTTTATATTAAAAAATATTTTTACGCACGTATATTTCATACTATAGTATGAGGGAATGTAATTAGGGAATGGCTCATAATTAATGTTCAATATAACTGGCTCTTGATTATATTTTATACCAGCATGCAGAATTAAACACGGCTAAATTAATTTAGGGCTGCTGCACCGTGCAAGTAAAGAATATTTACTAATTCTACATATCGATTTCCATAGTTGCGGGCAATCACGCCGATCGAGCGAGTTGGCACTATACGTCAGCAAAATAGCTGTTTCTCTTTCTAACCAATCGCGTCAAGCGAATGACTATCTAGATAGTACGCTTGCGCAGTTACTTTTCACTGCACACGTCTTTATTATAATCTAACTGTAAAAATGTAATCATATAATTAAATGTTTTACACTATATGTATAGTGTTAATTGTGTGAAAGCGATTTGATAATAATAATAAGATAGAATTTTTAAAAATGTACTTAGTATGGATCTTAAAACGAAATAAAATATTAAGTAAAAATAAATTTTGTTTATTTGTAAATGTGACAAGCTGAAATATTGTCTCCGTTGTACTTTTGAATTCATTAAATTTGATTCATGTGAAGGATCTCTTAATAAACAATATATGTTAATAAACAATATATGTATGCCTATAGCTGACACTACAAAGATACTTTTCCAAAACACATCGCTTCGCTTTTTCTAACAAAAGACTTTTAAGAACAGTTTGAGATTTAAAACTGCTTAGGGACATGTTTGTTGATACAAAATTACTAACGAAATAAGTAAGGAGATACAAAACAAAATATTTACAACAAACAAAAAAAGGGAGACAAAGCTATCTTCTATCTTTAGTTATTTTATTGCTTTATAAGCACTTGTACACAGTGCAATAAAGGACCGTTATATTGAATTATTGTCAACAGTTATCAATTAAGACTGCAATACGCAATTGAAACTCGACCAAACATCGCAAAATTTAACTAATCACATGCGCACGCAGCAAGCGGCAACCTTGGAACGCCTACTCTTGATCGTACCCGTTATCTGCAGGTGATTTTAAACTGGCGGGGCGAGGTGAGTGTCGCTTCTTTACGCAGTAATAGTTATTATTCTTTGCCGCTGCGGTCGAAGAGCGTCATTGCAAATTCGCGCTTACGCTTTAATGAGTGCATTCGCCATGATAGGAGACATCTTAATGGTTTAATATTCCGTACATAAACTCTGCTCCAATATACTTTAGTTTAAAATATTATAAACACAATAATTTGTTTTTATTATTATTTAAAGTTTGAAGTCCGCGTTAAGACACGTATTATAGATTAAAGAGGCATGGCAAAAATGACACATGTGAAACGTCGAATTTCCACAAATATAATGTTTGAACATATTCTTATATCTTGAGTCCTTTAACCCAATTATAGTCCAAAACGAAAACATGGTTGGTTCCAGTTGCTTCAGTAAAAACAGGTCCGAATATAACTTTTTCTAGAGCCTTTTTTTTGAAACTACGAAGTGGCAATACAATAACATTTTAACTGAAATCGATCAGATGGCCATATTTTTTTCTGGATAAGGAAGTCCTTGTTACGGTAACCGTTTGCTGGCTCTAATAAATTAGCACTCCGTCACAAATTCGTTCGCGTAGAATATTACATGGTATTCTAAAGCTATGCCTACTTCTCATTTAGGGTTGTCAACCGTGCCGCGTGAGCCGTGACGTCACTCTAAATATACATACGTATATATATATATATATATATATATATATATATATATATATACATATATATACATACATACATATATATATATATATATATATACACACACACACACATATATATATATATATATATATATATATATATATAGTCGAGTGATTATACGGTTCGCATTCGCATCGCATTGAACTGCATTAAGTCGAGTACTATATCGCTTGAATTCGCTCCCCGCCACACAGTAATTCACTCCCATACAAGTGGTTACCAGAAATATAAAAAAACATAAGATAAACGAATCGATTAGAGATATCTGGAATTATAAATAGGACTAATTAGGGGCCATTAGCACATAATTATTTCTTCATTCAGACTTCAAAAGGTTCAACTGAGGGTAGTTCAAACATATAAATATTACTTCTAATTAAAATTGCAATCATTAACATTTTCTGATTATTGCGTGCAATATGTGGCTGACTGAAACATTTGAGCTACCAACTATATTGCCATCCATTGGTGGAGAAGAACCCGGTCCTGGACCCTCACGAGGTAGAAAACCAAAGGCCTTTGACAAGTATGCCCCTTCTACAAAACGAAATTAAGTGAAGGTTTTGGTGTATAGCTATTCCGCCTCTGAGTTGGCGCTAGCATATACTAGGCCCATGTGAGCTGAAGGGCATTTTTGAACAGCCAATGTCGTAAAGAACGTTTCGACGTCACCTGCCAAGTCCAACACGGTACTGAACATCCATGATAGCCCAAGAAGGTACTGAATAATAAATAAGCTTTGTCATTCCATTTAGATTTAGGTCTTTCGCAGAGTAAATATAATTTGTTCCGGTCTACCATCAATAACCCACGGCAGGACACATTCCCGATTATGCACAATTTTAAATCAGATGATTTCATTGAAGTGACAGAAAACTCTGCTGAAGTCCAATTCCAACCTTATTAGGTCACACAGTATCTAGAATGGTGAATCTCAGAAAGATGCTTTACGTCAAATAATTTTTGATTGAGATTTTACAATGATTTATAAATATGGATTCGACGATTGTTTGGGGCATACTCTATATAAACAACGATTACAGACTCATCTAATACGAATGAACATTTATTCTCCATAGTTCCCTTTCAGTTCAATCCACATCCTAAATCCACTAGATATTGTAGGCTAATTAAATTCGCGTTTGTTAAAAATTCCAATGTAGTTAAAGAATAATCTTCTAAGTTATAACAATTGATTGTGAACTTAAGTCCATCTAATGTGCGCATGTTGAATTAGAATTATGCATCACTCATGATTCGCATTTCAAAATGGTCGATGGTAGCATATGTAATACTGTGTCTAAGGCCGATAGTAGATCCAAGTGCTTTATTTGTGGTGCAAAGCCTTCAAAGATTAATGAGTGTATGAGGAGGTTTGCAAATGTATAATTTTATAGATTGACAATTCTCCTCTTCACGCATGGAAATCGTGTCTGCTCCATATTGCTATCGTCTTTCGATAAAATCGTAGCAAGTGATGGGTGCCATAACAACAATTTTATAGATGCTACAAAGAAACAAAGCCTCATTTAAAGAAAAATTGTGACTTATTTTCGATAAGCCTAACTCGGGGTTTGGTTCAACAAATAACGGTAATACTGCCAGACGATTTTTCAGATATCCCCAAATTTCTGCTGAAATAACAGAAATTTATGTGGAAAAGATTACAAAAAGATGGAAGTTATTCTCAATAATATTTCTTGTGGTTACAATATCAACGTTGAGAAATTTGGTCAAATGTCGAGTAAAACCATATCTTTGTATCTGGATCGGTACTCATGGTACTAGGTGCATACCGGTAACAGTGCACAATATAATGGTTCATAGTATTGCCAATAGGGCAAATGTCACAAGAAGCATTGAAAGCTCGCCATAAAGAGATCCGGAAAATACGCGAATACTACACTCGGAGATCCTCGCAGGTTAATACCAATCGAAACTTGCTGGATTTCCTTCTTTTGACATTAGATCCGCAATTTAATCTCTTCGAAAGTGTATCAAACGTAGAAAAAGTTACCAGGGGAAGTTTCGAGCTATTTGTCGTCGCCGTGGTGTGTTGGGTTGATCACAAGGCATACGGCCTGCGACGACGAGGCGCAGCGCGGGGACCCGGGTTCGATACCCGGCCGTTCGTCGAGCGGGGCTGGACGGGTGTTATGGTTGGCTGTAAGAGATTGCTCACGTAGCAATAAGTCCGCCATTTGTATCAATTAGATACATTAAAGTAGATAAATAAAATAAGTAGATAAATATTTAATATGTCCAGAATCTTTCCTGCAATTAAATCCTAGGACGCCAATTTAGAGGACGTGACGTTTTCGGATTGTGATGACTCTGACGACAGTGTCAGCGATCACTGTGAAAGAGTAAAGTTTATTATTATAGTAATTAATTAGATCTAGATGTTGTTATTTATAGATAAGTGAATTTTTACATATTTTTGGTTAAGTGTTAAGTATTTCCTTTATGTTAATTTTTAAATAATACCTAGTTTATTTAAGTTATGTTTTATCCCTGTCTGTGGTTACGATGCACTAATTTGTGATTTATTTTAAATCATATTTATCGCTTTCTTCTGTCTTACGTATTTATTATTTTAATGAAATTTTCAAAACTGAAGCAGTATATTTTTCATTTTCTAAATATTATTTTTAGAAATGTCTAATTTTTCTAAATGTTCTTTTTTTTTCAATTTTCTTTCTAACTAGATTCCTCTTTTTATACTATATTCGACAAAAAGCGCACTTACATAATTTCGAGCAACCATTTGTGTGGGAGTAGACTTCTGTGTGTCCACTGGGGAAGCGGGGACGCCCCGCCCAGTCACCACAGCCACCACGCCCACGCTCTACCCGCCCGCGACCCACACGCCTCGCAGTTACTCACAGTCGTTTCGTACTGATTACTACCGAACATATTGTAGGCACCGTGCGGATTTGTTTTTGCATTTATGTAATAAATGTTGATATTATTAAAAAATTCATTCAGTTTTTTCATACTGGTGTAATTTAGAGAGATGTCCGACTCGGAAACCGTTGATTGTGATAGTGGAAAAGCAATAAAAAACCAGAAACTTAAAAGGATGTAGACTTACTGTCGAGAATGATAGATGACTTATATTTTTAACATTGACGGTATGTGCACAAATCATTTTGATACATCTGTAAAACATCATTTTCAAAACCTCACGGAGACTTGAATAGCATTAAAAGTCATATCGTAGTTCCTAAATATGAACGAGGAGAAAGAACTTGAAAAAATATTCAAGCTCTACTGCAGTTCTTAAAATGCGATAAATTAAGAATCGAAGAAGAAAACGTTTTAGCTACAGAGCTGGTAAGAGTTTACCGTGGCGTAAAGCATAATATAACATATGTTTCATAGACTGTGATTCAAAACGATACCCTATAATATTTAATGATTCAAGAATCGGGACGAAAATTAGAACAATGGTTTTATTTTTGGCTTACAATATTTGGGCTCCAGCATCAGTTGTAGATATAATCGCCAAGTTAAGATCCGACGTATTTTATAACATTTCTACTGATTCATCAAATCATGGCAACATAACATTATTTCGGTAATTAGTTAGATTTTATTCTAACAATAATATACATACATGTCTAATTTATTACTACGAAGACCCAATTGAAAAAGCTATTGACCTTTATAATAATATAAAAGATCGTCTGTACAATCTGGATCTCGATTTAAAAAACTTATCTGCGTATTCAACAGACAATAATTATGTCATACATTGCTAATAAATAATAATGAAAACATTGTGTCTTCAGATTAAAGGATTACTTTGCCGATTTACAATATCAGAATATAGTAAGACACGTTGAAAGTCGATGGGTTTCCTTACATCCAGCCACAAAAAAAATTACACGAGTTTCCTGCAATGATAGCATATTTTTCATTTCTTGGAGATAACTGTTCAGAGCACTGAAAAAATATTTTGATGATAACCGCATCAAGAAAACTGAACGTTTTTTTAAATTTTTCTATAAGGTTTAGAAGTTATTCAGAACACCATTATGCTTCTAGATAAATATAACGTTTTATCCTGTGGAACTTACGACATTCTGAATGGTTTACAATAAAACTTTAAACAAAAAACAGACGGCGAGTTAGTTGGTTTTATTTGCATAAATAAATTAAACACTTCCGACGACGAAAATAACAGTCGGTCAAGGCAACTCTTATAACATGGCATATATTGCATTAAAATATATAGAAGAACACTTTGACTTTGATTTTTTATAAAATATTACAAACACAATTCACTGTTCATGATATATGGCATAAATTCTTTATGAAAAATAAGAGCATTCCGAATTGGTTAATTTTTTTCCAGTTTGTTCCTGTATAGGGGAAGCAGGGGGAATTCCGTTCACTTAAGGAAAAGCCTTTATAATTTTTTATATTAATGTCTTTATTTTGGAATTAGAACAAATTAACGATGGTTCACCTATTCAATAATCAGTATTTTTAAACAAAACTTATGAAACTTTCAATAATAAGTAGTAATAAAGTTTTTTTTAAAAAGACAGGTTTGAGCGCCATTGCCCCTGACCACGGGTAATGCCGCTCAGGCAAAGGGGTAATGACGCTCGAACTGTACATATGAACAAAACTAATAAATCTTTAACTTATCAAATATTCATGAGATCAATTTTGCACAACTAAATGGAAGTTTTAAAATACAGCTTATTAAAGGAACTAACATTCATTGACAGGAACAATATGAGTAATAAAGACATTTTAGTCTTTCGTACATAAATCACAAATATAACCTTCTGCAGAATCCCATCCAGAGCACATGCCATGAGACCACAATCCATAAACAGTACAACGATACCATATTTCGTTGTTCTTACCAAATTCTTCACAAATATTACATTTGTTGTCACTGCCATCGTCGCCATCCATGTCGTCATCACTGTCATCGTCGCAAATATTATCTTCACATTCAGATTCTACGGAACTTTCTTGCAAAACTTTTCGTTTGTAAGATTTAGCCTTAGCTTTTTTATCTTTAGTAGTTTTCTTACGTTTTCTTTTGTTTTCATTGTTATTTTTCTTTGCTCTCTTTCTATTCTCTTTTTCTCCTAACACTCTTTTTAATGGAGTTGCTGTCAATAGAGTAGCATATTGTTTTCTTTTTGTTTGAACTGACTTAGAAGTTGAAACAACAGTTGGAGTTCTAGCTATTTCAGAAAAGGCCACAATAGTTCGCTTTTGTTCATTCTGTTTAGATGGTCCTGGAACAGGTGATTCGGTGGCCGTGGACCTCGTCGTATTAAATGGTGTTTTAAGGGAAATATATCATAGGAAATTCATATCCTGGGTTTATTGTCTCTAATAGCGATGGACTTGGCGGTTGTGATATAGGTTCTTGATCAGTAATTACGTCAAAAGATTGTACAGACTCAACATTATTTTGAACATTTGCATTTTCGATTTCATTGGGTTGGGCTGAATTTTGAGCCTTTAACGATGCTGCCAAGAAATCCTGTTCAGTGAAAATATTTGGGTTTAAAGAGTATATTCCTGTTGCGCGAAATCCAGATTCTCCTTTGCTAATGTTTGCGACCTGTGCATAAGCTTTGTTAAATAACCCAGCAACATCATACGGAGTGATTCTCGCCATTAAATGGGTTTTCATATGTATGTTGCATTCTTGTCTGTAGGCAGCTTTTAGGGGTCCGTAGAAAGACACGTCTATGAGAACTATGCGGAGGATGATACTATTATTTTTCTTGCAATAATTGAAAGCTGGAAGTGAAATGTGACTGCTATCGTTATCTAATATTAAAAGCACAGGCGATTCTTGAGGAGGCTTGGCATATGCTGCAAAATGTTTTAGCCATTCAACGAATACGTCTTCGTTTATCCAGCCATTTTTAGAGTTTGTATACATAGCACCTGGTTGTCCACCCTTCTCTAATAATGGAGTCATCCTCTGCGTACGAAAAATGAACATAGGTGGTATGAAGTTTCCGGCAGCACTCACGGTACACATTACTGTTATGTTCTTGCCTCGCTCACTGCTAATTACTGCTCCCACTCTTCGTTGGCTGTCTCGTCAGCATTGTAAATTGTATTGGGAGTGAATTTGTATTTCTCCATCAGATCACCAAGCATATTATATAATAGACTTACTTCTTCTTTGTTCAATGCTGAGACCCTATTTAAGCTAGTAGCTTCAGCTTTGCGAACAGATACAGAGGGGTTGCGTCGCATAAAACTTTGCAGCCAATCTATTCCTGCCGTTTTGCTGTTTGTATGAAAATTGTTTTTTATTTCATTAAGTTCAGCGTATTTGTAAACAAACTTGCGCAAATCTGCTATAGTCAGACCGTAGAATAGCGACCCTAAAAGCTTAGCATGTTCAGCTATATCTCGTTCTTGTTGTTCATTAAATATTGGTTTACGTCCTAGTTGTGGACCAGTTTAAATTTCGCAAATTTACTTGTAATTATTACGATTAGACCGACATTTTTTACGAGCTAAACAGACACAGGTACTCCCATACTATCTAAGGCGTATTTAAAAAATATGGAATCAACTTATTTACAATAATTGAAAATTATATATCTGATCAACTTCTATTTACACATTTTTATGTCCTCATCCTTAATAATAATTTAATAACTGTTCAAAATGGTCCATTTTGCTCGCAACTACAAATTGTTTTTCAATAAACAATGGCACATTTTTTTTCATTATTTTGAAATTATAATTACATTATCAATTATTTCTTCCCACACATTTGTACTGAATTTCACTTAATGGTAATTGTATCGAATTGCATCGGGTTTAGTGTAAGCCCCAAAATGATAATTGTATGTTTGCTTTTTCACCAATCACTATCCGTCGATAACCTGTAGGTCGCGTAACGACACATGCGTACGCAATTAACCCAAATGGCGTATTGAAGACTATTGAGGGATCGCTCCTGTGATAGGTGCGGGGGTGGCGGTTTCTTTGTACATGCGACGTGCCACCTTTTCTGTGTTCATCGGCGCGTAGGCAAATTTGTTTAGAATTGCTAATTTTTTCGTTTACACAGGTAACAGGTGTAAAAAAATGTACATTTTTAAATGTTTTTCACTATGTGATTTAGTTGCTGATTCTTAATAGCTCTTTAAAATTCGGTCACTGACCAAAAGATAACCTTGAATTTGAATTAGTTTTATCGGTGCTTGATCTCCAATTAGTTGATTTTTGTTTATAATAACATGTGGGTAGATGATGAAGGGAAAACTGATTGCTCAAAACAAGTGTTTTATTTTATTAACTCTATACAACGCTTTCCATTTTTTCAATGTTTCTGCCTGGTACTGCTTTTTAAACACCGTCCCGCATTTTGGTTGTGAATTTCCCTTAAATCTTTGCTTCGAAGTTGGCAACCCTCCTTTCACTCCGAAACGCCCCAAATTCTTGCGCCTACTGCTGACGCATGATGAAAACAATTTATTTCTGCATATACAAAAACATTGTTATAACTTTTTAATAAATTGTTCAAATGACGTACAGTTGAAACGATTATTTTTGTATACAATATATTAATGCTATGTTTTTAATTTGATAAAGTTAAATTTTGAAATTATCAAATAGAGCCATAAAATTGCGAGTTAATTTTTTTAAGTGTTTTTTAATCATGAATACAAACATTACCGACTTTCTATAAAAGATAGACTGATAGTACAACGAAATTTTTACTTAAGTTTTTTTTATTATTAAGATGCACCTTACATTATTTTGTTATATCTATAGCCGTCATTTGTCTACAGTTTGAGTGACAAATATTACTATATTATACGGAACCCTAAAGTTTTGAGAAATAATTTTTAGAATTCGTCCCATAGTTTTTGAGTTTACTTTTTACATATAAACGAACAAAAAAAAAACAAATTTACTCAATTTTCATAAAATCCCGCATAGGGGAAGTTTAGTATAGCACTTCGGGTGCTAAATCCGTCTTGTTCAATTACTTGCAAAACCTAGTTGTGATATTTCCTTCGCACATTATCAAGAAAACAACTTCCTAATACTAACCCCTTCAGGCGTAATGGATTGTGTACTACCCAAGATTTTTCACGCATGCTGAAAACGATTTAAATAAAAACTGAGTTTGTTCCACTGTCGTCTAGGTCAAGGAAGGTTTTTGTTAGCATTTGTCTTTGATCGCCGCGGTCGATACTGCTAAACCAGGGGTGTCCAACATAATTGTGTGGTGGGCCAGGGTTATTATTTTTGCAACCGTAGCGGGCCTATAGCGTAGTGAACTTTAAATGTAAAGAAAACAGTAATTTTAATTTTTCAACATGAATAATTTATTAAAAAAAAGAAAGCCTCAGGTTTGCAAATGATCGCACTAATGAATAAGACTGACATTTTTTTGTTTGCACATTGCATCTATGGCAGCTGATATTTTAGAAGTGGTTATGCGTAGAATGTCTGTAAGATGGGTGTCTGATAAAGTTGATCCTGTTTTTGATTTGTTATGTTTCATGCGGGAAAAAAGCTGTTCGCAAGTGTATATGTACTACGAAACAAGAAAATTTGTTGAAAAGCTAATTTGTTAAAGTGTGGGTATTGGTTGCGGTTAATATACTTTTTGTAAAATTAAATGAGAAGGCAATTCAGAAGGCAACCTTCATATGCTGTTTTTAGGAGAGAATTGCTTTGTATATCAATCAATTCCAACTGTAGATTTAACTCTGCTGTTTCAATTTCAACATTAAATGGCTTTTGAAATGGTTTCATGTTGGGTATTTGTGATTCGAATTATATGAATATCTCCTCAAACTTATTCGTCAACCTTTGTAACAACGACGTGTAACTATGCGTCGTTGTTAAAGAAATGCTTAAGTCCATTATCACTTGATCTCTGAAGATAAAGTCTCCCAATATACCAACTGCTTTTGTTCCAGTTCTTTTTCCAATAATATGAGCTATAATAGCTTCAACATATTCATATAACTGCGTGTAAAGTTGATCTTTTCCTTGCAGTTTTAGATTAATACCAGAGAGATACTTAGATATGTCAACCAAGAAAGCCAGATCAGCCAACCACTGCTCATCAGTTAGAAAACTAATATCTTGGCCTTTGTTTTCAAGAAAATTCGCAAGCAAAGAATAAAATCGCTTCAGTGTGGCTGCTCTACTAAGCCAGCGAACGCGACTGAAGTATACTATGTCTTCATTATCTGCATTTACATCAGACAGAAAAGCCTGAAACTTCAGACCGAAAAGTCTGTGATTTAGTCCTCTTGCACGTATAAAATTAACTGTCTGCACTACTTTATCCATCACTTGATAATCAATTGGAGTAGGTCGTAATGTCATGTCTTAACTCGACGCGTTTTGGAGTGAAAGTAGGGTTGCCAACTTCGGAGCACAGATTCGTTTTGCCAGTATTTGCGCCAAAGTTGTCCCCTTAAATTATTAGACTATATCCAAAAGTCATTGCTCAAAATACTTCTTCATCGGTAAAATCCACAAAAGATTAGTCAAAATACTTTCTTCATCGATTTGTCTTCCACAAAGAGAGTCTTCATTAAAGTGTTCGTATGAGATAGAATACAGAGATTGTATGAAGGGAAAAAAAGAAAAAGCAAAACGATTGAACGGGAAGGGAAACAGTTAAAAGTTAAACAGTGGAAAACTATAAAAAATAATTGAGTTTCACGGAAACTACAAAAATTAAGAAAAAACGTCACCGTCCCTTATTATCTGCCTTGGAGTCAGAATGAATTTGCAAATTTGTCTGATGAAGATTTTGAAGATATTATCAATCCTAAGAGCATAAATATGATAAGTAACATAGGAAATTTAATAAGTTCTTACTTAGTAAATTTAGAAAGAAAAAATTTTTATTTATTACAGACTCATTTCTGCAAATATATTACAGATTATCCAGTGTCGTATAGAAGGAAAAAACCAAGACCTTATCTATTTGCTTTCCCTGTTATAGAAGAAGATAAGGCGCGCGCTGATTTCCGGAATGTTGTTTTGCAATAGTCAACTTAATTTTTCCCATGGGTCATTTCGAATTTTATCTCTTATCATTTTTCCATTGATTTAATTTGATATAATATGCTATGAATGCTAAACGTTTTCATATATTTTTTGACTAACTACTTTTTCAATCCTTTCTTTTAACGGATAGATATAAGAAAAGAGATTTACATTAGTCTTGATATATAATTTAGATTTGAAGTAAGAATTATAAGACTGATTACGTTCTCTCAAAATAAAAATTATTTTCTTTTTCATTATAGAACTGTGTATTATTAAAATTCTCGTATTATTTACGTTTTGTGTCAAAGTGCTCCATGCAAGGTACATTATATAAGTGCCCGTTGGTGGGGTAGAATGATACAAACCTAATTTTTCCTATAATTCTAATAATTGCTTTATTTCCTAACTTTGACATTTTGTATTGCTATTATCTATCATTTTGATCAAATATGCCATGCATTAAATATAACATTTTTAAATATTTGACTCATTTTTCTTATATAAAAAATTAAACTCCATATGAGTTGAATTTTTGGCCTCCATCTGTCCCACTTCCCCTACACTTTTTAATAATGAATATTTATACGTTATTATAGCTTTATTAATATTTTGAATGTATTATTCCTAACTGATACCTGATGTGGTAGGTACGCTGAAAAGAGCAGATTAATACCTATGGGTGCAAAATTTTGCAAAAATCAATGTCCATACGTACGTACCTACCTATTCAATAACGTATTAGGTCTTCCATTTTTATTTTAAATATGGTTTTCATTACATTTTTTTTTATTTTTAAATTAATTTTATTCATCTTTCATTAAGATGAATCAAATCAAAAGAATTTTGTGAGATGGGCAGGATCTCTCTCGTGTGAATACGGGCTGGATTGTGGTGTGAGGCAAGGGGGATTGACCTCTCCCACCCTCTTCAGCTTGTATGTCAACCGACTGATCGGTGAGCTCAACAGCACTGGTGTCGGATGTCACATAGATGGAGTATGTGTAAATAACATCAGCTACGCAGACGATATGGTGTTGCTGAGCCCATCGATTGTTGCCCTACGAAGGCTCTTAAAAATTTGTGAGTCCTACGCGGTGACCCATGGTTTGAAATACAATACGAAGAAAAGTGAAATAATGATTTTCAGACCGGACAACAATCGATACACTTTTATCCCTAATTTCACTCTCTGTGGTACAGCTCTAAAGAAAGTTGAGGAATTTAAATACTTGGGCCACTGGGTCACCGAGGACCTTAAGGACGATAAGGATGTTGAAAGAGAGCGCAGGGCGCTCTCTGTCCAATGCAATATGTTGGCCTGCAGGTTTTCACGGTGCACGGGCACTGTCAAAATTGCGCATTTTAAAGCATATTGTCAATTATTTTACACCTGCAGCCTGTGGGTCAACTTTACGCAGCGGACATACAGCGACCTGCGTGTGCAATATAATAATGCGTTCCGGGTGTTGGTGGGACTGCCGCGTTACTGTACTGGCTGACTCCGACGGGTTTGCCACCATTATGCGCAAACGGTGCGCTTCCATTATGCACCGTACGCGCGGCAGTCCCAATAACATCCTGCGCGCGCTGGCAGACGGGTGGGACTCTCCGGTGCTGGCTCGGTGGATACGGCTGCACGCAGTCGTATAGCCGGTCACCATCATCGGGAACTCCAACCGGGTTGCCATTTACTTATTATTATTATATTATTATCACTAACATTAGTTTGTAAGTTTGCTATTGTATCTACTAACATTATATGGATGTAAAAATCTGAAATAAAAATGTATTATTATTATTAAGACATAAAATGTCAATTTAGAATACTGGAGTGTCTAATTAGGAAAACAAAAAATATATATACTGAATATCTTAATAAATATATGTATAGGTCTTTTTTGTTTCTTGCTTAACATCTCGCTTAATAATAAAGCGATATTTACTAAGTTTGTACGCTAATAGAATATATTACAAAATAATATATTTCCATATCGGAGAATACAGAATTCCGTAAGAAATAACAATAACCTTTCTCAAGGAGCCGTTACATGGCGTTGCTGAAGTCTTGTTTATGTAAACCATATTGCGCACTAAACGATAACCAATCCATTTATTACTTATAATCTTTAGTATAGCGCGCAAAAAAGAAGCAATGTTGGTATAATTGAAAATTAATGTTCTTCTGAAAAATTGGATGTTAGAAGTGGCTAAATAATTTAATACATACGCACTTATATTACTTCTGTTGTCCCCGCCCCCCCCCCTCCTCCCTCCCGAGTGTTAAAGTACAAAAAAATCTTCCTCGTATAAATATATTCCATCTATATTTCCATGACACGGGCTATGTGTAAGCAAAATTTTATTGAAGAGTAGTCGAAGTATGAAAGCGGGAAAGATAAACAAACAAACTCACTTTCTCATATATAATGTTAGGATATTTTACTAAAAGATAATCAAACAAATTTCACCAGGGTGAAGTTGCAGCTAGCTGACATACTAAACTACCGATCTACTAAATCTGTTTTTTTTTTGTGAATCAATCGCTTAACATTGTTAAATGAATCAATCAGAAATTTTCTGTATATAAATTCCGTTCGATTATTGAATTTTATATCGATTTAAAAACTAAATGAAATACAAATTCTAAATGAAATACATTTATAGATCCCGGCACGTATTTAGAGGGGCGGTCTAAGGGATCTGGACATCCCATAAAAATTGCGGCAATTCAATTGCTTTCAAGGAACGGCTACGGAACATTAAAATGGGATTAAAACAAAATTCAGCCATCGTTTTTGTATAAACAAAACGGCAAGGTAGTAATAGAATTTATCGGTTTACAAGATGAAAAACATAAATTGCACGGAGAAATTCTCGAAAGAGAGAACTTGCGATGAAGGAATGAGCAAATGTGTATCACGAATTGTACATTAATACAAATAGGAAGAGGAGGTTATCTATCAGAACCGTGCAATTCAATACGTCCTCATCGCTGCATCCTCACCTCTGTGCAAGATAACGTAATAGCACATATATAATAATAGTTTTTAACTACATAGGTACTTACGAGTACGTCAAACTTCGCGTTGAATTACAGTACTATTGCTTTGAAACTAATTTCTATCGATTGCTTTTGTAGTAGTAGTGCAATTAGATACACAATTTAGTAATATTCTGTGTAATTATAACATTCATATATCAAACATATCTTAACCAATTCCACTAAAACAAAAAAACGACCAGACCGACTTCTCATCGCATATAAAAATTACACTATGACAATATTATTTAAATCATATTATATATATCTATATTATATATATCTAGGCAACCATGGGAATGAGTGCATTTTATCAAAATTGTTTTTTTTTTAAATGATGGACAACATATACTAAACATTGTTTTGGATAGTTAAGAGGGCGTACCATGGTTTATTTTACAATAAATCGATTTAACAAAAATGTTTCTCATAGAAGGTAGCTCGGTACCTGCAAATGTTTTTGCAACTCATCATTTCTTATAATTATTTCAACTTAACTAGACTTTTCTTTTCATCTTAAACACTTTATACAGAAGCACGAACAGAAATTTCTAAAAACATAAGACGTGAAAAAATAATTGATCAAAAATTCCGTGAACATTTTTACAATTTGACCTTTTTTATGTTTGCGTCAGTACTTACAACCTTTTTTTAATCGAATTTGTTTACTGATTTAAATCACGTGCCGCCTTTATAAATACTCAAGACAATATATATTATAAGTTTTATTTCAATTGAAAAAAATGTAATCAAAGAAATCACTTTGTAAAATAAATTTATTCTTAACGGAGCGATATAAAATAATTAAGGTTAGAAAAGTAAATTTCGAAGGCGATTTGCAGAAGCGGAGAAGTAGACAATTTCTACCCGCGTTGCCGACATATATTTTTATTGATTTATTTGCTCTTGTGTACTTTTTATTTACATTATTTATAACAAAGGTCGAGCCCCTTACGAAGCGATATAAGAAACAGCTTGTTAACTTAGTTATCAGTGATTCAGTGTCCTCATGTGAAATAGCCGTGTTAATGTGTGTTGCATCGTAAATCATTAATTGTACATAACATACTACATATAAACTTATTTGGGTTGTATTGGAACTTTTGCACATATTTTTTTACTTTGTGATTTATGTGAGTATTAAAATATGGAATTGAATTGCGTAGCTACGAACATTATTCGACATGATCTTAATAGTAATGTCAAAAAATGTTTTAAGTCAAAAAAGGGATTCGGTGAGTACAATTAAATATTTGGTATAACAAATCAATATACATGGAAAAAAATAAAATAAGACGATTATACCCGTGTCTAAAAATAAAAAAGAAATTTGATAAATGTACATATGATACTACATTTGCGCCAAATCACACGCTTAAATTTTATTACAATAATTTAAAACACAGATAATAAAATAAATTATGCATTTAAAAAAAATATATGTCGATCGATTGACAGATTAACTCGATAATGGAGCCCAATAACAAAAATTATATTTATTCATCGTTTGTAGGTAAAGAACACATCTAAATTATTTATAAAATATAAATTTTCTCTACTATAAGCATATTTTTTAGAATAGTGCATTAATACGATAAAGACTATTGGTATCTGTAAATATATGACATAAATATATCTTAGTTTATTTGACTTTTTCTTTTTAAAACAGAAATGTTAACTTTTTATTAATGTTCAAACACACAGTATAGATTTAATTAAATGTATTTTTTGTAGGTTATGATTTAGCAAAGTAAAAGAACACCGGTATTAACCTGGTTTTGGCGAAAATGCGAATTTTCCCTTTTTTTCTTTTAAATGAAAGAATATAAATAAAAAACGACAATATAAAATTAGAAGCGTTCATAAAATCAGAGCTTGTACTTGATTATTTCATTATAAAAAAATTATTTGAAATGTGCACTTCCTATAGAAAAATGTTGTCAAACATAAATTTCAATAACCTGTCTGTAAGCGACATTTTTTGCGCATTTTTATTTTTCGAGTTTGTCTATTTTACGTCAGTTCCTCTTTGTATGTGCAAATTGTTTTAGTGTTTAGTGTCCTTACACTTCCTTGGAAAACCGCACTTTTGCATGGGAACTTTTTTCAAATCACTATTCTTAATAAAATAATCGTGACCGAGTCCTCAAATTTGCAGGAATTTAATTTTTTACCTATGTTTTTTGATTTAAACCAAAGAAAATATAAAATTCGCATTTTCGCTAAACGAGACTTGTCCCAAATGGTGATTATGAGTGTACCAAATATTTTGATATACATGTTACTTTATTTTGCTTAACCGGAGGTGCTCTTTGATTTTAAAACTTTTTAACGTATATATATATATATATATATATATATATATATATATATATATATATATATATATATTTAAATAGATACATTAAGTGTGTATAACTTAGTATATCTATTTATATCACCATTTATTAGTTTTATTTTTACCACTTTTTTTTATTATTATTCAAACTCATTAAATAAAGTTTTAAAATACATACATGATAAAATTTCACGTGAAATACAATAAACAAATATTATTGCATAGAGAGTGATTGCTTTATCTCTTAACGTGTCTTGTGCAT
Organism: Druceiella hillmani; assembly: GCA_039881145.1. NCBI lineage: Eukaryota > Metazoa > Arthropoda > Insecta > Lepidoptera > Hepialidae > Druceiella > Druceiella hillmani. The sequence continues at coordinate 16,701,445 of JAYKKI010000047.1, read as the reverse complement.
ACGTGCAAAAATATTTACAATTTATATTGTAAATAAAATGGAAGAAAATTTACATTTATATATTTTATAGGAAATAAAATGTTTCTACATTTTATCCCGCACGTATTTCAAATAAATTTGGGCTGTAAAACTTACTTTTCGGTGAGATATTTTTTGTTGCAGTCTTGAATCTTGAATGATTTCCATAATCAAATGTTCTGCTAATGAGATATTGCCATAATCGATTATGAAACTAATAGTTGAATGATCCTCTTAATCAAATGATCAGTAATAGTAACTTTTAATTCCGACTGTTCGGTACAAGTTCTAGTCAAATGATTAATCAAGTATTCAATTAAATCACATTTAATCTACAGTTTAGTATTATATTCAAGACCGTAAAGTGCCATCAGACTCGTGTGATATGAGAACAATTGTTAATAAATTATCATTTGTTCTCACCTCACATGTACATATACATATTATTGCTCTGTTTAGTTTACTTATTTCGGAAGCAAATATTTCGTCAAATGTTCACCTGCTCTCGTTCGTGTATGGTATATTATTAATTCGTACATTATAGTCATAATCGAGACATCTCCAGGTATTTTCATGATTAAATGCATTATTCCCCATCCTCCCGCAGTTTTAGTTTATGTCACTTATTGACCAATCATGAATGGCAAGTACTATTGTGTTAATACGTAAAATTATTGTAACTACTTTTGTAACGTCAACAAAAGTTTTAAAATTAAAGGACACGATTGCCCACCGCTGCTACTTCGAGTCACTTTTAAATTTCATTTCAAACTTCTTCAACCTTTTTTCACCTATTTAACTCTTCAATTTTTCTTGGTGTTTATTGACAATTTGTGCAATTTGTGTAGGAATATGTCCTATATTAAATATTTAGTGACAAAAATTCAACAAAACATTTGATTTTAAAAAAAGTGTAATACTTTGATTTTGTTGTATCATGAATATAATCTTTATAACTATCTAAAATAAGATTTAGCAAAAGTCTACTTAGAATTAAACAGAGGAAAATAGAAAATAAAATAATTTCTCAAAAAGTGTTTCTCCTTTTTATATGAAAAATACATATTTGTAATGTTTCACGTTATATCTATCTGGATTTGTGAGATGTATTATCTAGAACATTGACATTGATAAGGTGTAAATTTTAGGTGAGAGAATCATAAAAAAATTATAGATGGCGTTAGACTCGATACACACGTTATAAACAAATGTATAAAACGAACAAAAATATTGCTATAAATAGCGTTACGAGCAAATTACATTGACAGCGATATAGTCAAAGAAGGCACCTATATATTGAAAGTCCCAATTATAAGTACTTTAACAGATAGTTCGATTTAAACCCAATGTATTGGTCTGACAATCTTTTTCAATTAGATTATAAATTTTAGGTGATCTTAACCCGTGCAACACATTGCTTAAGTTTTTATTTATCGCAGCATCTAGGAGAAAAAGTTAGAGCTTCAATTATTAGCATACAATTACCGTGATATTAACACCCAAACAGCCAATTTTTAGCATCATGGTTACAAATAAATTATATCTTTTTCTTAAGTTATGTTTTCAATCTCTCTGCTTTTCTGTTTTTCACTTCTTCTTCCTTTTTTTTCTTTTCCTCTTGTATTTTAAACAAACTGAACTCAAAACGAAAGACTTTCTTTCCACTTGTTTTATGTTTTTCCTTTGTGTACTTTTTTTCTTAACTAAGATGTCACTCAATTTTACTAGCATTAAATATTGCTTATCTATGTCTTCGTTATTAACGCAAATAACAGTGGTGTCTAGAGACCGAATGACTACATCTATACGTAACTTTATTGCTTCGTAGTGGACATCAAGTTTACAAGTTTGAGTTTTGTAAACTTCAGCATTGTGGGTTATAATTTCCTACGAGTCCATTAAGGAATCCTAGGTTGTACATCATTTTATCGTGTACAAATAAAAATGTCGAATTTTTTATACCCATCTATCTCTTCTTGCAGTAGAGCTGCTTTCTCGGGTATTTCTTCATTTTCAGTTGTATTCTGAGATATTTGTCTTTCTTACCTTTGTTTGTATTGTTATATATGTTATATTCTGAGGTATTTGTCTTTCTTGCTTTCTTGCCTATTTATTTTTCACCTTTTTTGTATAATTTTTTACGCCAAAAAATTGTTCATGATTTGTTCCATCCAATTAAAAAGTTAAATATTTATTATAATATTATTTCAGTTTAATTTTTTTTTATAATTATTCAAGTACATTAAAAAAGATTTAGTCAGTTATGGGTCAGTACGTCAAAGCCATCACTATTTGCTATCACGTGTAAAGCAGTGTACAATTGTCTCCCTCATGACACAGTGGCTATATACATTTTGGAGTACAAACATTGTAATATATACATTGTATATTTAAGATAAATAACACTTTTTCTCATACATTAAGTAAGTTATCGCATGCAGTAAGTAATTATGGTTGACTGGAAGAAAAAGAAGTACATACATAAAATAGCAAAGCCATTCGTATATTGGGAAATTCTGATGTGTCTTTTCATTAACTAATTAACTGAACCGATCTGAAATGTACAAAAATTTAAAATATTGAGCAAAACTTTATCATTCATCATTTATTTATAGTATTTGTTAAAATTTTCTTTTATAGTCTTATTTGAATACAAATTAAGGTAACCCGAAGCAATTAACGTCCACCTAACTTCAAATCATTTTTTTATCGTTCCTGCTTAAATGGAACTAATAATGCGATAAAAATATTAAATACAGTTTTCTGGATCTAAAGATGCTAGTTGCGAGATATAACTATTTATGATTGCACATTATTATTTGTACGTCAATTGCCGTACAAATAATAACCAAATATAAAAGGTAGTTAAATATATTGTAACAAAAATATAAAATTATAAGTACAAGAAATATAACAAAATAACTAAAAACTTGAAATTTTGCAATTTTTATAACAGCGACGTTCGTGACGGAGGTCCGTTAGGGAAGAGCGTTATTTAACATAATTATGGCGTTAATTGCCATAGCTACCTTACTTTTTTGATAATTTTGATTAGAACATGACTGGGGTCTAAGGCAAATATCTCTTGAAAAACTGTAGCACCAAGATTGTTTTGTTTTCGGTATATAATTCAAACATTCGGTATATAATTCTTTATTAGAACATATCGAATACATTAATCTGTACGCATCAAATTACTTTTAAATAAACCTGTAAAAGACCGATGTTTTGGAAAACGATCGTTTGTTCGAAACGAACTTTTTTCCAAGTATTTACTACTTAAAATGGTATATCTTAGATGCAATAGTGACCTTAGTCGCAAAATCATAATTATTTTATTTTTAAGAAAAAAAATTACTTTTAGTTTACAAAATATCAATATTTCTTAAGTACTATATAAATATATTCAAATTTATCTTAAAAATATACATCCAACATTAAATGAAAAGTTTCGACAGCGACTTGATAAGGAATTTATATTTGTCTTTATATTTATGGCACGCCACAGCATATTTGATTTATTCGAAATAATTGCTATTTACATTATACAGAGAATGTTTGTTTATATGCACCTGTACAGGAAATAATTAAATTGCAATATATTATACTACATAATTCATAGTCACGACGGAAACATGCTCGACGCTGCTCGTTTTACACATGACGATTGTGGCTAACCTACAGAAGGGTCGTCCGACATCGATTGTGACGTCATACGCACTCATAACATACAAAATCCTTTTTTAATGTATTTTAATTATTGTTTAAAAAGTTAATAAATCTAAAAGAACATTAAGGCTATAAAAAATTATTTAAAAAATAATTTTACGAATTTGCAAATTAAAGAAAAGCGTTTTTATATTTTTTTTCTAAATATGTAATGAAGTTATTAATTTTGCTTAGAGCATATGTGAGAATCGAAAAAAATATTTGGGACCATTTTGGGCAAATAAAAAAAATATTTTTCGATTTTTGGCGCCAACTTTTTCAATGCGTTAATAGCATATCTACATAACATCGTTGTATTTAATTGCAAAAAATATACTATCACATTCATGTACCGGCCAATTCATTGAGTAAGCAAATGCAATTTTTATTTTTGTACTAGTTTTTATACTATTTTTTTGTACTATTTTTGTACTAGTATTTATTATAAAAACATTTTTACTAAATTAATAATATTCATTTCAATTCAATTTTTATTTTAACAAATTTCTATCAGTGTGACCTCCACAATAGCGGAAAAATTTACTAAACTTCTCTACAATATTTCAGTAAGATGTACATCTACATAGTTTATGTAGATGTCATTGAAACGACTTCAGTTATAAAATTTTCCATTTAATATAAAAACATTTTGGCAGCTTTCAACTCAATACGCGTGACAGAAGTAAAACTTCTTTAGCGATCTAAACGATTTGTAAGTATACAGTAAGGGGTGAACAGCAGAGAGAGAGAATATACTAAGTGTAATTTCTTAGGTTGTACTAAATTCGTATAAGAAGACTTGAATACTACACATTCAGAAAAGTTAATAAAATTTAATTACAAATTGACGTAGACATCTAATAGAATTTAACTGTCAATTAAAAAACAGCAGCGATACAAAGTATCAAAACACGGCCGGCTAAATGCGGCTCATGAAGTCGGGACGTATTGCTTCTGTTGGAAATTATATTTATGGCCACTATATGTGCGGGTTCATTGCGGATTTATAAATAAATTACGTGCATATGTTGTTAATCTTGTAAATGATCAAGCACACGCAACGTTAGTAATAAATCAATTCTAAATAGATTGATAAATAAATCGACAAAATACTTTTACAGTTTACTTTGAACACACGTAACGTATCAAAAACAGCTAATAGCAATAGTTATTCTTGTTAATTCCATTTTTGTTTGTTCACGCGCGTACACTTCTTGTTTTATTCTGTCGTGTGCATCTCTCTAGGTAGTTAGCTAAGTACGTATTTTCCGTTCTTTTTGCGATAGATTCGTTACATATGGAGTTACAACTAAACGTTGCATTAAATTTTACCTTGACATTTTACTCTCATCGTACCCAAAGAAGTTTCACTACAATAAAATGTATCTAAAGGAGATAATCAAATTCATGATTTTGATAGGTGCCTTTCGGTTTTGAAATACTAAGTTGATTTTAATTTTATTATACGTAAATTTGGATGCATAAGAAAATATTATATTCAGCGAAAATAAAAAGCTTTAACTATGCTTTGCAATATACAAAGTAAACTTGAATTTGTTTGCATTTGCCAACAAATTCAAATTTAATATCGAAGTTTATAATTGAAAAAATTAACAATTTGATTATCAGCATTTGCCTTTACTTTCTATGTTTATTCAAATTGTAAACAATGCAATAGTAAACATATCACACCTGTCATCTTTTGAAAAAAATATAATACAATTACAGTTTTTGTTGCACAGGTACTTCGAAATGTAATACTTATTTCTAAAGCGATGCTTGAAATTAAATAAGCACAATCATTTATTGAAATATGTCGCGAGGTACTGAATAATGAAAATGTTTAGTGATTAATGACCTCTATTGTTATTTGTTAACTATATTTTATTTATATTCCAGATAGTCGAAAAGATGAAGTCAATGCAATTAGGAGCAAGTTCCCAACAAAAATACCAGTGAGTATGATTTATGAAATATTATCATGGCAGTAGTATATATATAGTAGTATATATATATAGTACATAAGGCGATCCAAACACTAAGATTGTTTAGGCGATATCTGATTGTAACAATCCTCTTTGTCATCTTAAATACGCTTACTTACACTTACTTATTTAAATATAATAATTTACTCAATTTCTTATTTTTCTATTTAACAAAACATCACAATAATTTTTTTCATTTCAAAACCCTTCAAAAAATATATCAAAAATATAATTTATTTAAAATATTAATCTCTGTAATACAAAATTATATTTCGCTTTTCAAGACTCGATCAATATGTAACTATACGTCATTTAGTGTCCTATCCAGTTTAACATGTTTTGGTATCCATGATAGAAAAATTATCAATATGCTTAGTAGTAAAAAATTAATATTTTTACTTCTGCCGAAATTTTGAAAGTAACAAAATATTACAATTTTATAGTAAAAATAATTTATTCACAAATAGTGTAAAAAATAGAAAATTATAAACAAATAATTTTTATTACATAAGTGATCAACGGGAGCAGCATTTATTTCAACACTTACAGGGACATTGTTACTTGAATGCTTCACCGACAATTTCAGATATATTGTAAACAAGTAACTTAGCCCTTTGCAATGTATTCAAGTAACCTAGCCCTTTGCAATGTAAACGAACTACCACTTTCCCAACATCCGTAAGCTAGACCACCAGAGCCTCACAATAGTTTTTGCAATGGTGATGCTCTGGTGCATAAGGAACTTTTCAGTATGCAATCAGTGGTAATTATGATAAACTACTCTAATTTTTTCGTGTGAAGTCCCCATAATGCGTATATTATAATCTATTAAAATTATTTATAATGCCTGAATGTGATGTAGTATGTTGCGTGAAAGCTAAAGTATTTAGTTTTTCAAAAATCACATCTTATATTTACTTGTATCTTTACATTCAATGGCGTTTGCTATTTTGTGATGATTAAATACTGCATTGATATTAACAAATATGTAATCAAAAGTTCTTCCTGATTTCTGTCGTTTCCGAGCGACCTCTATCTTTTGTGTACGGTCTGTCTGTATTAATAAATACTAACATTTGGAATAAATTATATTGGTTTTAGGTTAATCGGTAGCCAGTCAAAAATAATAATTAGTGAAAAAAATATATTTTATAACTTTGAGTAAAAATAACCCCACTCTTCTGGTTCAGTAAAATGTGCATCATAGAGCATGTAAACATCTACCATTTGACTTTTACCGTCCCTTTCTCTGATCCTTCATCATATTCATAATTGTAGTTCTATCTGTTTTAAAACATTTATGCGGCTTTTCAAATTATTTAGTAAAAGTTTAAGTAACTTTCAGGAAGAAAAATAAAATTAACATTATAAAATTAAATGAAAAAAATGAAATGAACATTAAAAAAATTATTAACGGAGTTTTTTAAGGGTAACTTTGTAAATACACAATATAATCTTCTGTTATTAAATTTCGTAATAAAAATCAACAAATCACTTAGCCTACGGAGTGTAATATACAAATATGCTCAATCAGGTAGGATATAAATCTACTGCTAGTGTTTTCTACCATTGCACATCTAGAGTTAAAATAAAAATCCATAGGAATAAAAGAGTAGTTAATAAAATGAAATAACTTGGCAAAACTTTTCATTAAAAAATTATGTTTTTTACTTTTAGGTATGATCTAATAATTTTAATTTGTTACTTGTTGATGTCTCACACCTATCGTTAAATACTTAATTTCACAAGTACTGAATTTATCACTGTATTTTACATTATTATATAAAAACGGTTACAAAGATTATCACAGTGAATGGCAAAGAGACAAATTCTTTATGGATACCTATTTAAGAGGCGTGAACTGCATTACAGGAATTAGAAATTTGGACAGACCTGATAATATACTAAAATATGTTTATTTGCAATATTATTGTGTATAATACTCAATTTAAATCTTATATAAGACTTTAAAAACCAACATTAACCGTTACTTCTAAAAAATACAGAATTATAAATATTTTCCTAAAAAATGTATTTAAAATTATGACTAAAAAATTACCAATTTTAAGCAATAGGTCAGTTTAGAGGATTTGGTTTTATGTTGTATGATGTCAAGAATTTTCAATGCCTAATTTCAATTCACTCGTTATAAACTTCATTAATCTGACCTCTCTTGTACTATTAGGCTGGACTGGCTTTACACTAAGTCGTCAGCAATTTTATTCTCGCCATTTTGGCGCTAATAGCAAAAAATATTAATTATTACCGCGTAAAAAAGACACTCAACCCCCCCCCGTATATCGTACCTTTTTCATTTAAAGACTCTGTTTTTCTATCATATACAAAATTTTAAACTTTAAGCCCCTATTCAATCAAAAACACAAATAGCAGTTACTCTTAAAATGAACAGTTTTATTGAACATGAAAGCATAACAACTAGAAAAAAACTTAAAATCATATACGAGCAAAAAAAACAAATATATGTTATTTCAAAATATATTTTACTTCAATACTTATTTGAAAAATTATTGAAGTAAGATAAAAGAGGCAAAAATAAAAAAAATTGTTAACAACATGATTAATTTTTTTAAATATGCATTCTAAATTATTATCTTGAACGCGTCATTTACTTATGAGTCCTACCATAAACTCAATAAAAAAAATCTCTAAAAATGTTTTTAATAACGCTGCATTTTATTAAAAATATCTTCTTTAAAAATAATAAGAATTTGTGTCAATTTTAGCTGTAAAAATAAAAGATATGAGCATTGAATCTTTCATAATAAATGGTAATTAATACCTATTGCACATCTTGTGCGATCGTAAGTCCACATATATTTGTAATAGAGATTACGTCGCCCATACTCATAAAGTATTTTGTCACCAATGTTTTATAATACTCGTACTCGTCGTACTCGGTACCTCAAAATACTCATATCGTCCAAGTTTATTATAAATAGTTGTGCATTAGAACTGAATTACGCAAGTTGAACTCTAGAAAACGTCGCAAAATCGTAACATATTACACGCACACGCAGCAAGCGGGGCAACCTAGGAACGCATACTCTCGATCGTACCCGGCATCTGCGGTTGGTTAAATTGTCAGGGGAAGGTGAGTGTCGCCACTTTACGTAGTAATAGTTAGTATTCTTTGCTGTTGGTTAGAAAGAGAAACAGCTATGTTGCTGACGTATAGCGTCAACTCGCTCGATCGGTGCGATTGCCCGCAACGATCGAGATCAATATGTAGAATTAGTAAATATCCTTTACTTGCACGCTGCAGTAGCCCTATATTAATTTACGCCTACACGCTAACGGGCACAGATAAGCGAGTACATATGTATTAGTGTAGGCAATTAAATCTGTTCGCTAGTATGGAGTGTCGGGGGGTATGCTAATAGTGAGTGCCACTATAGCAAACGTCCACGCAACTACTCTTAGAGATGAGACAGTGTCACACGATAAATCAATAAAAAAAAACGAGTGTGCTTTAGACAACATGACTGAAGTAAAACTTCAAATTCACAAAATATGAACTTTAAAATGAATTTACAATTTTATTCACTTTAAACTTAGAATATTTAATGTATTGCACAAAATAATAATTTATAAAATTGTTCAAGAACGAAATTAAATTACAAAATTATCAAAAAAACTGTAGGGACAAGAGAGAGAGGTGCGAGCACACATTTTCTTTCTCTCATAGCCAGTTATGTTTCGTATATCTAAGACACAGTGCAAGCCTATTGACTGTATCACACTGTAGAAGCAAGAGAGAGTATAGATATATATATATATATATATATATATATATATATATATATATATATATATGCGAGTTTGCTAGCGTTACGCGAACGGTGATTTTTTTATTATTTTGTAATTTCATTTCGTTCTTGAACAAATTTATAAATTATTATTTTGTCCAATACATTAAATATTCTACATTTAAAGTGAATAAAATTGTAAATTCATTTTAAAGTTCATATTTTGTGAATTTGAAGTTTTACTTCAGTTGTGTGGTCTAAAGCACACTCGTTTTTTTTCTCCTTCGCTATTTTTTTGACGCTGATTTCTCTATTGTTTCTCTGTAATGCATGTAAATAGTGAACACTCGAATCGCATGTATATTAAATGTATGTAAACAGTAATATTAAGTTTATATGATTTATTAACTTATTTTCTCAAGTTTACATTATTTACACTTGCTGCAGTTTCTGTTTCCCGACTTTCCATTACAAAATTGCAATAATGACACAATATAAATCCCGTGTGAATTAAAAAAGAACAATAACAAAATACTTAAAATTAATAAATTACAATAAATTGCCAACATATTCATTTATTTCATTGTTAATTAAACTTTTTTAGATTGTTTGATGAAAAAAAAAATAAATTTTTAAAATAATAAAATTTCATGTTAAAAGCAATTTTAAATTTAATTCAATTAAAAATTAAAATTGAAGCATTTTAAAATTAATGTATTTTCATTTAAATTATTTCAAAATTGAATTAAATTTATATTAACTTTTTTCTTAAATTCAATTTAAATTAATTAATTTTAAAATTTAATTTTCGAATTAAATTTAAATAAATGTTTTTCTTATTTTATTATTTTCAATTCGTTTTTATTAAATCAATGAAATTAAATTTAAAGTTTAAGTTTATACTCAATTATTTTTATTTTAACTATTTCAAAAATAAATAAAATTTAAAATTAATTTTAACATAAAATTTTACTATTCTAAAAATTTAATGTTTTCTCGTTTTATTATTTTAACATTTATTTATTAAATCAACCAAATTTAAAATTAATTTTAAGTTTAAATTTAATTATCTTAAAAATTAAAATGTTATTATTCATATTTTTTTAAGGTTAGTTATTCTAATTTTTTAATAAATTAATCAAATTTAAAATTAATTTTATAATTAAATTTAGTTATATTAAAAATTAAAATTTATTTATTTTTTATTTTAATTATTTTATTTTAAATTTAAATGTTTCAAAAATTTTAATGAATATAATGAATTGTTAAATTTACTGAAACAATCTAAATAAAGTTTAATGAATTAATGAAAATAAATGAATTTGCCGAAATTTTTTTTTCATTTATAAATTTTTAATATTTAGTAAATGATAAAGCAATAATTTATAATGCAAATAAATATATACCGAATTGAAAACAGTCTGGCAGATGATTTGCTTACAATAGAAAGCCAGTAGAACAAAAAAAATAAGTTTAAATAATATTTACACATGTTTAGAATCGAGGTTTTATACAGCTAACCGCACACAATGCTTTCTGCTCAAATGTCGATACTCGCACGAACACACACACATATAAACGTATACAATAGAAAGTGACAGAGAGAAAGAGAGGGAAAGTCGCCTGGAGGGGGCATAACGCTTTTTCCTTACGTGACGATTTCTGCCAGTTCGCTGTACTCTAAGCCGCGTAAAAGTACTTAATTCCAAACAAGTAACATTGAATAGAAATTACTTGATTAGTCATTGACCTGCCCAAATTTGCGTGTCAAAAATTCCATATATTAACACCTGTAATACTTAGCAAGTATTATTTTATTGCTACATTCAGACCAATATCTATATATTTTATGTTAATTTGTTTTACTAATATAAAAAATAAGATAAAATAAAATATTAAAATTATCTGAAATTAACTACAAGTAAGGAATGTATTACTGGTAGATTTCCAAATATTCCTTAAATTGATCATGTAAATTTAATAACAATGTTCTCGTTTTATATTTAAGATCCTCGAGCACTTGTTAATACCGCGGGAAGTTTAATTCCATTGGAGATTTATCTTCATTATTTTTACAAGCTTGACATAATAAACTTGCAGAAGCAATTAAACAATCTCCTTTTTTTAAACAATGAACTTTACACCATTTCTACGCTCGAAATGAAATCTAGAATTTTCACCCTTAATTTTTTTTCGAAAATCAATATTTCCGACACATTGATTAGATGTTTCTACTATAAAAAATCCACCGAATTCATTTTACAGCGATGGTCATACTACTTCTAATGTTTTTCTGCTGTTTTAAATTTTTTTTAAATTTTATTTTTAATGCTAATATTAACAAAATAAAAGAAAATATCGAAAGTGTATGTAACCAACAAGATAATATTATTGTGCATCGAAACAATGAATTGCGATATAATATAAATAGCTGTCATTTTATATGGTATAGCCCGTCCAGTACATAAATCATGTACTAAGTAACTATACTCCATTCCATTCCAAAATAGAACGTATGTAAAGAAACCAATTTGACAGTTAAAATAGGGTTGATGCAAATAGATATTCAATTAGTGGACAATTATTCATAAAATCCATTCTAATTGACCTATGGTATTAATAAACAATGCACTACATATACTATATATATTAATAAACTGTCGTGCTAATTTATGTTACAAATACACATATTACACGGATATTGAGCAAATGTGAATTAGAAAATTTTGAGGAGGAAAGCTGTCAATCACACAAAACTCAGAGGTATAAAACATTTTGGAAAAATATTCGATTTTCATACACGTACAAAGTTTAATATTCGTATATGCTATTCATTACACATAATTTTATGTTGCTTTGAAATATTTCCTATAAATTAGTTTTAATTTGACATAGACAATACTTGACTGCTTTATAGTGTGAGGCTTAAGTGAGGCAGGAGAAGTAAACAAAACAGGACGTTGGTGCTATATATATCCTTATGCCAAACACCAAAAATACCGTGTTGAAAGATATGCCTTTGATATCTCTACATGAGGCGATGCAAATTGCTTCTCTTTTTTATTCCCTAGCAATTTTTTCCTGAATGTATAAATTGAATAACAAATTTTTATCAACAAAATACACAGGTAATCGAAATTAATAAATAAAGGATAATGGGCACCTTAGCCTATGTCACAAATAACGACAAGTGATATGTCAATGGATAGGTTTTTCCATATTCTAAAACTTTTATTATGCCGAAAAGTCCCAATTGTTTGTGGGAAAAAAGTTACCGCTAGTTAAAGGCAACGTGAGTTGAAACCTAAATATCTAGGTTTTTGTTGATAATTGACACTGGAGCATGTTAAACAGATCCGGTGAGACAGCAACAGCTGTGGAGGGCCAGGGGAGGTATCTGCGGACAAGCCAATAAGATTGATTTTTTGTCAAGATTTTGTTGTTTACTTAAATTTATTAATATAATAAGACGTTTAAAAACCATTGTTTAAAATTAAAAAACAAATTACCTATTTACTAAAGTTCGCGCTAATTTTGTTTCGTCTAGCGCTTAGTACACTGTCGCCACATACAGCCATAATTCTCGTTATTTCAATGTATTCGCGATTCGTAAACTACGAAAGATTTTATGTCTCCAATGCGCACGCATGGTCTACTAATTGGTCTATAACCGAGACCCATGTAGGGGGAAAAGGATGACATTTTCCTCAATAACTAAATCCATCTTCAATGAACTTCAATTACAAATAAAATTTTGTCTCTTGTTGTGACCTACTTGACGGTGGGACTACGGATGTTGCTATAGTTATGCGCACACGCGGCGTAGCTGCAGGCACTCTGTCTCACAGCGCCGGTTTGCGACGCTAGCAAGGTATTGCCCCTGCGGCAATAGGTCGCATGGCTGCGGGGGAGCCATCCGTGAAACTTTTATGGGACCGCGGTTTTTTGTGGAAACAAATATACAAAATATTTTGTTTCTAAAAAGTGCAAGCGAAATGTATATTATTACAAATGTGAAATAAATTAGCCTAATTTAATTGTCGATAGTGTCTAAGCTTTTTGTATTTATATTATATGTGAGCAAACATATTGTTCTATATTTGTAACTCATATTTTGCCCAACTGTTTTGGTTTGTACCACAAGTTTGGGAAAATATGTGAAATAAAATAAAAACTAAGGTGTTTGATATTCCGTAGCCGATTTGAAAAAAATATTTAGATTTTCCTTTTATATGTAATAATTAAACTTCATTGATGCATATTTCGTAGACGTAAATACATTGCGCATTGTGAAAAAAAAATTAAAATAAACGCTAATAAGGGTAAAATTGAATATTTATATCGTCACATAACTCAACGTCGACAACTTTTGATATTTTACTCAAGTTTTCTTTAAGTTTTTAATTACATGCTGCCATTATATTTTTTTGTATTTTGTATTCAACTAAAGTACCCAATTCATCAGAAGAGTAATCTTTTATGTCCAGGCAAAGCAATAACCGTTAAAATGCAATAAAAATACTATTATTCTTATTAATGAAGTCTTATTTTATTTAGCCATAAATTTTTCCCACAGTAATTTGAGATTTTCCACTATAAAAGAGGTTGTAGAATATAAAACAAAACCTAACCTTTTTTTTATTAATTTCTTAGCTGGGTTCCATACTTTTCTGCTTTTCCTCCTTTATTTCTAGTAATATCATCATAAATATATAATTATGATAATTCATCTAATTATTAACAGGACACAGTGTTCAGTAATACACTAAATATATTTATTAATTTCTGTTACCTGTGTATTTTATGTATGTTGGGTTGATCACTGTGGTGTATTGGGTTGATCTGATTATGTATGTTGGGTTGATCACCGTGGTGTGTTGGGTTGATCACAAGGCATACGGCTTGTGACGACGCGGCGCACCGCGGAGACCCGGGTTCGATTCCCGGCCGTTCGTCGAGCGGGTCTGGACGGGTGTTATGGTTGGCTGTAAGAGATTGCTCACGTAGCAATAAGTTCACCATATGTATCAATTAGATACATTAAAGTAGATAAATAAATAAATGAATAGTTTATTGATAAAAAAAGTCATTTATACAGTCAGGAAAAATGAATAGAGTATAATAAAGAGAAGAACTGGCATCGCCTCATGTACAGATATCAAAGGCATATATCTATCATACTACACTTCATTCCATTCCAAAATAAAATGTTTGTAAACAATCTAAAAATTGTTCAGAAATTGTATCCATAATTACACATTCTCTTATATGATCTAAATGAAACTACACTCCAAAAATTATTATCTACAATTTTGTTTAACTCTGATTTCCATATAAAAAACTTATATTTTCATGCTAGAAAACATATTTAAAAAAAATTAATAAATCTTTATGACATAAAAATTATGTTTATAACTTTTATTTGTTTTCTTCAGTATTTTTCTTTTGTGATGAGCATTTTCAGATGTAATTCCTGGAGCCTTCAACTCCAATGAAATCATACATTAATTTAAATTTTTATATAATTTTGTTGCTAACTCCTTGATCTTAATTTCAATGTGCATTATATTCATGGAATGAAAATGCGAATTTATAAAAATTAAAGTAAAAAGCCATAATTTCTTTAATGCATTCCTAAAACCTGCTTTCACCTATTATAATGCCTTCCTAAAACCTACGTGAATAGCTAATTTTTACATATTACATTGGTCACCCAATGTTGTGAGATGCAACCAACCTTTTTTTTCTACTCGATTGACCGCTTCAGGAATGTGATTATTGAGTTGCTGATAGCTTTGATCCATTGTTAATTTGTATTACTTAGAATTGCAGTGTGTTCTTTCTGTCACGCGTCTAACACACTGGGTCAATTTGGTTCTTTTCTGTTCACTATCGCTCTTGATAGAAGTAATTATTGAAAAGCAGATGGAAATATGTGAGGATAAATTATCTAACACATTTTTAAATCGACTTCTGGTAGAAGTTCAGAAAAAAGAAAAGACAAAAAAGATACAGAGTTGCCATATGCATGAATTAAAAAATATATTGTAAGTGCAATCTCTGCAAAATGTAATCTCATCTTCAACCTGCACGGGTCCATGTTAGGTTTTGCAGTGGTCCTTGATCCAAGAGTTACCAGTCAACAACTTTGTCTCAAATAGTAATGGCGCATATCAATATGCTTGTTGTGAGCCTGGAAATTTTTATTGCCTGCTAGTTTTACGGCATTCTGATTATCACAATATATCTTTAAATCCTCCTGAAAATAATGACACATACTCTGCTTCTGTTGTCAATGTTGTTTGTTATCTTTTGGAATTCCATGATATAACTCAAAAATGATAATATATACTGTACAAGATCATCAGAATTTTAAAATGTAATCAGAGTCGCAATAGTCAGGGAAGGGACTTGTCATACTGTATTGTACGCCACTGAAGAATTTTTATTCTCTTCAATCAAACTCTTGGTAATTACATTTTGTAAATTATTATTTTCTGTGCCATAAATCATATTAAGAATCGTTTCGATACACCTTGTTTATTAGTAAGGATTTACTAACAAATATGGATAATTTGGAGGCCACTATATTAATATGATATACCAAGTTCTTGCATTTTAAAATCTTTGTTTAGTCCTTCTTTAATATATTTTATACTTCCATTTGTAGAAATATATATATATATATATATATATATATATATATATATATAAAGAATAGGAAAGCGCCAGGTTTTCCAGGATCTGATAACCAATGAAGTACTGAAAGAACTACCAAAAAAAGCAGTAATTTATTTGACGACACTATGTAATGGCATCCTGCGTGCACAATATTTCCCACGCTTGTGGAAAATCTCGCAAATCACATCTCGCAAATCCACAAGCTGGGCAATCCTGCCCATGAAATTGCCTCATACCGACCGATTAGCCTGTTACCTACCCTCTCAAAACTATTCGAGAAAATATTGTTGAGCCGACTGCTACCTATACTTGCTTGTAACAACATAATACCCAATCACCAGTTCGGCTTTAGACTTCAACATTCCACAGTGGAACAGGTCCATCGAGTCTCTGCGGTAATCAGGGACACGTTTGAAAGAAATGAATACTGTTCCTCTGCATTTCTTGATATCCAGCAAGCATTCGACAAAGTCTGGCACAGTGGGTTGTTCTATAAAATCAAATGCAACATTCCTCACAGCTACTACCTACTGCTGGCTTCGTATCTGTCGGATAGACTTTTTCAAGTTAGAGAGGGTAGTGCTACATCGCCATTCTATGATATTAGAGCGGGTGTCCCCCAAGGTTCTATTCTTGGTCCCATATTGTACACCATGTATACTGCAGACCTGCCAGAAGTACCAGGAGTTACAACTGCCACCTATGCAGATGATACAGCCATTCTGGCCCGAAACAAAGATTCTGTTGCTGCATCAGATACACTTCAAAGGTGTCTTAACGAAATCAATGTCTGGTTGGGCAAGTGGAAAATACAAGCCAGCGCCAACAAATCGGCTCACGTAACATTCACCTTGAGACGTGGTGACTGTCCACCAGTTACTCTTGGGAATAATACCTTAACGCATAACAACAGCGTACGATATCTTGGAATTCACCTGGACCGCCGACTTACCTGGAAGAGACACATAAAATGTAAAAGAGATGCACTCAACATACGCCATAAAAGCCTGTACTGGTTAATGGGAAAAAACTCTAAACTCTCTGTAGATAATAAACTTTTGATCTATAAAAACATACTGAGACCGGGCTGGATGTATGGTGTTCAACTGTGGGGTAGCGCTTGTGACTCCAACATAAATATATTACAGCGATTACAGAATGTTATCCTTAGATCAATAGCAAGTGCTCCATAGTTTGTCACAAATGCCGAGATACATGAGAACCTGCATATTAACACAGTAAAAGAGGAGATCCGGTACAATACTGAAACCTACAAAAAGAGGCTAGCAAATCATCCTAATGTTCTAGCAGCCCAGTTGATAAGAACCAGGCGTGACACCCGTCTGAAACGGCATGTGATCCTGGGACCAATATAGACCAGATCTAGCCAATCACGATGAGGAGCGGTTTTCGCTGGGTGACACACTCGACATGACACAGTGCATTTATCAAATTTGCTCATAGTCTACGACTGATTGCAGATGAACCCAGAAAAGAAAAAAAAAAAAAAATATATATATATATATATACATATATATGTATATATATACATATATATATATATATTCCGTCAATATAAATATATCATTTTCATTCAATCTATAGTAGATATTTTAGATGTTTTATATCATATCTTTTTTCTTTTCTTTGGAAATATACTTCATAGCTTTTCAGCCGAAACCTCATTTTACTTACATTAGATTTCTGCACTGGAATTTTTGGATATCTTCTAGTCTTAAAATTCAATGCAATTAGTTGATTATATACATTATAGTACACAATGTCTCTGCCCAAAAAGGTTGAAATTGGAAAGCATACATTTAGAATGTTAGCAGTGATTGTATGATTCACCCTTTTAGCTAATTCATTTTGTTCTAGAGTATCTACAGTATAGGGTTATTTGATCTAGAATACTTGCTTTTTTCATGAAATTCTTAATTTCTTTAATTTCTCACCTATGTTTTCTTTACCTTTGTCAAATCTGAATGTTTTCATTTTTTTATTTAATTGATTTTTCACATAACATTTCAATTCTTTAAAATAATCCAAAGCATTAGCTTTTATCGTCAAAAAATAAATCTATCTTCCAAGAATAGTGAAATGGTTTTATTTTAAGTTTTTACAAGTGGTGAAAACATTTTTAAGTCATACAAGTTGGACAGATGTGTAGTGTGGGTAATTTAGCAACTAAAAACACTGGGGTAATTACGATTGGTCTAAAGTATACCGACTAACAACTTTTATTTCATTTTTGTAATTACCACGTGTGGAGCACTCACTCATGTCCTATACATGCCTCCTTTAGGCTTAAAAAAAAAGGGAAGCTACTGAGAACAAACTCCTATAGAGTTCTAGACCATCAATTTGTGATGTTTAGTTCTCTTCAAACGTCTTTGCATATCCACCACATTGAGGACAGCTTTCATTTCAGGGTTTTCTAACGTAGCATGGGGCATTGACAATCTTCCACAGCACTCTATTTTGGAAACTATAAATGGAAATATAAAAAATTTGTATACAAAGTTTCACTGTAGATTCTTATTCTATTTTCAACGTTAGAACAAAAATTGTGCCCCAGAAGCCAGTGAAGTTGTCTCTATTTTATATTTAATTCCTCTCCTTTTTTTAATTTATTCTTTCCATTTTAATTTGACATCTCAATTAATTCTTAGATATTTTGCTGCATTAACGTAGGGGATAGTTCTATTGTTAATGGACAATTAAATTTATTTTATTGAATGTAAAGTTGATAGGAATAGGGTTGGTTTCACTTAATTTAATATGCCATTATCCTGTCTATTTATTTATTACCCTGCAGTTCTTTTGCGGATTCTGATATATATTTGTTTGGCTGTTGTAAGGTGTTAGGTCTGGAATTGTTTGTGATTGAGATCTCTTTAGTCTCTTGGGATATTTCCACAACGAATAGTCGGTGTTTTCGTCTGCATTAAGTTGCTAATAATCTTTTAGAAGAAATCATTTTTACCTCCTTTATTTAAGTAAATTGCTCAGCCTGTTGACTATTACTTTATCGCCCTAGTAACTAGGTGTTTGCTACTTCTTGCGGCCTTCCCTTTTCATCAATATCACTTCCTTATTTCAACTGGGTGTTAAAAGACAGAAAGGACCTAGTTTGGAATAGGAGGTGTGCTGGTTTTTGCTACTAATTGTACCTATGAAATAAGTTAGCTAGCTTCTTTATCTATCTGATCAACGTAAATCATTAATTGACTAATTTCTTTACCTATCTGATTTCAATTGGAAGTTCAAAGTTGATCAGTTGTTCCAGAGTTTTATTGAATTTATCCATTACTATAAAGTTATGGTTTGTTTAAAAGTAAAGTTTCTTGCCTTTGATCGTTGTTAATCTTGATCCCCAATACACATGCTTTGCATTAAAATCGCCCCCAAGTATGAAATTGTCACCTAACATCTTGAAGATTCCATAGTTATCCTCAATAAAAGTCGAATTTTTAGGTGAGCAAGTAATGGCAGACAGTTTTAGCTTTTTATTTTAAATTTTAATCTTTATTTTAGTAACTTGGTATTCTCGGTTACTATATCCATTCTCACAGATATAGTTTCTCATTAACATGGCTGAATTACCTCTAGTTGCATTTTCAGGATATGGAATAAGAAAGCAAGGATGTGGAATAAGAAAGTCTGTAAAATAAGGGACTGTCTGTTATACAATCCCTTATTTTTACTTTTGAACTTTTAGTCAAATGGGTTTCAGATGTGAGGCATTTATACACATTTTCTCTTCTTTTTGTTTCTTCTTTTTTGTCATTCCATGACAATAAATGTGTCTATAAATATGATGAAATATTTTACCCCACCAACGGACTTGCTTTTCATTGGCCCACAGAGTAGATCACACCCAAAAGTTCAATTTCTCTTTTGCCAACTCATTGAAACGATTGCCTGTTTTTTTTCCTTTAAGACAAGTACTTCAAATCATATTATTAGTTTTCAATGATTGCGATAAGTTGGCTCCTGTTGTAAAATTTATTATTTTTAAATTTAAATTAATTTTTAAAAGGTCATTAAATTTTAAGTAAAGTAATCATTGATACCAAACAAATATATTAGTGTGTGCAATGCATGGCACTTAATTATTGAAACTAATTTACTACTAAATTACTCTATCATTTGGCTCGCTGATAGCAAATTAGTAAAAAGATAAGGTACAAATGAAAAATTTCTAACCTTACTCAATCCTGTCATATTATCAGATCATGATACCTTTATATTGATATTTCCTTATTCTTGCACCTCTTGCTGTTTGTAATTTGCAATTTTGATTGAGAATATTGGTGAGCTTACAGTTATATAGTGGACCTCAGATTCCTGTTATTAGATTTTAGATGTTGGACATGAGATTTTTAAGAAATATATGACCCAACTAGAAGCTTGAAAGGTAACAGATTGACCTCTAATATATCCTACTGAAAGGTGTTGAAACCATTTCTTTTTTCTACTGTTGACCCACTTACAAATTAAAATATTTGAGTTATTACAAAATTTCTTATTTTGACTCAGAATTTTTAATTGGTCTCATTGTTTACACCATAAGTACGCGCCTGTGACACAAAATAACACTTTTCGTCATAAAACTTATTAAGTATTTTTTGCTTTTATTTTTAAAGACATTACTTTTTAGATGTTTCATTTTCTTATTTATTAGATGGCCTAATTTTGAACTTCTACACGCATATGTTTCAATCTAAACAGTTTGATGTATGTTAAATGAAATTATTAAATTGCGTAGCTTAAGTCCCACATCTTTGTCAGCCTATGTCTTGAAAGGCATGAACAATAATTGAAAATTCATTTGTTGTGCAGGTATTCATTTGTTTTTGAGAATTTCTTCCCATGAATTCGAAGACATAGTTTCAACAATTTTAACTGTGAATGACAAATTTGCAAATAACAGCAATAAAGGGAGTGGAATGTATTTTAAGGTGTACCAATTATATTGAAAATAAATGGCTAAAGAACTTCTTGTGTAGAAGTTCTAAATAAATGTACACATAAAATAATAAACCAATGTTTTATTACAGCTCGTAGTGGAAAGGTATTATAAAGAGAGAAGTTTGCCCTTATTGGACAAATCCAAGTTTTTGGTACCTCAAGAAATAACAATGTCACAATTTCTAGTTATAATAAGAAACCGTATGAAAATTATGCCTAATCAAGTGAGTAAAACATATTTGATCTTATCTATTAATTAATGAAACAAGGTTCCACAAAGCAATATTCTTACATTTTTTTGTATCTTGCAGGCCCTCTACCTTATTATAAATAATCGTTCAATGTTAAGTATGAGTCAAACAATGGCACAAGCATATGCTAATTATTCAGATGAAGATGGTTTTCTTTATGTTACTTATGCTTCACAAGAGGTCTTTGGATGAAAGTTTATAAAGGTGAGCAAATTTAATATCCAATCTTCCATTTTTTAACAATTAACACAAGAGATTTTTAAGGATCTTCTGCAGATGTGCAAGTGATTAGATTATATTTTATTTATGATTATATTTTTAACACTGTAACAATCAAGGCTGTCTTTTGCAGAGTTTGCAAAGATGAAGGCTAGGCCAAATTTTATTTTTAACATTACAACAGCAAGGCATATTTTTCTACATGCAGGGATTGGGATTGGCAGGCAGTAATTTAATTATTATTGAAGTTTAATTTGATCTGTGATTTTTTTTCGATAATTTTATTTTCTGAATTTCACCTAATGCACATAAATGTCTTTAGGCAATTTAAAAAAGGTATTCTATGTATTTCCACTATTAATTACATATTTAAGTAATCTTTGGTGCTTATATTAAATGTTTATATCACAATAATTATTCGTTATAATAAATTGATCAGAAATTCTGTAAATAATTTTCTTAAAATCATAGGAACATACTCCTTAAAAACGAAACACTTTTTATAAGATTAACTGAGTCTATTTTTCCTCATATCTGTTTCTTTTAGGTTCTTTGGCATAGAAATATAACAATTATATAAAAGACAGTTCTACTAACCTGACAAAGTTTTGACAATAATTAATATTTTATTCAATTGATTGATAAAATAATATTAGGAATTATGTCGGAAATGGTTGGATTTTTCACGTTCACAAATGCATTAGCCCTGTGAAAATATGTCATAAGGAAAAACATATGTATGTGTAATGCAATTGAGGTGGTGATTGCTCGGCTTCCTCTCTTTACAACTCAGAAGAGCGATTACTGTAATTTCATTTGTTCAATTGTTAATAGAATGATTATGTTTTCCGTTGTTAAAAGATTTTCTCTTCTGTGACTTCCATTCGCATA
Organism: Druceiella hillmani; assembly: GCA_039881145.1. Taxonomy (NCBI): domain Eukaryota; kingdom Metazoa; phylum Arthropoda; class Insecta; order Lepidoptera; family Hepialidae; genus Druceiella; species Druceiella hillmani. The sequence goes on along the minus strand of JAYKKI010000047.1, from coordinate 16,678,951 downwards.
GAAATCTTCTTTTTTCAGCATCAACATATAGAGCCTAGTCTTATTGGAATTTTCTACTATGTCATAGTATTCAGCTGCGCAATCACCTACTAGCAATCATATTAGAATATAATTTATTTATTAAAAGTGAAAATTACATTCTTAAAATGTGTTGTCATCATCTATTAATAATGTTAAAAAAATTAAAAAATGTTTGTATCTTATAATTTTTTTTATCATTGCAAAAGCCAAAATAATTTTGATTGATATTTAGTATATAGTGAAGAATATATGCATCTATAATAAAAAAAGCAAAAATCGTAATTTCGTTGAAATTGATTGTGAGTTAAGACTTTTCTTTTTTAATTAACCTTGAAAACGGATGGTATTATGACAATTGAGAATGTTATTTTTGAATCTAATAATATTTAATTTTTCATTCCAATCCGAATAAATGGATAACGAATTTATACATTTTTGATATTGTGTGAAAAAGACCTTGCAAATTACATTTTGATTTGAAGATTTCTTTGGTTTCTTGGATTTAGTTGTGCTGGTTATGAATTAATTATACTCATTGCAGCAAATAACAAACATATATGTACTCTTTCTCGAAATTTTGCTTCTGAATTTCGACTGTGTTTTCATATCACACCTATTTTGAAAAGCTTCATTGAAATGCCTAAAAATAAAAAACCCATTTCCTTTGAGGTTACAGGTGTTAATTGCATGTTTTTTTAGTGTCACTGTTTGCAAATATATAATCACATAAATATTTATACTTCAGTTGCAAATATGAAATTACACACAACAGATATAACAATATATACATATTCCCACATGAAGATAGCCAATATCTTAATTACTTTGTGATCTCTGAGGTTAGGAATCGAAGTGGTTTTTATACTGTTGCCACCGTCACATATATTATCTAATAAAATAAATGTTATTACATATTGAATTTATATCCAAAATATATAATATCCAAAATATAAACCTGAGTGATTGGCAATAATTAACTTAACGAAGATTGCATTATCCCAAAACTTAATTTTTTCCTTAATGTCTCTACATTTTACTTGCGAAGGTAAATTTGAGCAAAGCATTGATTCAAGCAATACAGTCTAATTTCAATAAATTGTAAAGTCAATAAATGTTTTTCAATAAATTATAATAAATGTTTGGTAAACAGGTGTTATGTTAATGGAAAGGGTAAGATCATTAAAAAGTTATTTAGCCCTAATGACCTCTATATCATGTCTCACAGCTGTAGAGATATTTTGTTTTTATATTATTTTTGAAAATTTTCTCAAAATCAGCCTTTTAGGTTTGATGACTATTTTTGGTATAGTTGTAACTGCAAACTATAATTATTATTTTTTCTTTAATGTATTTCGGTTCTAATAAAATACATAGAAATATCTACATGTCAATGTAGATAAAAGCGAAAAAAAAATATTACGACCTTAACAAAATCTCGAGAATGGATTGAAAAATCTTAAAATTCAACTTTTAATTGCATTTAAAAAAAATTAAATGTGATCAAGATGTTCAAATATTTTTAAAAACTTCTCTATGCCACTTTTAAAAGTGAGCCACATGCAAAGCAAACTTTTGTTATTGTGAACATATCCTCATAAGCAAACAATAAATTTTATGATATTTTTCAATCGCTTTTACAATCTCGGCAGCCGAGTCTGAGTACAGGTCCTCTTCTGTCGGGTAGGTTAACCAGTGTAGAGTTGCAGCTACACCCGGGCAGACGAAGACATGTTCTGGAGTAAGCTTGATGTCTGAACAATTACTGCAGATCCGGTATGTTTTTATGCTATCGGTTATAATTTTCATACCCCTGTGCTGTTTCATTCTTAATCTTGTAAGAGTGGTGGCTGTTTTCCTGTCGATGTTGAGTTTTATTATTTGATATTTTAATTTAATTTTGAAGGGGCTATTAATTTTTATTTTGCATAGGCATTTGCATCCGCAAGGGACCTAATAGCAGAAGTCTGATTTAGATCTTTGGCTTTTTTGCCAATGAATATGCCACTTCGTTGACCTCTAAGTCCACATGAGCAGGGATCCATTGCAGTATGTAAGCTTTGTTCAAGGAGTTGAGTTGCTCTAGGAGTGATATGTTTTGCAGTATTAAGCTTGAAGAACCCTTGTATAGAGCCTGTAAGGCTGATCTGGAGTTGCTGAAAAAAGTGATTCCGTTTAGTTGTTGTGATGAAGAAAGATTAGGTAAGTTTCAAGTGCTTTGTGGATAGCCAACAGGTCCAGTTTTTCCAGCACTGGCAGCAGTCTCAAACCTTTGCCCATTGGGAAGAAGCAGGCAGGCATCGGTGCGTGTGTCGCTCCATCAGTGTATACTGTTAATTGATGCAAGAGACACAGATGTCATATCCAGAAAAACGGCAGTTGTCTTTTTTGAAGGTTGGTCTTGGAGGGAGTCAATCATTAACTGGCATAGAGAAGATGAGCTGGTCTGTTGTTAAGTATTGAGCTCTGAAAGCTGTTTGGTAGACATTTATTTTTTAGTTTTCGATGAGCCAGGGGAGAATTCTTGAATGTATAAGGCGCTCAGTCAATTTGCTGGAGCTGGAGCAGTTACTTGCGTCTTTGTTCGGTTTGAGGATTGGTACAATTATTTTAGTTTTCCATTCTTTAAGTATTTTTCCAGTTTGCCAGGATGTGCTGCTAATATTAAGGAGTTGTACTTTAGCAGTTTTTCCCGAGTGTTTGAGCATAGGCGCAAAGACAAGATCGTTTCCAGGGGCCTTGTTTGATGGTAATTTATCTATTAAGATAGAAAGTTCGTGCATTGTGTAGTTACGTTTGAAGTCGCTGACTGCATAGTCAGTTCTGGCTTCAAAGAAAATGTTCTTACAACGACTGATTAGTTTCCTGTCTTCTCTGTTATAGTTAAGTCTTGAAACATTTGAGTAGTATTCTGCCGGAACACTTGCAAGATTGTACAAGGCCTTACAAGATTGTTTGTAAGAAAAGGCCTCTTACAAACAATCTTGTAAGGCCTCTTGCAAGATTGTTTGCAAGAGGCCTTTTGCCATTGAGAATTATGTTTGAGTTTTGATGTGTTTACTTTACTATTGTCGAGGAGTTTCATAATTTCCAGTGTTGATTTTCTTTTCTTGAATCTAGATTTTTACAAAATTCTGCCCATTTTTTTTGTTTGCATTTGTATTGTTTGCATTTGTGAGATATCTCTGATAACTTATAACGGAGTTCTACAGTGTTAATAGTTTTAATGCCTCATTTATTTTGTCTCTTGCGATGGTCATTTTTCGATATTGTGATCTTTCCAGAAGGGTACCCATCAATCTGTCTTTTTCCCTCTACGGATTGTCATTTTGGAGGCCCTGTTCAAACTAGTTCCAAAAATGTTTCTCACGTTATTTATATCTCCTGAGAGGGAATTTGTTTCACAAATCTTCTCAAGATTTTTCATAAAACCTTTCCAATTTGCTTTCCTGAAATTCCGGGAACATTTATCATATTTGACTGATTTGACACATAGATTCAGGGTTGTGACAATTGGCCTATGATCGTCAATGGCATTTTTGATTACATTCCATTGTGCTTTGGAAACACTCAAATAATTTATCCTTTGCTGTCCAGTGTGACCGAGTCCCATGTTGGACTTTTTGCATTAAAATCGCCTAGAACAACTGTTGAATCTACAGGTGTGAAAATGCATTTTTCAATTGTTGTGGTACTTGTACATGTATTATCAGGGTTGTAGACGTTTGTGATGAAGATCGAGTGGTTTGGAAGGCAGCTTGCACTTCGGTGAAACTCTCTAGCTGTCCGCCATCGTCAATGATGAATTCTCTGAATTTGATCTTGGGTGTCTTGAAGAGCATGGCAAGGCCACCTCCTGTTCTAAGAGTTATATAGCCTTTTACTTTGAAATTTCTCTTCTTGTTTAGCTTCATCTCCTATAGACAAACAATGTGTATGTTGTTTTCGCATAGGGGGTACTGGAGCTCATCAGTTTTTTTCTGAGTGCCATTAATATTCAGTTGAAGAATGTTAAGTTTTGTCATCAGAGACCTGAAATGTAGTTTCTGACGCATCAGCTGCCCAGGAAGTGGTAACATTATTCACTCGCACTATAACCATTTTTGTTCATGAGGAGCAGGGTTGCCAGAGCCTGCAATGAGGTTGGACTTCTGCCTATTGGTCCTCAGGAGGTATTTTATTTCCCTCCTACCAAAGGTAAAATCAAATGGAGGTGCTCCCCTATCTGCCATCTTAGGGATACGCTCCTTAGGGGTTACAAGCACCCCCGGAAGAAAGCAAAGTTTCAAATAACATCTTAACATTAATATTATTTGTTTACAAAAACACCTGCAGAATGCTAAGAATAACAACGGAATAAACTGGTTTGTGCAGGATAAGCACGTAATGAGCAAAAATAAGTGCAGGTAGTGAGACTTTCTTCCTCTCTTGGATATTTAAAATCGATCTGTCGTTTTCTTCCATGGTAAAATTGATCTCCATTATTATTTTTTGTTGCGATTCGTGTTGTAGTTGAGATCTGATTGTCTCTGCTATTGAACATGTTTGTGACCCAGCAAATATTTTCATTTTGTTACATAATTTTTATTTTTAATTTTATTAGTAATTTTGTTAAATTTATTATTTTCGTTAATTTGTTAAATTGTGTTTTTATTAAATTTGGTTATTGTTTTTGTTAATTTTTTTAATATTCCTGTTACATATTTTCATTATCGTAACAATACAGAATAGATTAACAAAAAATATGGTAACATTATGATAGTGTATGGCAGATGCGGCACAAAGAATTTATCAGCAACAGTATCTTGGTAGATGATTACAACATCGCAATACATTTTACAAATACCCTCTGTCGTTTTCAGAGGACGGATAACTTGAATTTTTCGAGAACCCAGAATAAACTTAAGATATTGTGATATTGTTTTCAATGAATGCATACTTGAAGAATTTAACGGGGATCCAACCAGAAGCACAAGAAATGAAGCTGTAGTACTAGGCCTAAGCATATAGAAAGTTAGGCCAGTTCTTTGACCAAATGCAGACATGCTTTCCATTGCACTACAGTGTTGCAATGTAATTTTTAAATTACATTTATTTAACCTTTTGGAAAATGCAGATACAGCCACCAATTTTTTCTATGAAAATCAAAGTTCAAATAAAACATTTATTTACTCCCCAATTTCATAGTAGAAAAAGTGTAATTTCTCTCCTGTTAAAATCAATAAAAAAGTACATATCTTAATTTTTGTTTCGAGAAAGGTGACTTGAAAGGTGAAAGACAAGTTCAATTTTACCGTTTTTATTGCAGGATGGAAACTTTTTATAAAGTATTTTGTAGACGGATGAATTCACATTTAGTAGGGAAGAAATTGTCAATCTACCGAATTCACGCTGCTGATCTAAAAAGTATAAGAATTCACATGTGAATAGACCAACATCATTCTAAAGAAAATTTAGTATGTATGTTTGGGTAGGTATAATTTGGGATATCCCTTATCAGACAGCACTATTTACAGGATAACTTAAATGGAAATAATTATCTAGAATTCTAACAGAATGAACTTCGGGATTATTGGGGGAGGTGCCAATTTTTAAAGAAAATAGGTCTTTTGTATTTCAAAATTACAGTTTTCCGGCACACTACCGAGTAATCGTTTGGGAACATTTAGATGTGTTTCCTAACTCGTAGACTGACAGAATGGGCTCAATTCCGTAGCCCGCATGGCCTAACACCGTTCGATTTCTAAGTCTGGAGACGTGCTAAAGAACAAGAAATTCAAAACCAGGAACATTTAATTCTCAGAATTAACGCCACAGTCGTAACGATGAAAGAAGTGTTGTGGTTACTCACAAAACTTTTTTAGTTTGTGAGTAACCAGATCTTATGGTGGAAAGAAGATATAGGTTAAAAAATTTTATGAAGATGTCGCACACGTGTATTACAAAGAGGGAAGCGCAGTTTTAATAAAATTTATAAAAAGAAATGTCCTTTTTTACCTCATTTTTCCCCAATGTAACTTAAACAGATATATCCTTGTAAACAAGTGCAATGTTCTTTTATTCTTCTGTAACTTGCCAGAAAGTAGACTAAAATAAGCCAAACTAAATCGATTTAGAAATAATTTGAATAATGGGTCCTTTGCAGATTAATATTACAATTTTACATTGCAGTGTCATAGTTTGTTTCTTTGTGTAATTATAAAAGTAAAAATTAATTTTGATTTAGTAGTTGAACTGATAAAAAGTGAGAGGATTTTTATGTAGGTTTCTGAACCCTTGATGAATTGTATTGCAATAGTTCTGTAATTTAGTATAATAAACAGCATTTTATACATAGTTTGTAAAACTAATGAATTGATATGACATAGTTTGTAAAACTATTGAAATGAAAAGGGGACAGTTTTTTATTTGGCTGTTTGGATTTTGATCTTAAGTGGTCCATTTTGTCATTCTGCGCTTGAAAATACCACACAAAGGCTTTTTTGAAGTAATTATTAATGTAAGTGGTTATGATCATATCTATAATTTTGATCTGTCATGATTTTGATTGTTTAGGCAAAATCTATATAATCAAAGTTGGTGTATTAAACTTCATGCAAGTTGCAGATACAACATTTGCACCTGGCATGGCAGAGTCCATGTGACACAATTTCTCTATTTGGCGACAACAGATGAGTATGTTTGATAAAAATACACTTGATACAAAGGGCCTAAGTGTAGTTTCTACTATCATTGTGGTTTGTTTTGTTATCTATTGTGTCAAACTCTTAAATGAAACAATCTGTGGAATCAATGCTTCTCAGACTAGTCATGGTACTTCTAGAACTTCCATATTCATAGACTAATATAGACTTTAAGAAAGTCTACTCATATGGTGAAACTACTATGAATAGCTTAAACACTGGCGGTGCCCTCTCTGGGAAAGTAAGATATAAACAATAATGTAAAAGACGTTTCCATCATCAATATTCTCTTTAGCATTATAACTTGTCTCATAAACAAGATGACGACCCCATTCCTTGTCAATGTGGGCCTACTAATTGCAAATGGGTTTGATTTATTAATTTTGAATTACAAATATAGCTATCAATATAATGTTAGTGGAATATTTCTTATCATATTCCATTGTATGTAAGTAACCGCCCCCAGCAATGTGAATATATTTTTAATTATCACTCCCATACCTACACACATAATGTGTAAACAACAGTGCTTATTTCTTAATGACTATTTGTGTTGCATTGTGACCTCCTCAGAGATAACATTGTGACATAAATGTTGTGTCTAAGATGGAAGGGGACAGCGGAATATTACCAATGTAAACCTATATTGTTTAAAGAATTCTGTGAATTATTTATTTTAGACCATATAAATAGCAGATATTATACAAAATAGTAACCTTTCTTAAAAAGTAGTGCATCCAAAATTATTTAAAAGCATCACCAAACAAAATTCATCTTTTTATTCAAGTTCTGCATCATATATATTATTTATCATTACTTTTATTTTATCATGATGATTTGAAACAAAATTTTTAATTTTAAATTTAAGTGAAACTAAGAAGTTACGGTCAACGACAGATTTATGTCTATTAAAACTTTAGTAACTAACCTAATAAATTTAACCTATATTATAAATTCAATTTATTTCAGGGCCGTTATCGTGTGTTTACTTTGGAAAACTGCATAGAAAACTTATGGTAAGAAAAAAGTTTTATCCCACAAGACTGATAGTGTGATACTCATTGGCTTTAAAAGTGCTTAGAATAAATTATATTTAGTTCTATTTTGTCTAAATTTCTAGTATTTGAATATTATAGACTTATTAAAAGCTTAATTTTGTTATGTATGAATATTATTATAGTTAAGTAGAAGTAATATAACTTGTAACCCTTTTTATATTTTTGTAAATAAATATAAATTAAAAGCACAAACAAATCCTTTTATTATGGAGAATCAATAATCATGGAAACAACACTACACACATATCTCCATTACGTCTTAAAAATTGCATTTTTCAAGATTACCTTTGGAAACCGTGAAATTCATATAGATTATACAGTATCGATTTTAATAACCCAGAAAAAAAACCCATACTGTAACACTATCTTCCCAAGGACTACGTCATAAAACAACACAAATCTTTGGTATCAAAGCGGCAACGAGAAAACACAATAAAAATAAACAAAATTATTAAATATGTCATTATCCATAGATAATGTTAAGAATTTTGTTTTGCTCAGTTCGCTTGATTATTTGCGCACACATGAGAGTTCAAATAAATATTGCAAACCAGGATGACATTTGACCTGTAATCTCTTCTCTCAAAAAAAGTACTGCACTGACACAAATATTTTATCAACAATCATCACAAAACTTAATGTAATTAAGAAAGAAACTCCAAATCTTATGGCACTGAGATTGACATAGAATATTATTTGTGAAAATTTTCTTTATTTATATTACTCCTCACTGGGCATCTGTTATTCTGCGCCACCAAATCAGCACCATTTTTAAATTCCTGTGCTCTTCCCTCATCTTTAGGCAGGAAATTTATCATACATTACAAGACAACAGTTTCTTTTGTTATCCGTACTTCATCATTGTGTTATCGTAAAACACCTTTATTTTATTGCAAAATTGAAACTATTAGTTAAAATTAAACTTTGTTTGGAAATAATTATCTACAATTTTAATGAAGGAATTTATAAGACAATTATTTTCTTTGCTTATCACATTTTCCATATTCAATCTATACCATCATAACTGCAACCAGACTTTCTACATACTGCATGTTCATTCTTATGTCAGGGAACCCAGTGTGGTATCTTTCCTTTTGCTACTATTGTTTTTACAATTGTAGGTTCTAAAACCTATTATTACAATACATCTTTAGAGTTATTCTCATTAATTAAATTGTTCTCTGCGTTTTTGTAGTCATGCTTTTTGTGATATCCACATTGATTTAATAAAATCTATAAAAATAAATAACATAATCTGACTAGTACAGTTTAAAAGAGTACATATATTTAGAATCAAAACAGTACTAGGAAAATAAACATAATAAAGAGTCAATGTCGGGGAATTTTGTTTTATTTTGCAGCTTGCTTGATTATTGCACATAAGAGAGATGAAATAAATATTGCAATCCAGTTTGATGTTTGATCGGTCAATCAAATCTCGTGTGGGCCTACTCCCAAGTATACTTGGGGGCCTACTCCCAAGTATACACCCGTATTTGAAATTTTTTTAAAAAAATAGTTTCTTATTCTATGGTTGGGTACATATTTGCTTATAGAAATATGACAAATTAGCTACTATATTTTCTACATATGTTAGTATGGTAGTCAGTACACTTTTGACTCTTAAATTCTTATACTTCAACATTTCACAGGTCACGATATTCTATTTTCTATTGAAAAGAAAAAGGAAGGCAAGGCGGAGATTTGCAAATGAGCCCTTATTAATATTTGGATATTCAGCAATAAGATTATTATCACACAGAATTTATTATAATACTGAATGCTTAAATGGCAATTCAATGTTTTTCTTAAGTTTTTTTCTTTAGATGGGGCTCCTATTTATAACAATGAAACTCTGAAATATAATTATTATTTAAAAATCTGAAAACAAAAATATTTTTATTGAAAAATAAATTATTTTTCTGTAATAAAAGGTGAAATGAAAAATGTTATAGATTATTTTGTCTTATATTTTAAAGAGAATACAAGAATAATTCTTATTATAGAAATTAACAACACCTGTATAAAACGGGTATATATATATATATATATACTGACTTATTTGACTTTCTGTACATACTTAATTTTTCAAACAAAATATTGAGTATTTTTATATTCCAGTTACCTTATTCTAATTGTTTTTTCCATTATTATATTACACATTTTAAAGTACTTATTCAAATAAACATTTTGTGTTTACTTTTCTAGAAATGTATTATGATTTCAATAATATACAGGTGTCCCATAAGAAACGCACCAACGATTAAAAAATTATCAATGGTATGGGTTTGGGAATAAAAAACATGTTATGAAATGACTTAAGTACCAGAAAATAATACCTTTTTGGAATCTGTGTGAATTGTAGATGTTTTTGAAATAAAATTCCACAAGGTTGCCGTACATTTTCTTTACACTAGCATTGTTCAAAAAACAATGTTCACTTGAAGATCTTGGACAATAAAAAAGCAGAAGTAGTAATAACACCTAATAACATGTTTTTTTCATACACAGTAACAAAAATTTAAAAATCATATCTCTGAAACTGTTAAGCCTAGGATAATAAAATGTATTGTTTCGTATGTGTAATAACTCCCTCTATCACAGACATTTCATTGGTCCACTCCTTACATGACAGCCTGTGTACTGAATTTTACTTTTCACAAAAAGTTATACTAACTATAAAAAAGCTGGCTTTCTGTTAAATATAAAAAGGATAGTGTTTTCAGTAGAATGAACAACTGAGTTTAATAAATTTGCTATTCAAATTTGTAAGATACCAGTTTCTTTTAAAAGGCGAACTACCTGTAATTAAAAAGAATACTTCACAGTAAATGAAGATGAACCTGCAGACTCTTTTTAGCTTTCATTAAAATTGAATGGTTTTTGGCCTATTTTTAGACCCAACCTTGTAGAAACTTTTGATATTTTTAATGTAACTTTTGGCAATATAAAAGTAAATACAATTAGAAAAACAACTTTGACAAATGGCAGTGTTCTTTCATGACACAAAATGCCTGTGCACTAAGGCCTATAGAACACTCGATTGAAATAAAAAATTAATGAATTTTCACAATTTTTGATTGACCCATTTTTTATTTAAAAAACATTAATTCTCAAAATAACTATATACTAGCAATAAAAGAAAACACATTGTGAACGAAATAGTGATGAAAAGGTATGTTTATTTTATTAAGTTTCTGAGTTTGAAAGTAAAGACCTATATTCCCGGTGATTTGAAAAATGTCATTCTATAACGTGATTTGAAGTTTAAAGTACAGAATAGTATTTTTATGAACTTTCACGTCTTATGCTTGATTGGCCACTCTTGGTCGACAAAATAAATATTATTCTTCCTTTTTATCTCCGAGACTAACTTTTTCTTCTTTATCTGTTTTTCTTGCTTTCTGTGTAGCACTCGTCTTTATGAGGTCTTGCCCATTTTTTCATTGCCCATTGTGTTTACTGCTGAATATCGCACTGGTGCCTGATATTGGCAGTCGATTGTTGCATAAGATGCTAGATGATAATAAAACATTCATTAAACATACCAACAGCCAAAAACCTTGTGACTTAGAAACACACTAGGATCATGTGTGTCAAGCGTTTAGGCATCAGATCATAAATTAAAAATTTTTTTTAATATCTTTTGTAACTTGCTAACTATCTTCTTAGTGGTAGTGAAAGCTCGTAAGTTGTTCTGGCAGCGCTGGAAATGTAGTCTTTGTATAAGTATTGTCTTTTCTTGCAGAACAATTATTTTATTGTTTCTTGTCAGTCTCAATCATCAGTAGAAAAATGTGCTAAACAATCTTTACAGTCAAAAAATTACACATTATAAATTACATATTACTAAATTATAACACATGGTAATTTTATCAACGGAAACTCATTGACCTTTTAAATGTAAGTCTTCAACTTCAAAATTCATTAATGAAAACAAAGTTTTTTGTTTAGAAACTTTCCAAATAGTTATTACAGCAATAATGTAACTCACTAATTAGTAACAATACATTAGTTTATCAATTTATACAAAGAAAATTGGAAATTTTTAAAAAAAAAAATTGGGAATTGGACTTTCACAGAAATTTGTTCCTAAAAAACTTATGGAGTTTATATATCCAAAAGACACAGAGGTTTGCTCCAATTAACAAAAAAGATACTTTCATACGACATGGAGAACACTTCAAAAATTTAAACTGAAATATTTCAATTTATGTTGCTGATAAAATGACAAAAAAACATTACAGTGAACTATAAACTTATTACCAGAAATTTTAAAAATATTATTAGCCAAAAGTGAAAATTCTACGGTGTTAATAAAAACTGAGCACTTCGGACTAGATACAGGAAGTAAAAGAAATAAAATATGTCTTCAACGCTCAACAGTTGGAATATTTATCTGAATCATACAGCGGTCGGTCACACCAAAAGACTCCCCCAAATGTGTGAAGTCGAAAACGATAATGATTTACAGTAAATAACCATGTTTCATGGATTCACTTTTCACGGATCATGTAAAGTTTAACTAATATATAAATTCTGCATACATAAATAAAAATATTTTAATTAATTTGGTCATTCTTCTGTTTCATCAACAATTCCAAAACTATTTGACATCATTCAGTAGGAGATATGTTCTGCGCCGCAGCTACTAGAGTATCATGAATTTCCTTTGCATAAGCCACTTGTGCTCTTACAGTGCTCAAGTATTGTGGATAACTAAGAGCACTTGGATCCTGTAAATAATAAAAACAAAGCAATAAACATTATTTATGAAGTATATTCATAACCCGCACATACTTTTGAATAAAATTATCCGAAGATAGAATACTTTGTTCTTTTAACTAATGCCACATTTTTCGCAAAGTTGATAGATTGAAGATATTAAAAATTTGTCTATAAATATAATAAATAAAATAAACATTTTCAAGAATGGATTTAATAAACAATATAAATTTATAACGCTATTTTGAACTGCACTATAAATTCTAGGATATATACACATGTAATTATAGTTATACAGTTTTTTACGCCTTTAAAAGAGCAATACTCATAGCATCATATATTAAATCAATGTAACTCTGATTATTACAATAAATAAGCTGAAAAACTATCTTCAATAAAAAAATTTTTATCTACCTGTTTCACTTGTCAAATATTTCTATAGTACTTGAATATGATTAATTTTCAGAGAAGCATTCATTTGATGCCGATACAAATTCTGTATTCCATTTAATCACGTTTGTACTCATATACCAAAGATTTCACACTTACAAAATTTAAAAATTTCCTAGTACAGGTTTATTGCAGTTTCACACATATAACACGGCTATAACATATTTCTGACTTTTTCTTCTTTAAAATTTAAATGAATCAGACAAGAATCTCTGAAATAAAATTGTGAAAATCATACTTGGAGTGATGTGAGAGCTCGTACAACTAAGTTAAGGATTACTGGATAGTTATTACAATTTTTTAAACATATATTGTTATATTACTTGAGTTGGCGTAGCTAAAGGTGGATCCATTCTTGTCGGTTGCACCTGTAACGGCAGATAGTGAGTGGCTGACTGAGCTTGTTGGATGCAAGTCAACGATGTTTTCTGGAAATATAAATTGAGTGCTAAAACATCTCTCACTCATTTTACAGTGTCACTTGCACAACAATTATGTCATTTGGATTACTTTATGCTATTTCATGCTATATTGTGCACATTTGTAATGTAACACAGCTTTCGTATTTTGCAAACATTTTAAAGTAATTCTATTTACACTGTTTTCATTTCTTTTTAATTTCCAAAATTTTATATCTGCTTTTCACATTCTATTTCTAATATGCCTTCATTTGAGGCAATAAATCTTAAAAGAACGAATAGAAGCCATTTTTTTACTTAAATTTAAGAGTTAAATATGGTAAGAAAAATGGTAAACTCAAGAATAGTTAATTTCTTACCAAATGTAATTCTATTTGATCACACATAGAATAGAACTCCTCCAAGTTTTTGTCGAAACGAGGCACAGCATTATCAACTGGCTTTCTGTAATTAGAAAAAACTAATCTTAATAATGGATTCTGCAAAAAAATTGGATCTTGTTTCAACACAAATATGTACAAACACTTGGTTAATGTAATACCTAGTATTCTCTATAGGTATATTCTGTATTTCTGCTAGAGCATAGGTAAAATTGTTGTTCAAATAATTTGGCAAAATTTACATAGCGTGTGATGGTGCCATTGTTCTACTAATCATTCAAAAATAGTTTCGTAGATTTAAAGTTGGTATTGGTTCTCTTTAATGTGATAACTTATGGATAATGACTAAATCAAGATGATCATTTAAAATAATCTACGCTACGATACTTGATGGACAGCAGAGATCACAAACACTCCAAATGCACAACAAATTGTTTGCAAGACCAAAAATTCAGTCTAATGAATTTTTGGTTGGAATTTTTTTCCATTTCCGACACATTATCAAAAAAAACATAATGATGACCCATACTCAAAGACTGCTCATTCTAACGAGCTCTGGTGAAGAGGACTCTTGCTCAAAATTTTTAAGTGTTATTTATTAATCTCATAAGCTATAGTATTAATTGTTACTAATAAAAAACAAATATGTACTATTCCTATAACCTTAGTGAAAAGGGAGTATGGTTTTGCAACTTTAAATAAAGTTAAAACATACAATACTGCCACAAGATTGTCCGATTACTTCATGTATGATAAGCATAGAAAAAAAAATTCATCATTACCCGCCCTCATTCCCGTACTTAATAGTGTTAAAAAATGGATTGCGTTTCTGGACGATAATGCGTATATATCACCATAAATGACATGAGATTTAATGTTCTCTATATCAGCTGATTCAATAAAATTTTCTTGGCTATTAGCTGCTGAAACAACTCCAAACCTGGAAAAAGATACTAAATATATAATAGAATTAAAGTAATGAAAAGACTAAAACAGAACAGGAATTACGTTTGATCAAGACAACGTCTATGGCTACAGGGAACAAATAAACATTAGTTGCTTCTGGATGAATATTATACATTCCGATTATCGTTTATTTCAGTGTCGAAATATTCTTTAGGCAGTAAAAATGGAATGAATTACAAGTAATAAAAAATTATATGAATAATTCTTTTGCGTCCAGACAATCTAATTTTTCAAGAATTGAGTCTTCAAATTGTCTGACAGATAGTTTCGACTTTCGACAGCAGCATTAGTTTCGTGTCAAAAAATTGGATTTCATTTCACTACAAAAAACCAATACAAACAATCAAATAGTTTAATAATAGTGATTATTTTAATTGTAAAATACACTGCTTCCTGGTTATTTTATTCCGACAAGTGTTCTTTTTTTACAGTGTGTATTAAGATTCACAATTAAATGAAACTACGTGATGTAGTATTATTTCTACTTTCTTTATGTTCTTTACCACAACCTAGGTTTCGTTGTATTACAACATCTTCAGGTGGGCTATTAGCAAAGATCTTTGCTGATAGAATGGATTTCTACAAAATTAACACCAAATATATTCAATACGTATTAAGATATCTCAAACAGTATTATCAATAAACTCTTCTGTGGCTGGCCGTGCGGCAGGGTTTATTATGATTTAGAGATGTGTCAATCACGAACGATCAAATCAGTGGGACCCAAGCTTTTAAAATGAACGAATGACTGAATAACGAAGTTGTGTATCATTCAGTCTTTTTCATCAATACCAATCACACAATCTCCTTCATGTTTGTTTGATTGGATCGATAGCTTCGCTCAAATCACATGTTACACACCACCGAAGTACTGACACACATGATCGCGATTGATGATTGATATTTTGGTTTTGATTCAGTTTACGGGTCATTTTATTTTAGGGAACATTTCGTTAGACGGCCATACCACAAAATGCATCAGCCGCAAGGTTGCCGCATTTACTTTGATAAATTGAACACTTTATGTAAATAAACGTTGAATAGGTATTACAAACTATTTACTGTGAACTGGCGCGACGGTTCATAAACGAATACATTCATTGTACGCTAGTATAACAGATGAATAATTGAACTAATATATAAATAACTTTTATTTTCATTCATCGTAACGTAGGACTGCTGTACTGCAGACTGTGTATATACATAATATAATGGTCTATCCCTCTGTATATAGAAACTGTCAATATATAATTAGTTTACAGTAATTCATTTATTGGAATAATCACATTCACTTAATTAATATTTTCCAATTACATGAAGTGTCTAGTGTTACATTTAATAGACTTTGGAAAGTTGCTAGTTGAGTTTAATCTGTTTATGTTTATCAGATTCGTATCAATCAAATGAGTTGTTATAGCTATATAGCTTGGATTGTTAACCAATGACCAACTGTCTGTAGTTAAATAAATTGCTGCAGATTGTAACAACTTATTGTTTGCCTTTTCCTTTTTGCTAGAATACAGTTTTGGAATCAAAGAAGTTGAAAGCGTATTCCTGCCATATCATAATTGAAATGTTTCCACAGGACACCTTGTTTCACTGATTCTATTAATTGCTTTATCAATTCAGCAGGTTAAAGGCAAAATTTTAATTAATTTTCAAGCAGATCACACTTAAGAACATGAATAAATTTGGGGAATCATAATAGACATGGGCAAATCAATCAAATTCCGTGATTGCAATCATTCGTGAATGATATAAAAAGTGATCAGGTCCTCGTGACCCATTCATTTGATTGAATCGATCACAAACTGTACAGTTTGTGTTTTGGGCATCGATCATACATGTCAGGCTGCAGTTGGTCACTAGTTACCATTTATTTATGAGTCTATCAATGTTTATTTTTTACAGATTGCGGCGTGTGCCCACTTGCACCATAAATATTTATTGTTCCTTGAAATAGCAATAATCTATTTGTTGTTATTGAGATGAATGATTTGATAGCGTGGTTTCTTTTAAAAGAGAATGTTTAAAATATGTCAACAATTTTTACTATTTGAAATATAAATAAACGCATTTAAGATTTTTTGGATTTGTCATTGGTCTCTCAGTGATTAACCAACTTGCTTGCTTATGTGAATTGTGAACTATGACCACTTTTTAATTAGAGAGAAAGTTTAAAGACTAAAAATATTGCTGGCGGTTTTTATAATAATTGTGATGGGATAATCGTTCAATGATATTTTTTTTCATTTTGTTCATTTTTTATTTACATATATTTTGGCACCCAATAATTTTCCTTAGTATTTTTGTTACTTATCTATATTTACTGTTATAAAATGTTGAATTTATTGAAGAAACAAAGTGTCCTGTGGAAACATTTCAATTCCAATTACGATATGGCAGGAATAAGCTTTCAACTTCTTTGATTCCAAAACTGTATTCTAGCAAAAAGGAAAAGCAAACAATAAGTTGTTACAATCCGCAGCAATTTATTTAACTACAGATAGTTGGACATTGGTTAACAATCCAAACTATATAGCTATAACAACTCATTTAATTGATACGAATATGATAATCATAAAAAGATTAAACTCAACTAGCAACTTTCCAAAGTCTATTAAACGTAACACTAGACACTTCATGTAATTGGAAAATATTGCAAGTTAAATTAATTAAGTGAATGTGATTATTCCAATAAATGAATTACTATAAACTAATTATATATTGACAGTTTCTATATACAGAGGGATACACCATTATATTATGTATATACACAGTCTGCAGTACAGCACTCCTACGTTACGATGAATGAAAAAAGATTTACCAAATTGATGATTGACTGAAGTGTGATGTTTCATTTTAAAGGTCGATTTAAACTCATCATCTGTTTGTTGGTAGTTTGTTATAAATAATAATTTTTGTAAAGTTAATAATTTATATAAAATATGAGCATTCCTTATAGGTTTTGGAACCATCATAGACTATAGTTGCTGAAAATATAATTTCTATGACAAGGTTTTGGAACCATCATAGACTATATGTCTACGATGGTTCGAAAACGTTGTCATAGAAATTATATTTTCAGCAACTATAAGGAATGCTCATATTTTATAAGTATTTGCATAGCTTTCTATTTGATGTGTGTAATCAATGAAATACTTGTATCCATTGTAATGTTCTGTAAGTATAGGTTTCATAGCTTGTTTGTTGAGATTTCGTTAACTTGCAATACTTTTGCTGATAAATTGCTGAAAGCTTAGTTGGCAATGCCAATATGTTAATTTTATCCTCGTGTTTTAGTAAGACCTTTTGTCATTTTCTAAGGCTACCATTTCTCTTTCGTTTTTGCCAAATTCTATGAGAATTTGGGTCAATTTCACAATGTGTAATAGTTGTCAGTGATCACGTTTTCCCAACACTTACCTTTGTGTTTTGGCTATTAATTTTTGTTTTCTTCAAAACAGTAGCATAATAAGTGAAACTATCATAACAAATTTTTAATAATTTTATTTATTGAAAAAAAGAGTTGTATGTTCAGTAACTATACAAAACTCAACGTTGTGACCTTGTAAGGTCACATCATTTTTTTTTAAATATTCATTTTTCTTTGCTTTGATTTTTGAAAATCTACAGATGAGTACGGTGCCGGAAACACGGGAAACCTTAGAAGCAAAAAAGTTAGTATTTGTCCATCTGCCTGTCACATCAATAATTCAAAAACTTTTTAACCGATAAACTTAAATGTAAGTATATAATGTTCATAGGTTTGAGTCATTTAGTGATTAAATATAGTCAACGCATACACTTTTTACAAAGTCTGTACATGAAAGATACACGGGTTACACATAAGTTGTGTTTTTAATTATTAAGAAAAATATGTACTATATTCAATCATTTATAATAAAATCATTTTTCAGTTTGTTAAGTAGTGCAAAAAGGATTTCGACTACAGAACAGTATTTTATCAGTGGAAAATTTGCGTGCGTGTGGGTGTGCGCACGTGCCTGAAGACCGTTAATATAACTAACTTTGAATCCACTGGAACCACTGCTTTTCGTTAGAAAACAGAATCGACAAATTTTCTTAATAGTTAACCTTCCAAATAATAATTATTTATACATATAATAAAATTGTAACAGAGTGAATTCTGTACATGGAAAATATTTTAAAAAGAGTGATTGATTCAGCGTATAAAATGATAACATAAGCCAGAAATTTTTTTTTTCCAATTTTTATCAGTCTATCTCTTAATTTGTGCGTTAATCATGCAAAATCCATTAGACAGATTTTGATGAAATTTGGTATGGTAATAGTTTATATCCAAGAGCAATATATGAAAGAGTGAAAAAATTCTAATAACTTTCTGAATTTCAAACGAACAAAGTCGTAGTCACAGCTAGTTTGAAATATTTGCAAACAACTCCACATAGAACGAACATGTCTCTCTTTAAAACCAATTTAAATTGATTGTGTCAAATGTGTCATTAATTTTTAAAGCAGGGAAGAGCAATTAGAAAGGGAATTGTTTGTAAAGGTAAATAAAACAGGAAAATATAACGTAATTGAAGATAATAATATTCGATTATTAAATTATCTTCAATTTTGAACCTTTGAATTTTACTGTCAAAGGCGTTGAAAATTCGCATTTTCTTATGTGATCATATATAATTTAAATGTGATCTTTCTATACATATATCTTGCACATTTCCAATTTTACATTAAAGTAATGAACAAATATTTTAAAATAAAATAATATAAAATTTGAGAACAGCAAATCTTAACCTTTTCATCGCTGATTAAGTATAAATCGGTTTAGTTAAACTATAAGTTCGCAACTTTCCGATACAGGGAATAAATTAAAACTGATTGGCACAGAATGAAGTAGAGTAATTAAAAATAGAGAAATAGATAATTTATCCATTTTAGTTTTGAACCATTCCTGACATATCTATATAGTTATAGTGCTGTTATTGTTACCTGTATATTAAAAATGAATATATAGTATATTAAAAAAATAACTTTTTTCCTTACTTTACATAAATTCCAAGCAATTTAAGCTTTGTCACATCAATATACATGCGTAAAAATTTAAAACCATTTCTTTTTTAATTTGATTAAAAACCACGCCAAGAGGATGCATGGCTGAGGGTTTCATTCTCTAGCGCCAACCTTGGTGAACTTGGCGAACACCATTGTATATAGCCTTCTCACAGGAAAGACGTTACCCTAGTGAGGGACCACCCTATCGTCCATACTCGTGGAAATAACAACCAGATGAGCGAAAACAAAATCCAAAAAACTCATACCCAACAACTCACAAAGGACTTTTTGAAACTAGAACGAGATCCAATCGAGATTTAGTGGCTGCATGAGCTGTCACAAGCAGCCCAACGCACTGGGAAGTAACTCAAATACCTTCGAACCAAGCCAAATGCAAAACAAAGCAAACAGCCCAACTATCATACCCACAAGTCAGAAAAACAAAGTGATGAACACTCCAACCAAGAGTGACAGTGAGACAAAGTACCTATTTATAAACGCAAGAGATACGAGAGCCCTATGTTCTTCCTGTACATAACCAATTCAATATCCTCACTGACGAAGATCCTGTAACTGAAAATATAAGTAAAGAATATATACAAAAACCCGAACCCATATTTGTAACTGGTATAGTTAACATAACACTCTTAGAGACCTCTTAAGCAAGTGGCGGATATAAACAAGTTTACCATGACTACACTTAGATCGGGGCACATAATCAAGTCAATGCCCGCCGACATTAAAACTTATAAAGCTATAAGAGACAATCTTATTGGAAACAATATTAACCACTACACTTACAAACTAAAGAGTGAAAGGGCCTATAGAGTAGTGATTAGAGGATTGCACGCCTCAGAAGATACTGCAATGATCAAAGATGAACTAATGGACATGAAATCCGTCAAACAGTTAATGTTTTACATGGTGCAACAATAGAAAAACTCCCCCTGTATTTTATAGACTTAGAACCCCAAGCCAATAATAAAGATATATTTAACATAACGCACATCAATCACGTCAAAGTTACAATTGAAGTCTCCTACAAAAAAAAAGAGGTGTTACAGTGCAAGAGATGCCAAAGATTTGGGCACTCTAAAAATCAATGTTTTAGACCTTTTCAATGTGTTAAATGTGGGAATGATCATCCAACGGCCTCATGTACTAAACCCCCAGAGACAGATGCTACGTGCGGAAAGTGACAAGGCAAACACCCAGCAAGCTATAAGGGTTGCAATAAATATAAGCAGTACAAGGAAAAAATACTTAAAATTAAACCTGCCCCACAACAACCCAAACAAAAATATGCTACTACTCAGCCACGACTGGACACCAATGAAAAAGTTAAATTAATGCAACACCCAAAATCCAGCTATACCGAAGTTCTGAAAAACAAAAATGATAATAATATACATCAATCATATGGTCCCACAGTGGAAACATACCAACATAATATGACAAGCCTGTTAGACGCAATGTTCAACAGGTTCCAAGCAATCATGAAAGACATGATGGATCAGATGATCAAACTAATGTCACGACTAGTTCCGCTGAGGGACTGAATATCCGTATCATCACCTGGAATGCCAACGGGTTGACTGACAGACAGCAAGAGCTTGAGTTATTCATGAATAATGAGAATATTGATGTTGCCTTGATATCAGAAACAAGACTCACCCAACGATCACACATACAATTCCGTAACTACACAATCTATAGGACCGACCACCCCTCCAGCAACTCTCAAGGCGAGACTACTGTAATATTGAAAAACAATATCAAACATTATTCTCTGGAGCCGTACAGAACAGAAAAAATCCAAGCAACTTCTATCAAAATACAAAGCAAGAATACTGAGGCAACACTTGCTGCAACTTACTGCCCACCACGACACTCAATTGGGGCTGATGAATTTAAGCAGTTCTTTAACCAACTGGCTTCTGTATTTATCTGTGGAGGAGACTGGAACTCCAAACATACTTATTGGGGATCAAGACTGATCAATCCAAGGGGTAGACAGTTATATAAAGCCACACTAGATCTCAATCTGGAATGCATTTCTCACGGAGAGCCAACATACTGGCCTACAGATCAGAATAAAATACCAGATCTCTAAGATTCCTATGTAACAAAGAATCTTGGGCTTAACTACTTAAAGATTGAGAAAAGCTACTTGGACAAAAGGTGTTTTGAAGTTAAACTTGACAATGTAACGTCGGACTTGTACGAAATCAGGTCTGGTGTGCCTCAAGGAAGTATTCTGGGGCCAGTGTTGTATCTCTACAGCTGACATCCCTACAGATGACAATACCTTCGATGATACTGCAATAATGTCAGTAAATGCCAATCCAGGAATCGCATCAGCAAATCTACAGAAACACATAGCTGAAGTTGAAAAATGGCTGAAGATATGGAGAATAAAAGCAAATCAAAAGAAATCCGCACACATTACTTTTACACTCAGAAAAGACGACTGTCCTTCAATTACAGTGAGTGGAGAACAAATTCCACATGGTAATACCGCCAAATACCTCGGCATGCACCTGGATAGGTGACTGACCTGGCAGAAACATATCTGGAGTATAAGAAAAAACCTGGATGCAAAACTTCGAGGCATGTGTGGCTAATTGGTAGAAAACCCCAACTAACCAATGAAAGCAAAATGACAATTTACAAAACTATATTGAAACCAGTTTGGACATACGGAATTGAACTTTGGGGAACAGCAAGTAACAGTAATAAAGAAATCCTGGAAAGGTTTCAGACCAAAATGCATTCACAATAAATACATTATGCAAGACCTGAGGCTTAACACTGTGAAGCGAAAAATCGCCATCCGTAGCCAAAACTACCAGCAAAGAGTAACCAAACACGTAAATGCCTTGGCTGCCAATTTATCGGGATCTGGAAGTATCCAATACACAAGACTAAGAGAAATAGTGTTCCGAATCTTATTACACAGCTTAAACTTTAGTAGTAATGGACGTGTTAAAAAGTAACAAGATAGTTTTGTAGCATTTAGGAGCATTCAACTAGTTTAAGCTTAATAAAACAATTATTTATACAATTGTGTTTACATAATAATCTATGCCATATTGGGAAAATTAATTAAAAGATCTACGTGAGTATAACACAGTCTAAAATAATGATTGGTTTATATGTGCAGTTTTAACATATTTACACACATAACAATTACTCATATATCTGAAATGAACAGGACCGATTGGTATAGATAGAATGCAATGTGTTTGAATTAAAAATTTAAACACATTTCTTTTGTATAGTAAGGTTTTTCGGTTTAGCTCGATATTGTCTTTTTATATTGATATTGATTAATTATTAAGAAACAATCATTATATTAATAATCATATAATAATTCACCAATTAACTCTTTTAGTTCAAAAAATTAAAGTATTTTTTTTTTAAAAATCGGACTAAAGTTTAAATAAAATGTTAGTCCTTAGCTTTTTTGGAATTTTTCAATGGTTAAATAACAAGAGAGGGATGAGACACATTGCCAATTGTTGTATTTCCCTTTATATTGTGGTGAAGATTTAAAAACTGAATGATGCACCGACTCAGCTTTAACGTCTTTAAAAGCCATGCACTCTCAACTCTATTTAATATAAAGAGAAAATTATTATCATTTGCTGTAAAAAGAGCAATGAAGTCGAAAAATTAGTTCATCATATATATATTTATTCGATTAGATGATATGTATTCTAACTATGTACCTTGTGTACATGTATTCTAACATCTTCATAATATATATATATTCTATGTTCTATATACCTTGATGATATGTATTCTAAATTGACAATGTTCTAGCCTGTCACAAGCAGCCGCTTTAGTAGATCATCTTTGCTCCAATCAGAGTCTTCGCACTCCCGGTAATCTTTTTATAATTAGAACAATCAATGCTGCATTCTAGGTATTAATTATTTTCATTTTAAAAATATTACTCATCCTTTTATAAGGAGAACAATTATTGTTGCACTCTAGTTATGTATTATTCTCGTTATAAAAATATTCATGCTATATTCCAGATATTTATTAACTTTGTTGTAAGTTTTACCTAGAAAATTCACACTATGGTCAAGGTCTAAGAAAATCAAAATCGCTTCTGTTTTGTCACTCAAATTGAGCAAGTCGCTTTTTAGTGTATGCAAGAATTTTCAAATTGTACAGTCATATTTGTAGATCAGGTTGGAATCAACACACATTACTAAGTTTCATCCAAAAAGGCAGCTGAGTTTAGTGAAATGTGCTACAGAGAGTTCTACTAAAGAGACCAGAAGGATAATAAAAAAATTCAAACACAATCAATTTAACATAAGCTTTTACAGGATGGGTATTTTGTGGTCCAACAATCTATGTAAAGATTTCTTCATATAGACTGAAATAAGTAAACATTACTTTTACAGTATAGAAATAAAACCCACAATTAACTCATTTGGCTCACTCTTTATAAATAAAACTTGCGTTTGAAGTTTTGAAAGTTTGAAAAATTGCATTGTTTAAGTTATAATATTAATGTGTTGGCTATGAGATAAAAACATGAAACTACAATATATTTTTTCCTTACCTTGAACTTCAAAAATGTGTTTACAATCGTTTTGTTATTTTGAACTTTTGTGCTTTAAAAGAAGTAAAAGCTTAGTTTCCTATAATGTTGTCAATCACATTCAATTTCTAACCTAAACATTAAGGATTTGGCAAATTTATTCACTACAAATCTTATTTCGAATCAGATTTAGCAGTTTATCAATTTAATATTTTTTTATTAATTTATAGCTTAAATTTATTAAAGTTAATATTCTATGATACAATTGTTGTTAATTGCATAAATTATACACCTAAATAAGCACATTAAATATCATTTATCATATAATTATAATTATTATGTTAAAAATGTTTATTTCTCTTATTTTCAGGATGTCTAAGGAGCAGAAAATGGTAGCTTTGATTTAGAAGATATTTCTTCACAGTATTCAAAATTAAGGGAGTATATACCAGGGCCTTCAGACGTCAATGCAAACAAAATTTACTATGAGATAACAAGAATATTTGGTTACAGAAAAAAATAGATATAATTTTTTCTGATATTACATATCCCCGCACTACATTTAATGACGACCTTTAGATCACTTCCTTTCCATCACAAATGAGAATTTTACTATTATTTGATTTAGAATTGTAAATAAATTAGGATTTTTAAAACGTTGTTACTGTTTCATTCATTTTTATAATTTTGTTGTTGAATATTAATTGTGATACAATTAATATTTAATGGTAAAACTAAACTTTTAAACTACTTATGAATACCTACGGGAGTAATAATTTTTGGAGTCTCTTCGTTTGATTATAATAATTCGTTTGATTATAATAATTAATTAATTAATTTAGAATCCATAATCAATGTAAGTCTACAAACTGCTAAACCCTCAATCAAATTGAAACTCCATCTCGAAAGCAGCTAAATAATTGTTTTCCTGAATTTTCTGTGATTATACACATAAGTTAAGCAACTAGTTATACTTTTAAAATATTATGGAAAGTTAATGAATTAGACCGATGAAAAACTGATTACATGACTACAATCAGCTCAATTAATATATCACATAAACCAGTTCAAAATTTTGCACCATCAACTTTAGTATGTGGTCGTACTTACGAACTTGACGTACGAACTTTAGTATTATAAAATAGTAAAATGTTTAAAAATAGTTTACTCACTGGGAACCTGCATCAATATGATAGTTTTGATGAAGGACTTGGGCAGCAGACTTCAGTGTGGCCTAGAAATAAAAATAAATGCCTATGATGTCATCCTTTCAATTTACATCTCATTACATTTTACATCTCATTGTTTAACTCAAAGGAAACTCCGCAAACAAATTGCTGATGATCTACTCAATGATGTCTACAACTTCTTTCAAGAAAACGCAAAAGATGTACTAAAAATAAAGTTGTTAATATGTCAATTGGTGGTGGGAGCAACGGCAAGTGCAACTCGATAGTCTGTGTCACAGACGTTTTGACAAACAGCAATCGTTTGGACTAGGTGGAAACCACCCAGTAAAAAATATGAGAGCTATAATGTGTCAAGCTTTGTAACGTATAATACGGTGAACAACAAAAATAACTACCTTCTCGCAAAGATATACTAACTTACAGCCGTTCATCTCACATCCTACTTACAGCGCACAACTTAAATGCAGAGGATATTACCGAGTTATACACAATGGCTAACTACCTAAAAGCTTTTTCAGGAAAACTGGCATATTATGTCAGACTACTGGCCAAAAGTTTGACACCTCTTGTATTTTGTAATACTTACATTGTCACATTCACACTAAAATTGTAGGTAATCAAATACAAATCTGCCCATCCACATATTCTATTATTACTAAGAAATATCCAAACTGTCTCTTTTTGTGTATTTCTTGAGTAATGATGTTTTTGTTTCAAAACATCAAAGAACTCCGAGTGACAGTCAGGTGGGTGGAGTTATTATTATATTTATGATCTTCTTATTACTAATTGTTTTGCCTTAACTTTGCTATTTTGCTTTTATTTTGGATAATATATGATAGTTTACCTTCCTAAAACAGATTTTGTTTTGGATTCCTTGTGTTTTTATGAAGTTATTTACACTTAGTCTACACTTGTGGTTCCTACAGTTAAGACGTCTTCAAAATGGGAAAATACACAAAATCAATACCGAAATATGATCTGCTATCAACATTTTATATAACGAAGACAAATCCGAGTGTGCGATTGCCACACAACTTAAAATATCGAAGGCTTATGTTCATCGCACGATTATTCGACATAAAGAAACTGACAATGATCGAGATCGTCCATGTTCAGGACGACCAAGAGTGACCGCTTCTAGTGAGGACAATTTGATCGTCATTACCGGCAAGTGGAATAAACGCCTAACAACATCAGAAATTTGTACCGAAGTCAAAAAATCTCAATCGGAACCTGTATCGTTGACTACGGTAAAGAGACGATTGCAGGACGCTAACTTGTTTGGTCATGTTGCTGCTCGAAAACTTCTGTTAGCGCCACAAAACAATGGACGCAGTGGTCTTCTGCCCATCGAGATTGGATAAAAAAGATTTTAAAAAAGGCCTTGGACCGACAAATCGAAGTTTGAAATATTTGGTTCAAAAATGCGAATTTATATTCAATGAAGCGCCGGAGAAAAGATGATGCCAAATTGTGTAGTGCTATCCGTCAAGCACGGTGTTGGTTCTGTTGCAGTCTGGGGTTGTTTCTCGGCTCATGGGATTGGCGATATGGTCTGAAACGAAGGAATAATGAAAAAAGAGCAATATAAAGTAATTCTACAGCAAAATGCTATTCCTTCCAGAATAAGATTAATTGGAGTTCATTTTCCAACAAGACAATGACCCAAAACATAGTTCTAAATTATGCAGAGGTTATTTAGAATGAAAAGAGACAGAAGGGGTCTTAAAAAACGTGATATGGCGACCTCAGAGTCCTGATCTCAACCCAATGGAACTTTTATGGGAAGAGCTTGATAGAAATGTTCGAAATCAATCCCTCTTCACTAGAAAACATGTGATCTGCTCTACGCGAAAGCTGGAACAATATTTTCCAAGAAACAATCGACAAATAGATTGCTCGTATGCAGACCCATAAAAAATGTGATACAAGGGAGGATTTTTTGATGAAAAGGTTGTTTAGATTATTATAGCCATTTTTTATACGAGTGATTGATAGTTTATGAATAATTTTAAGTATTTCATTTGTAAATGAACAATAAATGTGATAATTAAACCTACGCTCTCATTTTTTTTTAATTTTATCTAATTTTCCAACTTTACTTTGGGTGATCTAAAACTTTTGGCCGGGAGTATATGCTTAAATAATGCAATGTCAATTTCATTAAAAGTGAATGAAATGGCACTAAAGGTACAAGCGATGGCCCTCTGCAGATATCTGGAAAATATAGCAGTTACACTTGGCATCTCCCACAAAATATCTTGCTGTATTGGCGGGATCTACAGGTTCATCTCCATAGGCTTGCCTGATAATGAGATTTGCCCCCTATGCGAAAGTTCGGCATTGGACAGTGACTAGTGACATTGTCAGACACTGCTGGGAGGCTCGACATCGAATGGCCAAAGGACCACGGATGGGCATTAGCTAACTAACTTGTATTGGCAAAGTGACAGAAGCATGGATAGAGCTTATAAACAAGTTTGAGGGTGAGAATGAGCACAGTCTGAGACCGAGTATTCACTGAGTGATTTAAGGAAGCTCAATACCCAATTTCAAATAGCGATTCCAACTCATTTTTCAGCAAACTTACTACATCCTAAGTATGGGGGGTGAAAATCTCACTAATGAAAATACTTGTGAAGCTTTATCATTTATTGAAGCTCCTCACAAAGAGGTGATGCCCTATGTTGTAAAAAACATGCAATGATAGATCCATTTTATAAGTTTCTATTTGAAGATCACATAGTAAATCACGTCGGACCTCTAGAATGGTGACTGTCATTAGAAAGCCAAATTAATGGCCAAACAATGGACTTAGTGACACATCTGCACACAGCTATTGCTTCAAGTCCCAGGAGTGAAAGACTGTTTTCAACATTTCGATTTATTGAGTCCCACGTACAAAATAAAATTGGTACCGAGAATGCTGCAAGACTTATCACAGTACTAAATACATTAATAAAAAAAAATAAACTTGTCGAAGTTGTGTGACACACAAAATTTTTTATTGTTAATTAATGTTAGTTATCTTGTAATTAAAATTCTTAATGTTTGAATTTGATTGAATAAGTTAAAAAAATATTTTAATTAAAAAAAATATAATAATTATAATTTAATTAATATAATTAATTAAATGTTGTTTTAAACACTTAATAAAAACCATTGTTTTATTTCAAACTGTTTCATACGCATGTTTTAAAACAACTTGTTTTATTCATGCCAATCCTAGTAATACGCCAATTAGTGCACTCCAAATTTGAATGTGAGTCAATTTTATGTATAGAAACTGATAAATTCATCCAAATACACCCAAATAATTATCAACGTGTACCGGCTTTTCATGATGTCGACGATCCAGCGCGAGTACGTTTTTGTAATTGGGTGCACAAAAATATACGAGAGAGACCCAATAATAACCAAAGAGAGAACAATGAGAGCTGCAATTCGTAAACGTAGTATAGACATTTCTCGCTAGATAGGGTTAGTAAAGATTCTCACGAAACAACTGCCCAGACAGTGTCAGTTTGTAGGTTAACTATGATTGCTGTGTTGTGTGTTTCACTTACTGTTGCCGTGTTTCCCCTGCGAAATTCGTTATGACAAGTCTAAAAGAACAAAAAGTGCAATAAAAAAAACAATAAAGGAGGATGCTTTGAGTCGCACACAAGTTTTCGAGTCGTTTGGGCGCTTTAAACATGGTGAGATGAGTGTTGAAGATCATGCTCATTCTGGGCGCTCTTCAACATCTCAAAACGATGAAAAGATAGAAAAGTCCAAAAAATCAATGAGGACCGTCGTTTAACAATCGACATAATTTCAGAAGAGACAGGCGTAAGTTGGAGCTCATGCCCGGAATTTTCACTGAGGCTTTGCAAATGAAACGTGTTGCTGCTAAATTTGTTCCTCGCCTTTTCAAACAGGATCTAAAAAACAATCGATTGAATTTGTGCCAGGACTTGAAAAGTGAGATTGAAAGTGATCCAAACTTTTTGACCAAAGTCATTACAGGTGATGAGAGTTGGTGTTACGGTTATGACCCAGAAACCAAACAAGCGTCAAGCCAGGGGGAAACTCCCAACTCCCTCAGGCCAAAAAAAAGCAAGACAAGTGAGGTCGAATGTCAAGACGATGATCATTGTCTTTTTTGATGTTCGTGGAATTGTGAATCGGGAATTTGTTCCCCCTAGCCAGATTGTTAACCGACACTTTTATTTGGAAGTTTTAAGGCATCTGCGAGAGATGAGCGGAGGAAACGCCCGGAACTTTGGCGATCAGGTGAATGATTCCTCCATCACAATAACGCACCTGCACACACGGCCTTACAAGTGAATCGCTACTTCTCCTCTCAGGGGTAGTCTGGCATTCTCCACCCTCCGTATTTGCAAGACCTAGTAGAAGTGTTTTGATGACGTGTAAAAAGAGCTTCGCAAAGGATACTGGACGATATAAAAGTTGAAGAGTTCCAGAGGTGCTTCAAACAGTGGGAAAAAAGACTTATGACAGACAAGTGCATCGCATCTAATGGAGAGTACTTTGAAGGTGACTGAAGGGATTTTGTAGAAAAGGTTATAAATAAATTTTTTCTAACAAAAATCTGTTTTTTTTGGGTCCTCCCTCGTAGAGAGTAACATATTACAAACAGAAGAAACTTTGTTTTCGCAAGTAGAACTTTATAACGTGCATAAAGTACATTTTTGGGTTTAGACTAACCCCCATGTAATTAGAGACAATTACCATCAAGTGACACTGTACAAATATGTAGCTAGCATAACTGATAATGTTTTATTTATCATTGGGGTTTATTTATCGAAGGTCACTTAACAGGTGATTGGTGCTTGAACATATTACGGGATGTTAGCATTTATAAGGGACTTTATTTATCAAGTACAAGAGCAAGGGCAGTATGTAATTTTCTGAACAGTCACTATGGGCAATGGTTCGGGCGTGGAAGTTGTATGAGTGCGAGATTGCCGAATCTCACGTCTTTCGATGTGTACTTGTGAGGTAAGGTGAAAAGACATGTTTAGTTTGGTAAACTTAAATGTGATAGAGTGACGTTGAAAAACAATTTACAATATTGTGCACGTTTGTGTATTGAGCAAAATGGACGCAAATTTGAATAGTTATTAAAGTATCACTAAGGATAAGGACATACAAAATAGAAGTTTATTAGGTATGTAAATTTTCAATTATGGATGGGAAAAGTTATTGAACATAAATTTATTCTTGAAGAACTCAATTTTTCATCAAACGTTGATAGAGTTATTTTGATCTAAATTTTGTAGATTCAGAGTTAAGATAAAAGATCTACCTGATCAGTGACCTTTATTGCGGGACTGACCCAAATACATACATCCAACCATAATTGTCCATTTCAAGGCCAAGTGAAAATGTCTATACAGGTCTGGGGCCTTACAGCAATTTAAATGCAAAAGTTTTCTTAGTTAAGAGAGATGACTATTAAAATATACAATCAACACATTATAATAGATACCAGGAATGTCCAGACACTGCATGGTATAAACCCTTATCACGTCTAAAAAGGAGAAACTTATGAGTTTGAGAAGTTAATCATGTCCCATCAAATTAAAAATTTCCAAATGTAAAATCAACCAAAAAATGTTAAAATTTAAAGTTTGCATACTTAGATGGTAGAAAAATGCTTGAATACCTACTTGTGTTGGCCTACTTATTTAATATGTAAGAATAACAGAGATATTTCACTCAGACATACTTCAGAGACAGATCATTTCATAATAGGAAAAAAAACATATTAGAGTAACGAAATTGATAAAGTAACCAGAGATGCAAAAAGTGTTATGGAATGTTCAAGTAGAATGTAGATGAAGAATGATTGCATGAACCACTCCTAGGGTAAATATGTTTAGAACAAAATGTTTCATAAAGTGTCAAAAACAGAAACATGTTTGAAATTAAAATATTTCAAACTGTGCCTAAAGCGAATAAAAAACTATATTAGACACACATTATATCAATTATATTTTTCATTATCAAATATTTTAGCATTCTATTTTATGTGTTCTCCTTTTCATACACAGATAGAAATAATTTTAAAAGGAGTCTTGAAAGCAAATTCACACTGAGTATTGAGAGTTTAATTAACACAAGTTTGAAATTGTAGTTTCTTTTAAATTTTTTTTATTATATGTAATATGAAATATGTAAAGTGCACGTAGGTAAATAAATAAAACGAATTTTGAAATAAATTGAAAAAATTGATCAAAGCAAACGTATTAAGATATGCTATTGAGGCAATAAAGACTTGTTATGTAATATTTTCCTTGCAATGAATGTAGAAAAGAAAAAACATTTTTTTTATTTAAAAAAATATCTCGTACTCGAGGTGCAGTGACCAATTTTTATTAAAATATTCCTTTTATTGTCCCCTACAAGATATGTTAATTTTCCAATCGTCTGGTGAGTATAATATACCAGTACTGTCAATTCTTTTTAACTAATATTATTGTTATGATTACAGGTTTCATAGAAGTAATGAAATGAATTGAGGCTATCTCTTAGCATCCATAAATGTCAAGGAACTATGACAAATGGCTACTGGACAAAAACAGAAATAAACAGTCAGCTTCTTATCAAGTATAAAATTGCATATAATAAATAACAAAATTTTGAAATGAAACTTTTTTAGGCGCAGTTAGAGTAAAATATCAAGGACACAACGTCCTTCGTGTAACGTTTTTATAATGTTTTGTGACGTCAGAATGTGACGAATCTATGGAAAACAAGTACTTAGCTAACAACCAAGAGAGACAGATGAACACGATACAATAAAACAAGAAGTGGACGCATGCACAAAAACAAAAATAGCGAGCTATTTTGTATATTATGTGTGTCAAAATTCTATTGTCTAAAACAGAAAATTCAGGCATTATTCTATCATGTCTAATAATATCCATCTAACATCACTTTTTAGTTTATCGAAGACGACAAAACATAGTCCTTATTTTCGTTCAGATATTTATTAATACATTTATTAAAGAACATCGACATCTATTTGAATGTGTTTAAAGTAAATTACCTTAGAGAAAAAAGTGTTATTTAATGAAATATTCTCTTATGAAATTTAATTTGGGCTATTATTTTCCTTGAAATTTTCAAAATTTTATTTTAAATGCTGTTTAGATTTTTTGAATTTTAATTCGGACCCATTTTGAAATTTCATATCACTCAATATAATCTTTTTAATTGTCTATGTAAATTTATATGAAGATTTTATTTTTAAATTATATATTCACATGTATTACTTACTTTATTTCAATGTTACCTGTATTATACATTAAATTTAACTATTTTAAATATCATTAGTTTTAAAAAATGTTTGTTAAGTCTTAAAATATTTTCCTTTTTCTCTCTCTACCCTCTGCCGTTTTATTCCATTTATATACTTACATATCGAGGTCTAGATTGACAAAGAAGTTTCACGGCTGTTATATGTACTACTACTACTGTACTACTAATTACACACAATCAAATTTTTTTAAACGACTTTAAAAAAGTGTTTAGATAGATGCTTCCATCCAAAGAGACTGGTTAATTTTTGCAAACATAATTTAACTACAAGTCTCAAAGAAAACTACTAAATCGACTATCATGAAACTTTTCGTGTTGAATTGAGCATTTCTTAATTTTTCTCACTGTTATTGGTGATATTTTTTTTTGGTGATCCAAATCTTCTGCAATAATTTCAATGCCTTTC
Organism: Druceiella hillmani; assembly: GCA_039881145.1. Taxonomy (NCBI): domain Eukaryota; kingdom Metazoa; phylum Arthropoda; class Insecta; order Lepidoptera; family Hepialidae; genus Druceiella; species Druceiella hillmani. The sequence goes on along the minus strand of JAYKKI010000047.1, from coordinate 16,645,720 downwards.
TCATTAACATAAGTAATGAAAACAGAATTTTCATAATGATTTTATTGCTACTAATAATTACTTATTATTTTTATAATTTTAGTCCAGCGCCCGGGGGCCCAAATGCAAATTTATGCAAACTGCCCTATTTCAAGCCCGAAACTGACACTCATACTTGCCTTATTCTCGTACGACAAAACAAAAGAATTATGAATAGTAGATGCCTTGTGATATTTTTGAGCAATATCGGCTGTATGTTGTACCATATTACTGATTGGATTTTCATTTAATGTCAAACGGTCAAATCCACATGTTATATTTTGTGATAAAATAATAAAAATATACATTTTCAACCAAAATATTTCATTTTTTCCGTATTCAATAAGTTGTGCGTTTTTGGCGGCTTATCATGTTTGCAATAATTAATTTATTTGATTTGTTTTGCAATAAATGTGTCGTTATTGTATGTATCACAAATTATGGATATATTGTCAATATTTTCACGATAACATAAAAATGTTTTTCCTAAAAAAATTTTAAAACAATGTTTTGTACTTGGATACAAAGAAAATTCGGTTGCGAGCATATTTTCATAAAAATGATATATATTTCTAACGGCGACCTAGTCACCTAGTGTTTCACACCGTAAAGATCATTGTGTATATCTTATATATTCGTAATTATAAATAATTTCTGTTATGTTTTTTGGCAATCTGGTAAACTGGTTTTGAAATTGATTCGAAATTTACTTCTTGTTTTTTTTAGAAAAAAAGGGATTTGTTAACTAATGAAATAATATAGTAAATAAATAAAAAAATACAACTTTCTATGAAAATCAATAAAATTATTCCAAATCATCATAATAAAATTATTCTTTTTTCTTCATAATAAAATTATTCTTTGCTAATAGCCCACCTGAAGATGTTGCAATACATCGAAACCTAGGTCGTGGTAAAGAACATAAAGAAAGTAGAAATAATACTACATCACGTAGTTTCATTTAATTGTACATATACATTTTTAATAGGATTAATGAAACGAAATAGCAATTGCGTCAAATTTAAATTATAAAAAAAGAATGAAATACTTTTACTTCTTTTCAAAAATAAAAAAAAATCATAGCTTTTAAAAAATATCAATGTCAGCCTCAAAGTAGTATTCACGGAATTTTTTGTTTCAGAGTAAATGTGTAAAAATGATCTCAATTATTTGTTCAAAATTAACATAAAATACGTCTTTGGACTATAAATACTTTAGCACGTTTGCGTATACATCTCAAGAAACTTTTTTAAATTCCCCATCATTTTCAACACATATCTGACTGGTAGCAACATATCTATACATTATTTTTTGAGTAGGTTCTTTGACTAATAAAAAAAAACCCAGAAGATATTAAATTAAGATGCACATTTTTTTGTGTTGTAACTACTGCTTTTTTGTTCAACCTGTTCCCGGATAGAAATTGTCATTTAATCTTCCTCATCTGAAAATGAAAGAGTAATTAATGAATGCTCTTGCAAATGCTTTGCCCATTCTTGAATTTTAACATTTGCTGAAAATCATCTATTACCATCGGTATCAGTATTCTGTATTCTGACAAAGGCGCATCAACATCCATTAATTCCATCATGTCCACATATATATTATTGGAGAAAATTGATAGTATTCTCTTTCTGAAGAAGTTCAAGTCGGTATAATTGCATTGAAACATCTAGTACTTTTTGCCAGATGATTTTTGTGATATTCTTGATACCAGGTACTGCATCTAAAGTTTTGGGAACTATCTTTTTAATTCCAGTGACTTCTTTATCGGGGACTATTATTTTGGAAACCGCTGAAGCAGTGAACAGATTGACAAAATTCGAAACTATCTTAATATCCTTTCCCATTAGTTATGTTTTGAGCCAAAGATAAACATTCGTACAATTGCGATACTAGGATGTCGGGTCTGTTAGAGTACACACGAAGGTTCAACGTCTTTGTTTTAAGAAATATTTTTCAATTTCTTTTTAGCTTTTTTTCTGATAGAATTCTCTGTTTTTAACTCTTTTAAGTTCTCATTGTTCAGCAGACATTTCATCTAAAAGCTTTATTTTTCTGGCACCAGCTTTTTCTCTTAAAATAAACCAAATTATTTTTTGAATTGCTTTTTTGATATTTTTTCTTTATTCTGCCACTATTATACTCCATATTGGATGTAAATCAACATAGTGTAAATTTAGTTGAATACCAATCATGTAATTAATCGGTAAACTATTCAATTTCTATAGCAGATATTATTTTGGCAACGAAATAGTGATCTTGTAAAGGCCATTGTCATTTCGGGAGAGACATCAAAGCTGGTAATATTCCTGTAAACGTTCCTGAAATAACTATTTTACTGTCCCCTGCCAGTTTAGATGCAGTTGTTCAAGGTTATTGTTAAATTTGCTAGGATAATTATTAATATTATTATTTAAATAACCATTTCCTCATTATATCAATAAATTAAATGCATTCCTGTGATGTGTTATTAATGTACGGTCTTTCTGTAATGAATTAAAAGGTACATACCACGTAAAATAATTACTTTGCTGGACAAAATAAATGTCAGCCACTCTCAGCACAGTAATTTCACCAATATACATTTTTAAGTCCAATGGCTGCATTCGGAAAAAAATATTTTGTTACAACTGGGTTGTACCAAGTTTGTGTCCCAAGTTTTATTTTCGTTATACAGTTGACCCGCGGTAATCCAACCAAACGTTTTGCAAAGCGGTGTTAGATGATCGAATTTGTCGGACTATAGAGTATGTGGTGGCAATACTCTTGTAGTCCGGAACTTTTTGAAAAGGAGTAGTACCTTGTAATCCGACAAATCGCTTTGTATGTACTGTTATAGGCATGTCAGATTATAGGGCATGTCGGATTAGACAGGGGCGGAATTACTGTAGGTCAACTGTAATTACATTTTAAAGTATGGGTTAAGAGACAAAGTTAATAGCTAATAATACTGAAAATGTTTTCCATGTTTTCCAGGTAACTGTTTCTAAGTATCAATACTCAGGGATGCGTTTCCTTAATGATGTTTCACACATTGAATTTGTTATGTTAAAAATACTTAAATTGTTTGGTGTAGCATTAAAACAAAACAATCTAGTTTGTAGTATTTATTAGTTGGTATTTAAGCGATATAATTATGTGTTATTCTTTTATTACCTATTATCCGAAGCAAATTTTCCACGTTGGTGACTCTGAACTATAAAATTATTAATTAATGCCAACATTCAAGGTTAGGTTCATAAATTGCTCCAATGAATGATAAATATCGAGGAATTCTTTCAGTAAATCTGTTATGAAAGAAAGTGTTTAAGTGCAGTATAAATACATTGAAAACCGCCATTAAAATGTTGAAAATGACGAGAACGTTGAGCAGCGTGACACATAAAGGGCCAATGAAACTTTGAAAAATTCTTATCAATTATCACTGAATAATAGAGAAGACAGAAGAAGTTGGTCATGTAGCTCCTTGGAAAATTAGTACTCGTCCTGTCAAAAACTCTCACCGAAATTCAGCCCTATGTTGTATATTATTTTATGAATAACATAAATGTTGTAGCTTTTCAGCAGATGTCCGCATGTTTTATCATTATGAAACCTCTATTTTGACAGCTATGTACTTTATTTATTTATTTTACGAAAAAAGTAGCTAAAACAGTCGACGTTACAGTTGACTTCATAGATTATATTTAAATATTTCTTTCAATAATTCATTAAATTTAGCCTTACTAATATAATTAATTGAGCAAACTGAAAGGTAAATTGACTAATTTTTACAGTTACCTTATAAAATTGTATTAAACTAGATACCAACAAACGTGACAACACATCATCTAATAAAAAGTATTTTGCATTTGGAGCAATGCTTATTAAAACCGTACTCGAGAATTGTGGGATGTATCGAATCCATTTACTTTACCTTTCTTGACGGGCAACAAACCAAAATAATAATATACATAAATCATACATAATCCTCCTGTCGTACAGAGATAAAGTATATTGTCGATAAAATTGCTCTGTCTTTTTCTTTCTACATGTGAAATTATATGTAGCTATTCTATTCTCCCAAGCCACCAAACTTTAACGAAAAATAAAGGCGAGGGTAACGCCAGTGCGATACTATGACATTTCAATTATTAAAACAAAACATTAAGGCAACAGTTATTGTCTTGTCTTTGCTGAAGTATACGTAAAGTAAAAGATACAACATCGAGCTTTTTTTGAATTTTTAAGCCAAAGAGGAATTGCTTATTAAATATAAATACAGACCTAGCAAAGAATTTAGATAACATTCAAACTAAATGAAACTGCTTACTGTTAATGTTTCTCTTAGTGGACCGATAAGGGATTTAACTTTAGAAATATTATCAGTTTTCTCAGCTTGTGGAGGCTGTTGCATTTGCTGTGGCGATGGTTGCTGCATCATTGTCCCCGGTACAGCCATTTGCATCCCGACTCCCGGACCGCCGACAGTTTGATTCATTGGTAAACCGACACCGTGCATATTCATAATTTAAGACATCAGTCAACATAGAAAGTTAATAACAAAAAATTTCTATTTGCTTTTTATATCAGTTTAACATGTAAATGTTCATCAACTGCTTTACTATCAAAATGAATATAAAGAAATATATGTTTTATGAAAAAGTTCTGTAAACTTAAAACATCTTCAACACACTATCTAGTATATTATCTATGACACTGTCTTTAGAGTGCGTTCCACTAGGCGATCGCAACGCTCACTGCATCGTTCCATTTGGCGATCGCGGTCGTTGTGGTTGTGACAAAAAACCTATTCTGTGACCAAGACATCATTGATGCCGTCATTGTTCACAACCGCGGCGACGAATAAATTTATATAATCGTTGAAGATTAAACATAGTGACGGAAAGAATCACTTTATGCAGTTTTGAGATGTAGGTACATCTTAAAACTGTATAAACTATAGAAATAAAAGTGACACCAAAAGACGCAAGACGTACAATCATAATTTTTTTATAGAAATTAAATTACACTTTTACAGTTACTGTAAGTCTAAATGATTATCTAACGTAATAAATATAATCTCTAATATAGTAAAAAATATAATCTCTTGATTTTCGTCCAATACCCGTCATTTACTGATAGTTACGAAAACGCATTGTTCCTATTTCGTTCCACTTGAACTTACAATTACAATGTTGACAAGCTAGTGAAATAGGTATGATCGCTGTCGTGGGCGCGAGCGTTGTGAGTGGCTAGTGGAACGTACTCTTAGATGTCTGTAACACTGTCAACTTCTAGCCCGTCAAGCCACAAACCACAGAACATAGAGTATCTTTATCTTTAATTGTAAGGCGTTCGTTCCCTCCACAGAAAACCTAACAGCCAGTCATCTTAGTCAAAACAGGGTAAGAATCTCGGAATGAAAGATAACCGGCTGTAAACTCGTAAAAACCTTTATTTTAACATCCTAAAATTTGTCTCAAAACCTTACGATAGCGTGTGCGCAACTTGTAGATAACTATGGTCAAAAAATCGATTTTTTGCGCCATTTTTTGCAAATATCTCATTCCCTGTTAAATTTACGCTATTTGTATTTATTTTAAATATTGTAGGGGATAAAATACTCTACAACTTTTGTTTAAAAAATTTTTTTATACCTAAAACCGTTTTTGAGATAGAGGGCGGTGAACGCGCAGTCTTTCCCTATGTACGGTATCATTCAAGTTTAACCTGTAGTCTCGGTCAAAAACACAACGTATAAAGCCCGTTACTTATTGAAAAAAAATATAATTATAAGTAATTTACATTTTGTCATTAAATATCACATTTAATATAATTTTTTTTTTCATTATTGAAGTATATTTTTATTTTATAACACTTACCTCTTTGTACAATCAGAAAATTATTCAAAGAAATACTTTAATTACATTTTAATTATATTCAGATGTATACTAATTATATTTTAAGTAAGGAATAATTTTGTATCTTCCATAAAATCCGTAAAATTTTAAATTCTTTCATAACGTTAAAATTTATACCTGGAATGCGGACCCCTATTATATGGTACAAACCTTTCTATTTATAGTCTGTAGGGACAGATGTTCAATTGTATAATGACGACTTAACTTGACTAGGTTTTCAAGATATAGATTTGCTTGTCATCTTAATTGGGCGTACTCTATCTCATCGAGAAGAAATTTTCTTAAGAAAAATTGGAAAAGGAAATGTGAAAACTGAGATATACTCTTCCAAAAGTTTTGATAAATATCCTCGTTTGAAAAAACACATTTTGTTTCTGCACGCAATGAGTGGCTGTGACACGACTTCAGCGCTCTTTAAAAAAGGGAAAAAAACTTTTGTAAGAACACTTGAAAAACTTTTGAATTCGGATAAACTTGCTGCAGCATTTGAAGAAGAGTTTGATAGTAACCCGGTTCAAAGGTTACTATCAAACAAACATAAAAATAAACAAGAATATAAATATGAAAGATTCTATATTTTGATGTCGTTCCTTCTTATGAACTGAATGACTAATCCTAAAATGGGTTTGTTGGCAATAAATAAAGTGATCTTATATTAATAGGCAATTAAATTTTATATTTTAATAATTTGTAAATAAACACAGATAATCTATTATTCAATGGACATGCAAAAATAAAATGATTTAGATCGCCTTCTCCAAGCAAGCGTCGCAAACTGGAGATTCTCTGACACGCAGCCTAACCTAATGGGTAGGAATAGAACAATGACCCATAGGCATGCGAGATACCACAGAGGTTTCCTTTTGAGAGAAAGTAAATTTTGAGAACCAAGGTTTTGTGGATATAAAAGAAACGCGTAATCTGGGATGATCTTTCCCACGCCCTCTGCCAGTCATATAGAAACGAGTCATGGGAAGGAAATCTTCAATGAAAGTAATAGTGACACATGGATCCCCGTTCTCGGCGGCGAACCTAGTTTTTGCGTCGACTATTTCATTACCTACTATGCCACAGTGGCTAGGGATCCATGCAAGAATTACATCGGATCTCGATCTCTATGAATCAAGCGTAAGTTGCTTTATCTGGAGAATAAGGAAGCCACAGTTCGAAGAAAACGGATTAGCGAGAAGGGACTGTAAACAATTTAAGGTGTCAGAGAAGATAAGGAGCCTGCGAATATTTTTGAGTAGAGCATAATTCAAGGCCTCCACAATCGCACGGCATTCCCTGGAGAATACTGAACACTCCTTAGGAAGGTGAAAATATGCTGAATGAGCGTGGATGGAGAGTAAAATGACGCTCAGATATAGCCATCTCTCAGGGTTTTTGATGCGTCTGTATATATTCGCGTCCAATCCATCCTAAAAGAATTCAAGGTAGAATTGAACAGCGAATGAGCATTTTTGGACTCCTTATCAACTTCAAAACACAAATTTATATTTGGCCTGTGAAATACCGAGTCAAATATGAAACTATAGAGATGGAGAGAAGAATTTTGATAAACGGAGTTAGTGAGGGATTTGAATCTTTGGAAGCTAACGATAAGAAGAGGTCGGGACTTAGAACGCCAAAAAGGTGCATACTCAATAAGTCTAGATAGGAGGGTGAGTTTTGGAAAAATGGGGAGAGTAGAAAACCTAGCTGCCTATTCTTATTTTGACCAAGGCGGTCAAAATAAATTGAATAATACTCGTAGAAGAAGTAGTATTAGCGGAATGTTGTTGACTAAGGCCACAACCATTTTCAGGCTGAGGAATTCGGAAGTCTGCCCAGGTGTTCTAAAGCCGAGAGGTCATAGCCCTGGTTGGAACTCGTCACAGAGTGGGACCAAGGTTTCAGAGTAACAATTTTTTTTGTTAGAAGAGTTGGTAGGACGAGACGGAGAGAACAAATTTTGGGAAGAAGTTGGAGAAGGAAGAATTAGGGGAGGATGAGCTGCAACTGAGGCGTATGATTTTCTAGCAGAAATTTGGATGCTTCCGCATAGGAAATGTCTCTTTCAGACATTTCAAATTTAGTCTTTTTTTGACTTTCGAATTCAGGACAAATTCTATCAGTGGAATCATGATTTCCACTGCAAAATATACATTTTGCTTTGTCAAGAGGAAGACGGCAGTTTCTTTCAACGTAACCTTTACCACATCGGAAACAACGTTCAGAAGATCGGCATTTGTCCCCCTAATCATGTAAGAAAAAAAAGTTTTGGCAACTGAAAAATAGTAACACTTATTAAAATTACAAAAATTAAATACATTCCACTTTCTAATTTAATATCAATATTTTTTATAAAAGTATAACTCAGGGTAATATGGTTAATCTGATAATATGGACTGACGTATTACGATTATAAATGGAAATATTTCAGTGTTCTTTCACCACATATCTCTAACTTTTTAAAGTATTCCTGTAATATTTTAACCGAAAAATTATAATTAATCCTAAATTTTATACATTTAGAGAGACTATTCATAAATCGTAGTGTTATTAATTTGGAAATTATGTTACTTTTTCTACTTTTTTATTTAATATAATCTTGCAGGCCTTAATAAAAAATTAAAGTATTAATATACCTTCTTATTTTAAGCAAGGCCATATTGATATACTATACATAAACAAGTTATGTATTTGCGTTTTTTGTTAAGTGTTTTTATTGGATGAATAATTCGAAAATTATTTATAAAAATGTCTATTATATATTATTTTGTCTATATTATATTATATTAATTATTTTTAAAAAAATATGAGCCTTTATAGGTCGCCTGAATGTGAAACATTTAAATTTTTATATTAAAATATTTTTCATTGCCCGACTTGACAACGGAAAAACAAATATTCAGATAGTTGTTAATAATAAAATATTAATTAAATTTTAATGTTTTATTTTTATGAAATCATTTGTCAGAGACATATTTCTTAAGAATCTATTGAAAGTAAATTTTGAATTTCATAACACTATTAGCCGACAAGACGTGAATCTGAATGTGGCACGTCGCGACGTGCCATCAGAACTAGATTTAGCGCTACGAGTATTTTCAGATACTGAGTATGACCAGTACGAGTATTATAAAATATTGGTGACCGATATCGGTGCCAAAATATTCAACGAGAATGAACGACGTAATTCCATTGTGAGAGGATTAATCACAAATCCATATGGACTCACGGTCCCTGGAGATGTGCAATAAATCTTAATTGCTACTATTACGTAGGGTTCACTACCCACATTCTTTATTTTTTACTGCTAAAATGGACAGAAATTTTAAAGGAGACATTTTTAATAAGATACAGTGTTTCATGTTTCCTTCATACTACCATAAATATATATAAGTAGTTCCAGAATTAAGACTGGTAACCAAATGACGCATTTCAGTTAATCATTTAGAAAGCTTATTTTAAAAATTGAATCGCGTTATTTAAAATAATTACTATTAATTTAATAAAATGATCATTTTTTATACAAAAATTGAACTTTTTTTTATATTCATCTTATTTTAGTTCAGTTATTTTTTAATCACTTTATAGATTTGCATTTTGTACGTTTATGATTTCGAGTTCCTTCTAGTTGTTATGCAATAAATATCGGTAAAACATTTCAAGAATAATTGTTGTTTATGTGTTACAAGGACTTGAACTTCCAAATCTTGTACGTAATCACAACTCAACTATTCCAATAGAAAAACGAAGTCATTAGACGAAAAGAGCATCGTATTTAAAATGCTAATTTTAAATACTCGTACTTGTCGTATTCGGTAAATATTTGTCTGGGAAGTAATACTTATACGCCCTCTACACTACACGCGAAGTTACCTCGACGAAGTTGATCGCAGTCCGAAGTACGTGACTACACACTCGTGCAACTTCGCGAGTAGTTCAGTAGCCATGAGTCGCTCGCGCAACCACCTGTAAACAGTACGACGTCTATCTGCAAACTGAAGTATGCTGAGTAGTGTAGTGAAACGCTTCGTGTAACTTCGCGAAGTCCTTTTTCTTTGGTGCAAAAAACCGACGGAGAGACCGAGAATAGTGTAGAGAAGTACTTCGATTCTCTTTGTGCAACCTCGCCTCGCCTCGAGCGACTTCGGATCGCTGTCGGTTTTTTGCGACCGAGTCAATGAACAATGAACACAAGTGTCCTGAAGTTACATGAAGCGTTTCACCACATAACTCTTAACCACTCAGCTTACTTCAGTTTGCCGATAGAGGTCGTATTGTTTACACGTGGGTGCGCACACATTATTTTAAGTACATACCACGAGCGTTACCCGGCCACAGGAACAAGTTCTTTTCTTCCTGGGACCTCTACAATCAGAACCTGTTATTTGGGATCCAAATAACGGTTAGTTCTGATACATCTGGACAGAGGACATAAAGACAAAAGGAAAATTAAAGATGCTTAGATGCGTATTCAAGGAATCTTCTATACATGCCCGGCGAAGAAATGAAGAAATAGGAAGGTTCTTTTACCACATACAGGAGCTATTACAGAAAAAAACAAGCTTCAATTAAATCTGGTGCCGGCGTGGATGGTGCCTATCGCAGTCTGGTTTGCTTACGAATATTTAAACAGTTCTTTTGGATTAGTATTTAAATGTAAACAAAAATAACGGTAAGTTTTTTTATTATTTAATTAATAAGCAGGTACTTAAGTTAACGATGAATTTATTTCAATGCATACTAATGTAAAATAAAACGCACGCCTGTTTCACTGTTGGCTTTAATTATGCAAATTATGAAAATTGTATTTTATTTCCATGTTTCGTGGATTCCCAGTAACAGATAAGTAAAATTTCCCAAAAATTTTATGAATGGGTTCTTATCGGATTTTTTTACGGTATTCCTTGTTTGATTTTGATTACATTTAATAATACATTTTCGAGCAAACAATTTCTACCAGGTTTTGTACTTAATAAGTAGGGATGATGTGCCGGATTAATAAGCAGGTATTAATATCCGAGGATTTAATAAGCAGATACAGTACATACCATACAATAACTAATTACTACTAAAAAAATACTCCGAAAAATGATTTCAGATAATGTTGATCTGCAAGGTATTTGTGCAATATTTCTCAAAGCACAGTTTTTATCAACGTTTTGCCGACAAGTTCCAGATTGAAGTAAAACTCCGTTTCCATCATATGCGTCCGCAATACCGGGAGGTACATAAATATGAGATGAATTATTAATTTTTCTGGCAAAGTTATACAATAAGAGAAAAGTCATTGTAATGATGGGAAAGATATCGATATTTTAATCGATTTGCTTTCTGAATATTCTAAATCTGGATGCTAAAATACCAAAAACATTCTCAACTACACAGCGAGATCTCGACAAGCGTGTATTAAACATTCGTTTAGGAGAATCGATATTATGAGCACCAGGATATGGTTTCATTATATTATTATGCAAAACAAATGCTCCATTACCCAAAAAACGTAAGGAATGTTTGCATTATCAGCACTAGATAATTCAACTATTCCCTACATTTTTTTAGACAAAAAACGTGTCTTAGACAAATTAGGACTATCGGCAGAAATTTTTTGCCCTAACGAAGAAATTTTAAATACACTTCCATTACTGATCCTCCCTTGACCACCAATGTTGGCATATATAAATTTATAGTTGCTGTCAACTGAAGGTAATAGTACTATACTGAAAGTCATCTTATAATTAAAGTACTCAGAACCATTATCTGGACATTGTATAATAATATGCTTTGCATCAGTTGCACCAACAGATTGGGGGAAATTATTATTAAATCCATTTTCAACATCTAACCACTGCTGCTCATTGACTGGCTATTTATTTTTTTGTTTACATATGTAAACAAAAAAACAAATACCTTGTGTTTTTTATTTCAGGATCGAAATACTGTAAGGTTTCCTAATGAACTTGAAGAGGAAAATGAGGCTACAGGGGCCACCGAACCAACAGATTCTTCGATTACAGCAGATACGTTTAATTCATTGGAGACACTCGATCCAAGACCGAGTCAAAGTAGAGCAATCCGGCGTCGTCTGAACCCTCCAGAAATACAAATTGCCAGCAAACAAATGTCTGGGGCGTTTAACAATTTGAATAAAATTGTTATCAAGAAGGATGATGTTGAAGATGAGTGTGACATATTTAGCAAACTAATTGCCAAAAAACTAAAGAAGATGCCTGAACGTGAAAGAAAAGAAGTAATGTTACACATTCATGCCCTATTTCGAGGACCACGTAGTGTTGAAAGATCCTCTGCACCGAACATATTTGAAATTCCAACAGATTCATTCAACGTCTTCATTCAACTTCATTCAATGTCTTCTATGAAGTTACAGAAGTGTCTGCAGGCATGCGTGCGTGCATACGTGCGTGTGTGTATATGTTTCTCCCTCAGAGCTTCCCAAAAAATCTGTATCATTTACAGCTGAGACTGACGAAAAACGATACATTTTACATATCCGGGAATCAAATGAAAACACTTCCCTTAACGAAAACTCTTCGACGGTTCACATTATAAAGGATGAAGTTGTTAGACCAGCCGAAAACATTTCTTCACTAATCATTCCAACTATAACCTACACTCAACTCATCCAAAACCAAACCCCCGCTGTTATGAATAATAATAATAAGTTAGGCATAGTAGGAAGGCCGGACAAAGCGAGCACCTTAACGTTTGGAGTGTTACAGAAACAGAGCTAGTTAACATAGAAATAAAACAATATGTACATAGAAATCAACATTTATTAGTTTTTAATATAATCAACAAAAAAAAGTAATGGCGATTCTTTAATTATAACTATTAATTGTCATTAGTAGCAGCTATCCGCTTTGCCCAATCCATCCGGGTAAAGTGGATAGGACGATAGGGCATAGCGAATACGCTTAATTTAAGACGATTTAAACTAGACAGTACATTAGTCGCAATGGAATATGCTCCTTCCTTCATAAACCGTACAGTTGTCATGACTTCATTGGCTACAGGAACTGCATTGAATCCAATCATTAACTAGCTGTCCATTTATCTCTATATAATCTTCACCGCAAAAATAACTCGTATATTTAAATTGCTACTTTCATCCTTCCCTTCCTTAGTTTTTATATATTTGGGATTATTCTTTATTACTGTTATTCTCTTTGATTTTGTACTTGTCTAAATATACTTAGATTTTTGTTCTTCTTTGGCTAGAGTGCCCGCGAACACTTCTGACTTTTATATCTTCCTCTTGTGAGTACTTATTGGCACGTATGGAGTTGGGAGGAGTCTAATTTCTTTTGGACTAAAATAATTTGTAGAAAAATAAGTAGAAGACTAAATTTTTATAGCATAGTCATTATCGTGTTCATTTATGTTGCTTTCGAGCGGGTATTCCCCAATTGGATCTGCAATTGAAGCTGTTATAAAAGCAAATAATTCAGGAAAATACACTGTTTCTGTAGTTAAGAGACTTTATTGTTCTATTATTGCATTTTGATCTTGAACGGATAAAATCTTAGATTCATTAAAATCAGCTCCAATTGTTTCTTGAATATCAAACGTTGAAATATCCAAAGATGTTGTTTCTGGGCGCTCTGAAATTGTTGACGTTATCAATGACCGGTTATCTTCATCATCTGAAGATTCAGGATAACTAGTATTTTTATTTACAATCACTTCTTGATGAGCTACTTTTTGAAGAACTGACATTGAGGGCTTGGATTGCCATAGAAACCGTCAAACGAAGTGGAAAGGTTTTTCGCAACTCTATTATTTCTTTATTATTTTCGTGATATTTAGTCTTAATCTGTTGCAATAACTTATTTAGATTTGTGCTATTTTTATTTCAAATTTATATTTATTTAAATTTTGACTTTATCTGTATCCTGTTTATTGTTTTATCCAGTTCTCGGTAAGTTTGTTCTTTTGTTCATTTGTTGTATTATTTATTTTTGTGATTCAGGTTATCTTTTGGGAAAATGGATTTAGTTATTCCCCCGAAACCTCCAGACCCTTCTAAGTCTCCAATATGTTTTAATGAATTTGCTTCACCTACATCGCCTGCCAGTTTTGTTACAGTTTCGGATTCCCAACAGGAGCTAACACGAAAAAATAAAAATTGTAAAAGACCCAATTGTAAAAAAAATAAGCTAAGAATAATCCCTCTTTTCATCCTTCTGATTCTTCATGTACTGAAATAGAGGATACAATCCCTCGCAAGACCCCTCGCACTCCTCTTTCAGAAGTAAATTCAAAATCTCTTCCTCCAACCCCGACCTCTCCTCCCATCACTTCAGATCATCACTTCAGATCCGCTCCCCCTGGTGGGATGGAGACTGTTCCGCAGCGGTAAAACCCGTAAAGAGGCTGAAGCGATATATAAATCTAATATGTCGGAAACAAACTTCCTCTTGTTTCGAAAGACCCAAGCTCAGACTAAACGAATTCTCCTCAAAAAAAAGAGGGAAGGCTGGAAGAAATTCTGTCAATCCCTCTCTCCTTTTACTCCCTCTCGTGTCGTCTGGTCTAATATAAAACGCTTTCGGTCTATTTTTCAGCCTGATCTTCCCAAATCTGTATATGGGAATTGGGTTGATCAATTTTTAAATAAACTTGCTCCCCCATCCAGTGGCGTAGCGTAGTGGGGACGGCAGGGGCGGCCGCCCCGGGCGGCACTTGCACTACAAATTCGGACCGATTGAAAGGAGCACAGAATTTTTCATTACTTATTTTGTGACGAATTTGGGGAATTCCTTTTCTTTGAATGATATTTTGTAGCGACTGGCAACAACGTCTATACTGACTTGTGGGAATTCCCCGTTTATGACTAACAATCAGAGAGAATGACTTCTATTACATATATATTAAGTTCAATATAGTTTATTACACGTACGGGGAAGCCCCTTTAAGGTACGGGGAATTACGTGCTTTGACAAAGTTTGACAATTCAAAGAAAGTTTTATTGATGGATCGTCAGTTGTCCAATTCACATTGTCTCGTATTTTAACTATGTTACGCTTTCCAAATTGTGATTTTTTTGCAAATAAGTACGTGTAGTGGTTGTGAAACTATTGAACAACTTTCAACTATCTGATATGTTGTTCAAACTTTAATTTATTAAAATAAAAAAAACCGCCCAAGTGCAAAAGTGTTTTCACATTTTAAAGGGATCTAGACCGGAAACTCTGATATAAATTTCAATTTAATATGTGTAAGTAAGTACTCGTTCCTATGAAAAAAGGTCTTGACAGACTTTCAATGAAATGATTTAATAAAAGTAAAGATAGATAAAGGTTCAATTTTTTCCTTTTGAGGTACAAAACACTAAAAAATGAAAATTTCAGTAACGCAAGGTTTTTTTTAAATCTACTAGGTACTTCTTTTGAAATGTTCGATAGTTTTGTTTACAACTCTAACTTGTACTTTTATCATTTAATATTTTTTGATTTTAGCATCAAAAATGAAAAGAGTAAAAGAAAGTGTATACCGTAATAAGAGAAGAGCTAAGTTGGAAAATATTAGAGTAAATGAAGGAGCTTTACTTAAATATGTAAAAATTGTTGTTCCTGAGACGTCAGATTCCTCGTTAGGCTTAAATTCATCACAGACAACTGGGCCTTCAAACCCAGAACAAGCTGAAAAAATACAAGAACTTGACACTGTTCCTAAAGATCAAATTCCAACAACATCTACTGCATTAGTGTCTCCATCTGTATGTCCAGACATGGACATGCATAGTTCCGAAACAGAGATTGATACAACATCAGCATTATCTGCTATTCAATATCAAAATTTCGACGATATTGGAAAATAGCCTGAACACATAGACGACAATATCCGATTGCATCTCATTCAGCAAGGACATGAAATTATTCAGCATATTGATACTAATTTCGCTGAAATGTCAACAGTAACACTCTCAGATTCGTGCTCTTTAAAATCAAAAGGAGAGACAAGACGGCTTACTAAGGAATGGTTTTACCATACATTGACTAGCGGCGAAAAAGTTTTACGTACTTGGATGGCTTATTCTCCATCTAAAGCATCATTATTTTGTTTTTGTTGTCGTTTATTTGAAAACGTAAATACACCGAATGGATCTAAATTTTGCTCATCTGTTGGATTTAATACTTGTTGGAAATTAAATCCTAAGGTTTCAAGTCACGAATCAAGTGCACACAACATCCAAAATTATTGCAAATGGAAGGAGTTGGAGAGCAGACTTCAAAAAGGACAGACTATTGACAAAAAAGAGCAAGACATAGTGGCAAAAGAAATAAAGAAATGGCAGGAAATTCTTATCAGAATGTTTGATATTATAAGATTCCTTGCCAAACAAAATTTGGCTTTACGTGGACATATAGAAAACGACACCAGTACCAATAGAGGAAACTTTTTAGAATTGTTTAATTTAATTGCAAAATACGATCCTATACTTCGTAAACATCTTGTAAGGTCTAAAATGTGTGGCAAAATATCAATCACTTATATGTCACCACAAATACAAAACGAATTTATTGCCATTTTGGGAAATAATGTTCGCCAACATATCATCGGACAAATAAAAAAGGCTAAGTATTGTTCAATTATATTCGACAGCACTCCAGATCTTTCTCATAAAGATCAAACAAGTCAGGTATTAAGATACGTAGTAATTGAAAATCAGGAAGTAAAAGTAATGGAATCTTTTATAGATTTCATTGAAACTAAAGACAAAACTGCTGAAGGAATTTCAAAGATGATTTTGGACAAGATTCAAGCTGATGGCCTGGATATAAGCAACTGTAGAGGCCAAGCATATGATAATGCTGCTGTTATGGCTGGAAAGTATTCAGGAATTCAGCAAAGAATTCAAGAAATAAACCCTAAAGCTGAATTCGTACCTTGCTCAAATCATTCGTTAAACCTAGTTTGTTTACACGCTGCCTCAGTTGAGGTGGATTCAGTAACTTTTTTCGACACTTTAGAACGTTGATATTCTTTTTTTTCCTCATCGACACATCGTTGGGAAGTTCTGATAGCAGCTACAGGCAAAAGCTTAAAAAGGATTCAAGACACGGGGTGGAGTACATGAGGCGATGCCGTAAATGTGACATGGCAACATTACAAAGACATTCTCGTCACTTTGGAAAAATTGACGAGCAGGATTTCAAGCTGGAAAGACTTCGACTGCGGACTTCGTTGCTGCTACAGGCAACGAAAATAAATTGATTAATGCAGACTCATTTGATTTTTTTAAATTTATTGTTAAATCCAAGCTGGAAGATACTCTGCCCAATATTTTAATAATGTTCCGAATATTTTTCACAGTTGCCATAAGCAATGCCACCTGTGAGAGAAGTTTTTCAAAATTGAAATTGATTAAAATTATTTAAGATCGACAATGAGTACTCTAAGACTAACTAATTTGGCTATTTTGTCTATTGAGCAAGAGGTGTGTGATGCGATAGACATTGACGGTGCAATAAAAGACTTTGCTCTTAAAAAAAGTAGACGTCACAATATATTTGTCCAAAGGCAAGGGTATTTGAAAGTAAGGCCAAGGTAATATACTAATTCTATATTACCGACAATAACTTCCATTTAATTTTATTACATACACCCTAAAGTTTGCATTGTATAACTTCACATAATAACAACAATTGAATTTATTACCCCAACTAGAATACTGATATATTGTATAACTCTCTGTAATATAATAAAACCTAATCTGCGCCCCTGCAATAAACTCACTAACATAAACAATGGAAAAATCCGCACAAAGCAGTCTTCCGCTATTGTGTTTGAAACATATAAATGCTGTTGGTCCTAAGAGTTAATCTTTGCTAATATCCCACCTGAAGATGTTGTAATACAACGAAACCTAGGTCGTGGTAAAGAAATTAAAAATAGTAGAAATAATACTACATCACGTAGTTTCATTTAATTGTGAATAATGAATTTCTACAAAATTAACGCCAAATATATTCAATATTCAAAAGTAGACGTATAAATTTTTAATTGAAGACGGAAGTTTTGTTTTTAATTCTAACAAATACTCATATTACTTTTCAATAAAAATAAAAATATAACATTATAGTATCGTTCTAGTTCTAATTAAAAATTGATTTTATTTAATCTTGTCGATCGTCAAGGTGTACCTAGTCTTAAGTGATAGGTGCCTAAGTTATATCAATGTATCTAAGTGGTTAAAGTAAAAGAATTTTTGTATTAATAAACGTGATTGTAAAACTTAGATAAACTTTTTTATTTAAAATCTAACCTGTATAACGCAAAATAATGATGACTGTTCCCGCCGAAAAGTTTTCTATAATTAATGTACGTAATGTATAGTATACATTAAATTAAAATACTTAAATAAGAGGGCGGCAAAAATTTGCCCATTCCTCCAGGGGAATGGGGGAATTGTCTTCCGCCCCGAGCAGCCGACACTCACGCTACGCCACTGCCCCCATCCATCCCAAATAGATGAATTACCTTTCAGGTATAAGTTTACTAGCGCCAATCATTTTTAGAAGAAGATTTCTCCATTAACGAATTGGATTTCACCTTATACCATCTTAAGGATTCTTCCCCTGGTATTGACGGAATGTCATATTCAATGGTGAAAAATACTTTACCATCTACCCGTTGGTATCTTCTATCCCTCATTAACTGTATGTTCAAATCAGGTTCTATTCCAAAGTCTTGGAAAACTCAAATAATAATTCCCATTCTTAAACCTCATAAAGATCCCAATATAGGTTCATCCTACAGACCCATAGCCCTTTCTCCTGTTCTAGCGAAGATTACGGAACATTTAATTAAGAATCGTTTGGAATGGTTTACTGAACACCATTCTATTTTTCCAAGGAACCAATTTGACTTCAGAAGAGCTAAAAGTACGTTGGACAATCTCCGCGTCCTAACCACTGACATCAGACTTGCTTTCTCTCGACAAGAGTTTCTCGTTGCTGCTTTTTTAGATCTTTCTTCAACCTATGATAATGTAATCCTTCCAGTCCTCCAAAAAATTCTTCATAATCTTGGGATTCCGATTAAGATTATAAATTTTCTCCTCAATTTTCTTTTAGAAAGATCTATTATTCTTAGATCCCCTGGACCCCCCCCCCTCCGCCTTTACAAGAACTATATGGAAAGGTCTTCCCCAAGGTTCTGTTTTAGGTCCATTACTTTTCAATATTTACTCCTATATGATTCACTCAAAAGTTAATCCTTTCTGTCGTGTTTTGCAATACGCTGATGACCTGCTTTTATATTCTTCTGATAAATCAATAATTGTTGCCGAAAATGCTTTGAACTCTACCCTTGTTAACCTAAATAAATAGGTTACCTCTCATGGTATGGATTTATCCCCTTCCAAAAGCGCTGTCGTGGTCTTCTCGAGAAGGAGAATTACTCCTCCGTTATCTATTTCTTATAATTCCTCTTTGATCCCTGTTCTTTCCAATACCAAATTCTTAGGTATGTTCCTAGACTCAAAATTATCCTGGAACATTCACATCGAATATGTCATCTCCCAATGCTAGGCTAATATGAATATCCTCTGCCCTCTTTCGGGAGTGTGGTGGGGCTCTCACCCTTCCACATTAAAGTTAATATATAACAAATGCCACTAAATTGACCCGGATTCAGTCTCAAGCTCTGAGGATCATAGCAGGTGCTATGAAATCCAGTCCCATAAATGCCCTACAAGTGGAAAGTGTTGATCTTCCTTTAAGTCTCCGGCGACAATACCTAGCTGATCGTTATTTACTAAAGGCAGCTAGGTTTTCTACTTACCCTATTTTTCCTAAACTCACCCTCCTCTCTAGATTTATTGAACATACTCCTTTTTGGCATTCTAAGTCCCGACCTCTTCTTATATTAGCTTCCAAAGATTAAAATCCCTCACTAACCCCGTTTATCAAAATTCTTCTCTCCCTCTCTATAGCTTCCCATTTGACTCGGTATTTCACAGGCCAAATATAAATTGTGTTTTGGAGTTGATAAGGAGTCCAAAAATGCTAATTCGCTGTTCAATTCTATCTTGAATTCTTTTTGGATGGACGCGAATATACACAGATGCATCAAAAACCGGTAGAGATGGCTATGTCGGAGCGTCATTTTACTCTCCATCCACCGCTCATTCAGCTTACTTTAGCCTTCCTAAGGAGTGTTCGGTATTCTCCGGGGAATGCCGTGCTATTGCGGAGACCTTGAATTATGGTCTAGTCAAAAAGATTCGTAGACTCCTTATCTTCTCTGACTCCTTAAGTTGTTTACAGTCCCTCCTTGCTAATCCATTTTCTTCAAACTGTAGTTTCCTGATTCTTCGGATCAAGCAACTTACGCTTGATTTGGAGAGATCGGAATCCGATGTCGTTCTTGCATGGATCCCTAGTCATTGTGGCATAGTAGGTAATGAAATAGTCGACCCAAAAGCTCGGTTTGCCGCAGTGAACGGGGATCCATGTTTCACTACTAATTTCATTGAGGATCTTCTTCCCATGACTCGTTTCTGGATGGCATCGGACTGACAGAGGGCGTGGGAAAGATCATCCCAGATTACAGGTGCGAGATATTTCCAGATCCAACCTTTTATACCTTCAAAACCTTGGTTCTCAACATTTACTTTCTCTCGAAAGGAATCCTCTGTGGTATCTCGCATGCGTTTGGGTCATTGTTATATTCCTACTCACTTGGTTAGACTGCGGGTCAGAGAGTCTCCAATTTGCGATTGCGGGTTTGGAGAAGGTGATTTAAATCATCTCATTTTTCCATGTCCATTAAATAATAGATTTCCTTCGTTTGTTTCCAAATTATTAAAATATAAATTTCAATTGCCCATCAACATAAGATCACTTTTATTTATTACCAACAAACCCATTTTAGGATTAATCATTCAGTTCATAAGAAAGAACGACATCAAAATATAGAATTTTTTATACTTATGTTCATGTTTATTTTTTTTATGTTTTAATTTGTATATACTTATTTTGTACTTTCTGTATATTATAATGTCGTTTTCTTCTTTTAGTTTAATTGTAGCCAACATCGCAAAACTCTGATTATTTGTAAAAAAAACTGCAATTAATCATATCGGTTTATTATTACGATCTTGTGAGATACTTTGCCATAGACAATTTGATAGCAAGGTAAATTTAAACTGTGTCTCAAATTAGGTGTATAAGTCTTAAATATCTTCTAATTGCAGCAAGTCTCAAATTATCTTCTAATATTTACTGGTAGTTGTGTAATAATTATGAGACAATAAATTATAATTTATTGTTTCATAATTACAGGCTTACAATGGTTTTCCTCTTTGAAGATTGAATGTGGTTTGCCGTAGTTTTAGAGGTTATGATTACGGAAAAAATAATGAAAAAAAAATATAACAGTCACATTTTTTTATATATTCAATATTGACTTTTCCCAAAATTACCCTCTGCGTTCGCTTTCATAATACACGATAAAAAGTGATCTAATGGCTTAAATGCTACGTAAATGGTTTCTATTAGCACAAAAGAATACATTCTACTTCACAATTTACTAATTACTACCTTATTAGCTGATTGGTACATGATTAATGCGTGATTTACAGGCCAGAAAAGCGCAATTTGAAATAATACCACTAATTGGTGATTAAATCTCTATTACTATCTTTTGTCACTTTTATTTATTAGAAGAGAGTTAATGAGGGGAAGAAATAACAAAAAACATAAAAATACTTGAACCAATTTTGAAGTACATCAGTTACACTGTACAATTTAATATGTTTGTTTAATATGTAACTTAAAAATGTCGTCGCGAAGTTGTTTAACCTCACTCATTTTTTGTTACATTTGTGGGAAATTCATGTTGACAAAACAACAAAGGACAGACTCTGTAAAAAATGTTTACAACATGTATTTTGACCTACCCATCAGTAACCAGGACAAGTTGTGGACATCGCACAACGTTTGTACAACGTACATTCTCGAACTTCGCAAGTGGTCGAAAGGGCAAAATAATACCTTCACAGTACAGACACCCACGGTTTGGAGAGAACCTCAGGATCGTGCTCCACATGAACCACAGATTGTTACTTTTATTACTGTTGTGTGGCTGGTCACAGTTCAAAAACCAAAAAGCAAATAAACTAACCAAATGTGCAATCGGTAACGCATGTAGTTTCGTGATCCCGAAGCTCCACAGCCTACCCACTTATTAAGAATCAGCGTCGAGCAGTGATGCGGAAGATCCATCCCAGTCTGATCCTGACTTTGAACCTGGTCTACTTCCTCAGCGAATGGGGCAGTCGGAACAATCGGACAACATTGAACTCGAAAAGAATGGCCTTCTAGAACTAAACTAATACCTGGGACTAAAAATGTAATTCGAGGAAATTTAGTTCCTCGAGAAAAAGTGTTACTGCCTCCTTTGCATATAAATCTGGACATGATGAAACATTTTCACATTGTTATCAGATGCCAAACTGAAAGAAGGTATTTTTGTCTGCCCCGATATAAGAAAATTGATGAAGGACACAGAATTTGATAGAAGACTCAGTGAAACCGAGTTACAAGCATAGATTAAGGAAGTGGTTAAGAACTTTCTACGGAACAACAAGAGTCCTGATTATAAAGAAATTGTGGCTAAAATAATAGAAAATTTTGGTAAAATGGAATGTTCAATTAAGCTGCACTTCCTGAATTCGCACATTGACTAATTTCCGGAAAATATGGGAGTTGTTAGTGAAGAGCAAGTTGAAAGATTTCATCAAAACTTGAAAGAAATAGAACGTAGATATTAAGGAAAGTGGAATTGAACCATGTTGGCGTACTACTATTGGTTGCTGAAGCGAGACAATCCGAACAAAGATTTTAAGAAAAAATTTTAAAAAAAAATTAAACGAAGGTTAGTTTTATTGTCTTGGAAAGAAAAAAATAAAGGACATTGCCAAAGCATGTTTTTCCAAAGCTTTTGACGCAATGTTTGGAGAATATTAAAAACGAAGAAAAAAATTTGCTGTCCGGTTTTGAAGCTGCTAGCATATATCCCATTAATGAAAAAAGGGTTTTAGATAAACTACCTAAAGAAACCGATCCAGAAATGCGGAACTAACAGTAGTTAGAATCGTTTCATAATTTCCTGGGCGAAATGCCATCAAAAGAATTCAGCCTTCACAATACCTTATGCCTCAAGTCTCTTTGTTCTTTCATAAAAAGTTCATATAATTTATAAGTTACCGAGTCGGTGAATAGAAAATGGATCCTCGTCGCGTGTTCGCCAGCGCCCGGTGATGTAAGTATCATGTGTCTATAGAAGAGAAATTATAGTTAGAAATGACATCTGTCTGTCAAATTGCTACGCCTGCTCCGGCTCATAGATCAGATACAAACTCCGGCTCGTGTGAGATGAATTGGCATAATTACTACGTGAATTGGTTAGATGACAACTTTCAAATTGCTCTGCCTTCGCTGCGTCCCTAATTGGTGATATTTTAGTGTAAGATTTATGGCGCCGGGCGATATTTGTAGGATATACCCTTCATTAGCTTAGAGCATCGTTTCTCAGCTTTTTTAGGAACAAGTTTAGTTTAGTGAAAACGTGAATTTCCATTTTTTTTGTTTTATATGAACGAATAATGAAGTATTAACGAAAAGTAGGGCTCGGTCGTGATTATTTTATTAAGAAAATGTAATTTGAACAAGTTTCCATATATAAGTGCACTTTCTCAAGGAAGTATAAGATTAGCGATATAAATGCCATTGTCAGTAATACTCAACGCGGAATTTGCAAATACAAAGAGAAATTAGTATAAAAAAAAAAACAAAAAAATAAAAATATGAAAATGCGCCAAGAGGATCGCATAAAGTGAGGTTATAAACAACCAATTGACAACCGTTTCTTCATAGAAAGAGCCTTTTTGAAATCAGTTTTTTATTATAAAGCAATCGTGTCCGAGCTCTAACTTTTTATGTATATTCTTTCATTTAAAACAAAAAAACGGGAAATTTACCTTTTCGCTAAGCTAGACTTAAACCTCTCGATATAACGTTTATCAAAATTTAACTAATGTGACAAAAAATACATTTTACACTAAAAAATGTTCACCACAAATACCAACAGACAAGTTCAAACTGAAAAACATGTATAACCCCTTATTATCATATCAGTTCATTTTGTAAATACAAACCTGCGAGCTGCGTTTGTCAAATGAGATGTTCGCGCCGCTCACGTTGCTGCAAGGCGACGCGGCGCATTCGTTAATCCCGTGATAACTTTGACACACTAAGACATATTGCTGAACTTTAAGCGGCCCTAGTTATAAAAACAAAAGGACGTGAAGAAGTTTTTTTTGATCAATTATATTTTTTACGGAAACAATTATCCAGTGCTAAATATATATATATATATATATATATATATATATATATATATATATATTATAAAATATATATATATATATATATATATATATATATATATATATATATATATATATATATATATATTATGTAAGTGTACAATATGCGTGCCGCTAAAACGATTATCCCGGTACGGTTCCCATTTTTACCTGAAGTTTCGCCCTCTAAAAATTTCTAGAACAGTCCAGAACATTCGAGAGTATTAAAGATCAATCCACAACAGTCCAAAACATCCCGCAACATTCGGGAATGTTGTGGAATGTTTGAGAATAGTCTGGAACGTTCGGGTACATCCCGGAACATTCCAGATCATTGTGGAACATTCCAGAACACTCTCGAATGTTGTGAAACATTGTGGACCATTCGAAGCCTTTTTTGCATGGGTGGGGTTACCCATTGGTAAAGCAAAATCCGTCGTGGGTTTGAACGTTAGCTTCTTATCAGTGAAGTGCAGTGAATGAATAAAAACAAACAGGAAGTGTGAGTAATCAAAGTGAACAGTGACTGAATATAAATAGAAAATAAAGTGTGAAAAGTGTTTAAAATGTACTTAGTATATATCTTAATTAAAAGTCTTAATTAATACTCTATACAATGCCCAAACGTAAAAGAGAAGGAGATCTTGCCAATTCTGTAGCAAAACGGCGAAAACAAAAAGAACAGCGAAAAAATGAAACAGTCGAAGAGCCCAAAGCACGTTTACGTTCTCAACTAACGAGAATAAGCACCGTGAGAAGCAGAGAAATCGAAGAACAGCGAAATGAACGAATTAAAGAATCAAGAATTGAGACACAATCTTGTAGTAAAAGACTGCGAACGCAAGCTACCCGGGAAAATACTACCCTACGAGAAGCGTGGACGAGGACAAGTAAACAGTACAACCTAAAAAATGAAGGATTCCACTACGACCTGACGAAAGAATATAACAAACACAAATACGTCGTAATCGGAAAAATGGACAACATCTGCCAATTATCCAACGCGAAAATATTCAGTAGAGAAACGCCAAGAATTCGTTGCATGCATGGAAAAATTCGATTACCACCACTGGAAGCACCTCCGCAGGAATTTCTACATTACATGACTGGGGAAACTCCAGAATCCCAACACTTTCTTTAAAATATAAAACCGTACAACGCCTGCTTCCAAATGACTTCTTTCAGTTTCTTCTAACAGAGATGGAATCGGTTAAGTTTTTTCCATCCATGGACAAATGTATCACAAAATTGGATCACTACTACCACTATCCAATAAAGACTATAAATTTCTGCAAGTATATTTCACCGGAAATGAAGAAATAGAAATTGATCAACGATGCGCAAACATCAGTGGATTGAGATGAGAAGTAATCCAAGACGTACAGAGGATCTTACACAAATACAATCAACCTATTCACATATTCAAAACAGCATGACTATAAAGTTATAATTCTAGCCAACAATAGACCACCTGGAGAACACGAACGTCGATTTAATGCACCTCAGATAGACGAAATTGCCATCGTATTTGTAGACAATGAAAACACAGGCCGTGACATAATTGTACAACGAAGAAGAGAAGGGCTACAACGCATTGCAGAGACACGCTGCTCATATGATGCCCTTTAATATCCATTAATATGTCTGCACGGAGAGGATGGATATCATTTTAATGTAAAAGAAATCCAACCTGAAACAGGCGAAGAAACAAACAAAAAAGTCACTTTCAAGGAGTTCTATGCTTACCGCTTAGTAATCAGAGACAATGAAACATACAATCACATTCTGAACACTCGTCGGTTATTCCAACAATTCCTGTTCGATATGCATGCAAAAATAGAAGCGGAACGGATGCTTTACAAAGATTGAATCAGAAGAAACTAAGCACGGAAGAATACACCCACCTTCGAGACGCGATCATAAATGACGAAAACATTGACGACATTGGAACAATGGTACTCTTGCCCCCATATTACATAGTAAGTTCAAGACACATGCACGAATACACTCAATATTCCATGACCTACGTAAGACAATATGAATGACTTAACCTCTTCATAACGTCCACATGTAACATATCGTGGCCAGAAACCAAAAACAACTAAGATACGGACAAGCTTCCATGGATCGACACGACATAATAGCCCAAGTTTTCCGACAAAAACAAATGAGATTTATTGAAGACATCACAAAATACTACATCTTTGGAACCGTTAGATGCTGGATGTACACAATCGAATGGCAAAAACAAGGACTGCCTCACTCACACAATCTCATATGGCTACATGACAAAATTCTTCCCACGGATATCGACAAAATCATCCAAGCTGAATTTACTAATTCACAAGAAGTTCCGGAGCTGCACGACATAATTGTGAAAAACATTGTTTACGGACCATGCGGGTCATTAAACGCCAATTCGCCATGTATGAAAGATGGAAAACGTACGAAAAATACCCAAAACTAAACTTGCACGACACACAAACCGGAGATGATGGCTATACCAAATACAGAAGACAATCACCCAAAAAAATGGCTTGACTGCAAAAATAGGATTACAAGGCAGACACGAACTGGAAATATATAATCAATGGGTGGTGCTATATAACCCACTACTTTCTAAAATGCTGCAAATACACATAAACGTAGAATATTGCAATTAAGTGAAATCCATTGAATAAGTCTGTAAGTATGTGAATAAAGGCAGTGACAGGGCAGTAATTCAAATAGCCAAAGACAGCAACCAACAAAACAGAAACGACGAGATCCTCATTTACCATGTGGGAAGATACATCAATAGTAAAGAAGCAGCGTGGCGGATTTTCGATTTCCCATACAAGAATACGAACCAATTGTGCAACATCTAGTAATACATTTGGAGAACGGATAGAAAGTTTACTTCACAAAAGACACCGCCAGAAAAATTGCAAGCGAAGCACCCTAAGAACACAAAATTAACAGCTTTTTTCCAACTGCGCCAAACGGATCAATTCGCGAAAACATTACTATATATATATATCTACGTCCTACCTATTATACGTGGAATCATGAAAACTAACGCACTAGACCGAGTATACACCGTACATCCGAACAACGCCGTATGTTTCTATCTCCGGATATTGCCACAATCACTCTTTTTAAAATATGTTCCATGTACAAAATTCACTCTGTTACAATATTATTATATGTGTAGATAATTATTATTTCGAAGGAACTATCTAGAAGATTTGTTCTTTATTCCAACGAAAAGCAGTAGTTTCAAAAATTAGTTATGTTAACGCTCTTTGAACGCGCGTGCACGCAGTCATGCACGCACGCGCGCACACATGCACACGCAGATATATATATATATATATATATATATATATATATATATATAAATTCTTTGAAGATCTCCTTCCCATGACTAGTTTCTGGATGACATCTGACTGGCAGAGGGCGTGAGAAAGATCATCACAGACTACGGGTGCGGGATATTTCCAGATCCAGTCTTTTATACTTACAAAACCTTGCTTCTCAAAATTTACTTTCTCTCGTAAGGAAACCTCTGTGGTGCCTTGCATGTATCATTCTTATTCTATTCCTACCCATTTGTATCAGATAATCTCAAATGTACGACTGTAGGCTTAGAGAAGGCGATCTAAATCATTTCATTTTTGCATTTCCATTGAATAATAGATTTCCTGCGTTTATTTAAAAATTATTGAAATATCAAATTCAATTACCCATTAACATAAGATCACTTTTCTCTATTGTCAACAAACCCATTTTAGGAATAATCATTCCGTTCATAAGAAAGAACGACATCAAAATATGGAATCTTTCAAATCTATATTCTTGTTTATTTTTGTTTTTGTTTGTATATTTTGTACTCTCCTGTATATTATAATCTCATTTCCTTTAATTGTAGACTGTGGGTCAGAGAATCTCCAATTTGCGATTGTGGGCTTGGAGAAGGCGATCTAAATCATCTCATTTTTCATATCCATTGAATAATAGATTTCCTTCGTTTATTTCCAAATTATTAAAATGTAAAATTCAATTGCCCATCAACATAACATCACTTTTATTTATTGCCAACAAACCCATTTTAGGATTAATCATTCAGTTCATAAGAACACTTTGGCAAAGGTTCTCTCTGGAAAGAACGAACGCTATATAATCAAAGATAAAGATACTGAAGCTTCACGTCTATGGTGTCTTTAAAAAACATACAAATCATCTATTACTAGAAAATAATTTACTTATTTGTTTTTGCAACTATAATCCACAGATATGTACCATCTGTGTGATAATCCACATAAATAAAAACCTTTAAGTGAAAAAACAAAGCCAACTGTCACATTAAGAATTAGATATTGCAACCAACAATTGCTATTTATTTTATTATATTCGTATTTCCTGGTAATATTTCATCTTATAACACTAGATTATAATTTAAAATACTTTATTTAATAAAAGATGCTTCATATAACGGTCTTATTTTTTTAAACAGATTGGCGACTCCGGCATTATACCTAAACGTGATCCCATTAAGAATCACGATCCCCAGATTTAGTTTTAGATCCTTTTTTTATAGGTTTTATTGAAAGAAGTCTACATATTGTCCATAAAGATATAAGAAAAAGCTTACCCTATTTTATACAATTTCTAAACAATTTATGACACACTACATCATTTTACCTTTGCAGACAAATGTACCAAAGGATTCCAATAGACGAATTTAAATTTTCTAATGAAAGTATAGACTCTAAAAATGAAATATGCCCACCGAAAGGTGAATCTAAGCTCACGCACCAACAGAAAGACGTGATACAACTAACTACAGCATTAACTGAATGGCAGGTAATTATATTAATAACTGAAAAGTTTTATGTTAACAATACAAAGTAATAAAAGGAAACTTTTTGTGGCCTGTTAAGTATATTGTTTATTTCTTAAAAATATTCATTGCCTCAAGTTTTTACACGAGAGTTTAATAATGAAAGCCTGAGTTACAATTAGTTTATAGGTAGGTAAGCGAACATATTATTATTAATTATTTAGTAATTGTATTGAACCAGTGATCTGCTCTGAGTTATATGCAGCTGACTAAGGTCTTCAATCTCCTTCACAATGAAATGAGTAGTGTTCATTGGGAAACACAACAAAGACCACCACACTTTTTGGAAACAAGAAACCCTTGTATATTGTTATGTCCATTAGTCTCTGTTGTAGTCTTATATTTTCCTCTGCTGCTGTGGCCTCATATTTTCTACAGTTTCAAATGTAGAAAATGAGTAAAATTGTGGAGCATTTACTTACAAGCAGTATTTATATATCAAATGCTAATAGCATTAGAACTTTCATTAAAACTATCCCATTTAACTTACATAAACAAACATACATATATAGACAACTATGGAACCATATTTTGTGTGTCAACAAGCACATGGCTAGTTTCTAACTTTGAAAAAATTGTGTATTTTTTGAATACACTATATAGACCTTTCGGATATTTAAACTTTTCCGAAGTCATATTGAGTTACTACTACTTTATACAATTTTATTCTCTATTTTGTCGTTTATCGCCGCGCCCTTGCTGATGAATATCTCAGAGAAATGTTACTACCATAATTGAACTCCCCTGTCTCGTTTTTACTCATTGATAGTGACAGTGTTAATATCGGTGTACCATGTTAAATATTCATTTTATTGATCGGTGTCACTTTAACAATTTTAAAATTGTGCCATCCATCTTCATCAGTGAATGCTTTTGAACATGGAAGGGCTGGGTAGTATCAAAGTTATTTAGGATTTGCCTTCGCTTTAATTGTTTTAAGTGTTGACTGCCGAAACAATCAAATTTGTAGATATGACACATCTTAACCACTCATTTAAAAATAATTTGGAAAAAACCTTTATTATATGGTATCTTGCAGCTTAGGAATGCTCAGATTGAAACAGTCATATTATTTTTCTGTTTTTACAATATTTTATCAATTAGTATTTAAGATGTCTTTTTGAGCTTTGAAATTAGAAAATAAAAGAGACAGGGAAGTCTAAATATTATTTTAATTTCAAAATTTTAATTAGTAATTTTCTTGCCGGTATTTTAATTTTCTTGACAGTATTATCATGAAAATGTTTATTACTAATTTTGTCAAGGTCAAGTGCAACTATCCATATATTTTCTTTTTTTCTTGTAAAGACAATCTAGAAGTTATTTTCCTTGTCTAAAAAGTAATGAGTTAAATTTTCTAAAATAGTCACCTACATCCAACAAACAGTGCATGCGCTCAAGAGACTTATGTATGCAAAATACTATAACCGCATTTTGTTTGATAATTTGTACTTGAAATCCTAACGTTAAAAGCTGGGTCTCAGAATATCACTTGTCCCCCTCCCTTCCTTGTTGTACCCCTTTGTAAACTGACACACACAATTGCCAAATTGAAAGCAATACATCAGTTATTACATGAGTCTATTTTTAAATTCAACAAATATCTTCAAGGGTTTTTAAATTATTAACTATTACATTTATTGTACAATTATTAGTGAAAAATATCACTGTTTGTATAGTTTATTAATCATATAGCCTTTTCTAATTATTAAGTTCAATGTGTACCTTTAGGAAATAAGAAGAGATTAAAAGATTTAATAAATTTGCAAAAGTTTTGGAATTTGGTATGTGACATGACGAGTGTTTCAAAAATTAGACTTGCTAAGATGTCCTTTTGAAATCAATAAATGCTGACAAAAACTGTAATTACAAGAACCACATTTACAAGACCAATAATACCATCTTTTTTACCGTAAATCATACAAATTACTTGTGCAGCGTAACATTTTATATAAGATAAGATTCAGTTAACAAAATAATACGTACCTTGCAAAGAGGAATGCTCGTGGTACAAATTCATTGAGTTGGCTGTGTATTGTGACTGAGTACTTGAACAGACTCGGAGTTGTTGTTAGAGGATTAATTTGAATAATACAAAAAACCTTATGGTTACTCAATCCCTGCATAATATTACTCATTCCATATATAAGCTCAATTTAAAAATACTATTATTTCATACCTTGCAAAACAACCCAGTAAGCATAACTTTCACATTCAATGGCATAACAGTAAACCCACATTTTGTCTTGTGTTATTACATATTTCAGTAGATGTACATCATTTGTGACTTCATTTTGCAACTCCTGAGCAACTTCCATTCTTCACTGTTTTTATTCGGAATGTAAAAATTCTGGAACAAATTTTGCTGACACACGTTGCATACCCAAAACATAAGAAAAATTTTATCGCACGAACCAATAGATATGTCTGCTCCATCAGCAGCTCCCCTGATGGTGATTCCCCGATTAATCATAATCATTTCTTTGATTTTTTCTATGTTTTCTTCGGTTTTTGATGTCTCTGTCGTCCAGTGCTCTCGTCATCTCCGATATATTCAAAACCATCTTCAAAACATTTATGCCAGGTGTAAATTCTTATTTTACTAATAGCAGACTCATTAAGTGAAATATATTTCTACAACACTGCTGCACTTTATTCCATTCTTAACCCAAAATTTAATTTAAATTCCCTGCGCCGTGTTTTTAAAACGTGAATCAAAACGGGATTGTACCAAACCACATATAAAGTTCTCAACAGCTGACAGTAGACTAAATATCCGACAATTCCACCAATGGGCATGTACACTGTAAACATATCTACCAACACAACAAAAAACAAGTGGCATGAATCGCTCGTTTACAGTATTATAAAATGGAATCAGGAATTTTAAAATTTTCGTAATTTTCTGAACACACTTAGTACGCTGGTGCTCTAATTGAAAAATCTACCATGTGGCTTTTTATAGTATGAAAAAATTAAATAAAAGCATGATTAACGACAAGAAAATGAGCATCTCTATTGATGGATGTCAAAAGAATATGTATATTGAAGTGAGCCAATTAAGTTATTTAGTTTCTGGATTGCAAATTTTAGTCTCCATGTTTTTTATCCTTAATATTTTAAATACTTCTTGCAGCCTAGTTTATGAAAATTATTTTGTTCAAACACATTCACATTATATATTTACTATACGGTGAACCTGTAAAGTATATTTGATTTGGATGATTTGAACACAATCATGTATATTACATTATCAAAAGATATCTAAAAAGTTTTCTTTTTACACTAGATTTTAATCGCATTTTGCTTATGTGCCAGTCTTCCATATTATTTTGTCAATATTATTCACAAGCATTTTGTGTTCGAGGTTTTCTAAGGTCTTACAGTATACTTATTGGCAAAGCAAAAATTGTATAAATTTGAATTTCTCAAAAAAAGGCAATCTAAAAGGTGACCTATATCTTTCAATAAGAAGAAATAAAGTAGATCAAAGAAATTTTCTACAAATTCTTGTAAATTCTCTTTGCATAATATGTCATTTGGAAGAGCAAGTTATAAAGATTCCAAAACCATTTTTTTTCAGAATTTTTTGTATATAGTTCTAGAAAATTGTTGAAAATATCCACAAAAACATTCCTCCCTCTAATGATTGAAGTCAGTTACAAAATAAAACAACGTCACTAGAAGTTACATAATGTTTACCAACAAATATAGTGATTATTTTAAGTAAATGTCATTGTTTTTGAGAAATTCGTAATTTTACAGCTCTAAAAGATTATACTAAGCAATATATTTACATGGTGAAAAACAATTTTAATATTTATAAATAATATAATAGAAATACGTTGATAGTATTATATATACCTTAAGTGTTTAGACGTGCTCAAGTGTATGCAGAGCCCTCGTAGTACAAGTTCTATTCGTATTTAATTGATTTTTTATACTTGGATTAATCAGGCTTTGTCACAATATGTAATATTTTTAATTTAGTTAACTGGAAAATATAATTTGTGTGACAGAATAAATAAATGACATATTCGCAGTTACTGTCCATTCTATGAATAATTATTCACTCTTAAACATTTCACCATCATCTACCTACTCGAGCAGAGAGAACTTTAAATATGGTATTCGCAAAATAATTAGTTTAATTTTTACAGGATTTGACAAAATTATAATGAACATTTTCACCTCCTTGCTATTTATTTTGGGGAGTTTAAAATATTTGAAATATCAGCCAGGTATTTGTTGTGGTATTAGTTTACGAAGCATATTTAAAATAAATATTATCATTTTTCGTTCACAAGAAAAGCCCACATTATTTCACATTTGTATCACTAAAACTTGAAAGATATACCTGGATCCTCACTCGATACACTATTGTCTGGTATCATCAGATAACAGATAAAAACAAGTATATAAACCTTACAAACTTTCTAATTATTTCACTTTTTGAAAAGTAAGCACCTAGCCGCTATTTCAGTTAGCTGCGTGCGATATGCGATCACAAGATACAGAACAGTTTGAAATAACATCATAAAATGTTTTGAAATTATCATGCACGTGGTGGAATCCACAATAACGTAATCTATTGCTACAGAAAACGAAAGCCGATCCATGTATTCCAACATTTAGCCAAGCTCTAGATAAATTGTTTGGTGCTGGTGGAATCCCCTTAGGATCAATTATTGAAATATCAGGACCATCTGGCAGTGGCAAAACACAGTTATGGTAAGTCAATGTCAAATCTAGATAACGTAATAATAATACCACATTCAGACTAGGCTCTCAATGTTTCTTTTCAAAATTTATTTGAAAACCTTAATTTTATTAGATGCTTTATAACAAAGGTGAAAATAACTTTTATTTTCCCGTACATGTTATAATGAATAACATCATTGAACAATAACAATAATTATATCTGTTAAAATACAATGTTATTTGACAATGTAGAATTTACTTTTGTTCAATACATTCTTGAATGGTATGTTCCATAAATTAAATTAGTTTTCCTGAGATTCTGTATCTGAAATATTACAGCTTTGCACACGAATATTACAATCTAAATATAAAAGACATAAAAGCAACTTTCAACAGCATATAGACAATTTTTATGAGTGGGTTTTAATCTATATTTGATTAATATATGTGAAAAAGAAGCCAGACAATGATGAAAAATCATAAATTTTTTTATGTTCGAAACTGTTGACTTGTAAGAGTCGCAAATTACAAATTGTACAGACAGCTTTTTTAAATTATTTCCCACTTCAACATCTAAGTAGTCCCCACATTTCATTACATTTTTCTCATGGTTTTAATTACAAGGCATATTTATTTTTAATACAAAAAGTGTACATTTTCGAAACAACAAAACGATAGTGCATACAGATTGTAGTTATATTATTGATCATCTGAAATCTAAATGATATGTAAATTTATTTGAAGATTTTATTAGATGTTTACTTCGATTTGTAGTGATATTTTTGACATACAAAATCCTTGTTGATAGTTATTAATAACGATATTAGGTATAAAGTAGTGATGACAAAACTATAATGTAATAGGAACAGACAACATAATATCAGTAGGAAAGAATATATTATGTTACTTCCGGTTTACAAATATTATATTGTTAAAGAGCATTATGGTCGGCTAACATATTGAAATATTATATTAAATTAACATCGAGCAACACTTGCAACAGTCATCCATATGTGTAAAGAGAGAGTGAAAAACAGCGAGTTTCTTTTCGTATTGTCCTTCGTTTCGTACTGAACCATAGTGATTGATTATATCAAATGATTATATGTGGGTACATTGTCTCTAAATACGCAAAAATTGTAGGTAATAAAATAAAAATCTACACATCTGCGTATTCTATTATTACCAAGAAATGTCCAAACTATCTTTGTTTTGTGTATTTCTGTAGTATATATATATATATATATATATATATATATATATATATATGTGTGTGTGTATATACGTGTGTGTATATATATGTGTGTGTGTAGAAATTTAAAACCACGACAACATTACATCTACGGTCGGTCTCGTACTGACGAAGTAGTTTTATTGCAATGGTGCAATAAACGTGTTTTTTTTTCAAAACATCAAAGAACTCCGAGCGACAGTCAGGTGGGTAGAGTCATTGCTATATTTTATGACATTCTTATTACTAATTATTTTGCTTTTCTTAAAACAAAAACACATAACGTAATTCAAGATGATTTAATAATATTTGCTATTTTAAATTTTTTAAATTTTTGAAGTGTACTGCGACAGAGTTGTTGAATACTCACATTTTCTTATATGGACAAATATAATTTCCATGTGATCCTGACCGAGTCAGTCTGTTTTAACACTTTACCCATTTTACACTAAAATAATAAGCATATATTTTGTACTAAAATAATATAAAATATGAAAACAGGGTAAACGAGTATGCAACACATGCCATAAGTAGACGGAGAGTATTATAACGTTATAAAGTTTTTAAGATAAATTCGATGTGTTAATCTTTACCTTCCACCAATGATGTATTTGAGCTAGTAACAATTGTACTAGTAGCAGAGGTCGTAGACTTATATTAGGAGTAAGGAAAGGCCCGTAGCAACCGAAAAATGTCCCACTAGAAACGGTGCTAAATGGCGGTATTAACAGCATTTCGTTTCAGTTGACATTTCGTGTGTGGGTGCGTGCATGCGTGCGATCGTGCGTACGCGCGCGAAAACAGAACGAAGAGGGTTAACACAACTAATTTTTGAAACTGCTGCTTTTCGTTAGAAAAGAGAATCAACAAATCTTCTAGATAGTTCCTTAGAAATAATAATTATTTACATACATAATACTATTGTAACAGGGTTAATTCTGTACATGGAACATATTTTAAAAAGAGTGATTTAGCGTATATAATGATAATACAAGCCAGAAAACCATTTTTTAGAATTTTTGTTTGTCTGTTATTTTGTGCGTCAATCACTATCATAATTTTAATGAAATTTGGTATGGTAATAGTTTATGCCCAAGAGCAACATACGAGAGAGAAAAAGAAATTCTAATAACTTTCCTGGTTCCGAATTCATGCCAACGAAGACGCAACACAGTTAGTTTTGAAATATTTTCAAACAACTCGACATTGTTTTATTGCTATTTAAAATCAATTTACTGATTGTGTCAAATGTTTGATTAATTTTTAAAGCAAGGAAAAGCAATAAGAAAGGGTGTTTTTGTTTGTAAAGGTAAATAAAACAGAAAAGCATAACGTAATTGAAGATGATTTAATAATCGGTATAACATATGAATTGTATTGTGACAGAGTTGTCGAAAATTCGACTTTTCTTATGTGGTCAGTAGAAATTTAAATGTGATCCCTGAATGAGTTGGTATCTTTCTATATATCTTGCACATTACCAATTTTGCACTAAAGTAATAAACAAATATCTTAAACTAAAACAATATAAAATACGGGAACAGGGTAAATGATTATCTAAAACATGCCGTAGATATGTACCTGTATGTAGACAATATTATAACATTATTTTTTCTTTAAGATAATGATGATGAAGTATAAATCGGTATTCGCATAATTGTCGTACCAACGCCGGCAACTATAAGTACGCAACCTCCCAATACAGGGAATAAATTTAACCTGATTGGCACAGGATGAAATGGGTATAATGAAGCCGCTTTAATTTCGAATAATTCCTCACATATTTATGTAGCATAATGCCGTTGTATCTCCATACTACAATTGCCGTTTTTACATAAAAATCATTTTTTTCATTACTTTACATAAATTCCAAGCTATTTAAGCATTGTCATATATATATATATATATATATATATATACACATACATACATATATATATATATATACATACATACATACATACACATACACACGCACGCGCACACACACATACATATACATATATTATTATATTGATATTTAGATCAATGACAGAGGTAGATTTCCCATGACACAAGATGGCATTTTCATGTATTTGTGTAAAATAAAAAAACAATTGAGAGACAACCTTTCGATACAGGGACTAAATTCAAACTGATATTAAACGTTGTCATGACACAGCCACCTCCATGGGTGAATACAGGTGGCCACGTGACTGACGAAGTACTTTCGTTTAATTGCAATAAATGGCACATATATTGGCGTCGTCATTTCTATTTTGCTAAATGTTCCTTTGACCATATCTCGATTTTAGTTCAAGATGAAAGCACCCATCACTGTGATAACTATTGTAAACAGCTATTGATTAAAGATACACAAATGTTCAAAATTTTTGTTACTGTAAATCAAATTACCCTTGAAATATGTTCAGTTCAAAAAGTTAGGATCGATGTTGGTTTAACCATTGTCTATGTATTTATTACCGTCTTAGAATATAGAGTAATCCAGAGGCGCATGCGCATGCGCACAAATCTTCGCGGTCGCGGTGAAGCCAAAAATCGGTGGAGGGGGCAACGCACTCCGACTACTAACGCGCACTGTGTTACCAGTAAAATAAATTTACCCACCAACTTCAGGAAATCGACGCATATAAATATATTTGCTTGCGGCAGTACGGTTCACATTTGCATCAATTTATAGTCATGGTTTGACTTATATGAAGTATTATTAAGGCCCGCCATGTTAAATTTCTAAAGAGTTTATTCTGACCGTAACCAATGGCCAAAGTATTTAGATTTAAATTATTTAAAAACTTTGTCACATTTTACCATTTTATTCATCACTTAACACTTTTGATACAAAAAGAAAACAATTATCTTAGTGTCTTAAAGTAAAAAGAGATGTGAAAAAGCCCATAATAAAAGTTTGAAAACATTCGATATCATAATCAAAATAGGGCGAAACAATTATTTATATTAATTAGCATTCAATGTCGTGATAACATTTCTTCACATTTTAAACAATATTGATTCGCATTTTTGAAGAAATTGAAGAAGACGGCGGTAACGAATAAATGTAATATGTGTTTCTTATCGTATCCTACATATAGTGGTTATATACGCAATACGTAAAATATTCTAAGATTGAATATGATAATGGAAATTCAAACGTTACACCAAATTCTCCAACGACATTTTGCAAATCCCGATTTTTTTATAAATAAAATTTTACATTTTTCAGTATCGATTAATTAAGATGTTTTAATCAGGTAAACAATGTTTTAAGAGGTGACAACACCAATAAAAATGGCGCGTTTCTGTTAATAATAATCTACTTCGATATTTTAAAATTGCAGTTAATTGAAAATGAAATTAAGTAATAGTTTTCACGTATGAAAAGTAATCCCCATTCGTTTCACGTAACCTTTCAGAGCTGTCTTAAATTGCACTGACAGCCGCGTTTTGATACTATGCATTTTATGCGTAGTTTTTTGGACACACTATCGCGCGTGTTCTCACCTTCTGGAGTACTCATTATTCTAAGATTACCATAAAATGAAATGCAATGCATTTTTTATTCTAGTTTTATAACCTAGAAGTTATTTCTTATTGTTCAAATAATTATATTAAGGTGTTTTTTTTTGTTTTGTTAAAGTTAATAAAATATTGTCTTACGCCAAAATTAAATTTTTCATAATTTTTCAAATGTATTCAATTAATTATAAATAATTAATACAATTAATTATAAATATATAATTTTATAATCACCAAATTGCAAATTTACGAACTTAATATATTTTGTCGTTTTCCTTTATTGTAATATAAAAAAGGAGAATGGTACAAAAAACAAAATAATTTTGTTTGTATTTATGTTTCAAATTCAGTCTACAGTTATGTGCTGCTGTTCAAATACCTCGAGTACTAGGTGGCTGCGATGGAGAGGCAATATATATTGATACCAATTCAAATTTTACTGCACATAGATTAGAAGGTATTTATTTTTTTGTATGATTTATTAACATGCACCTGATGACAGTGGAATTAACTGCCATTAAATTTCTTCTATAATCAATTAAAAGAATTTATAACGGATTTTCTGTCAAAAAATAAGCTGTGTGAAAAATAGATGCAATAAAGAACTATGGTATTGTCACTACAAATAAGTTTTTTTTATTGATGCAATTTCTTAATACTCTTAGATTAAATATATCTCACAAATATTCATGTTCAATCTTATGTTAACCAACTTAATAATCTTACGGTTCCGGTTTCAGCTAAGCTTGTCAGTTTGAATATCATTTGTATTCTCAGCAATCCTTAATATCAAACTTCTGTAATAATGATATTGAAATAAATTTTCTGGCCATAAAATGGAAATATTCTGAAAGATCTAATGGAAGTAACGACTGTAATAGGATCATATCAATACACCAAGCATCATTCAGTATGAAGCATTCTTCAATGGAAGATCTTCTTGTCCAAAAGTGGACAGACTTAATGGTTGATGTTCAGGATGAGATTTTTCTCTATTACTTTTTTCTGTAAATTTTCATTGTGCATACAAGTAGATTAGTCGTACACAGGTTATTTATAAATAAACTTTACATTCAATACAAGCCTCAAGTTAATTGCTGTTAATGATATAAATGCAAATCTCTGTTTAATCTCTTAGTAGGCTAAACACACGAGTCTTAATCAATCCTAGCAAATTCTAGTCTTATTATTATTGCCATTCAGAAACTTCCAAGGTTTTGGTTTGTATGTTATATTTACCACACCTACTACCAATTGATAGTGTGATCCTTACCCAACTGCCAATGACCTAGATCTATTGATCGACCAAAGTCTTAATTGGAAAACCTAAGTAAGCGACGTCTTAAGCTGTATACGACACTCTAAAGTAACATCAAAATTTTCAACCAATTAAAATTAAGGCCCAACTGTCTTCACAAACACTTCTATTATCTTTGCTTGCCTATATGCTATCTGAAGGTCGCTGAAAATCGTTTAAACAAGTTAAGTTGCCTTTATTTTTACTTTATCAGCCTGAAAAAACATGCGGGTTTCGAATTATTTTTAAACTAATGAAATTTTAATATTGTTAAAAGTGATATTAACTCAATAAAATGATAATCTCCCATTGTTTCTTACCAATTAAGAAGTGTATTTGTATACTTAATAGCAAATTAAATTTTTACATCGAACAAAATATTTGTCATACTCAAGAAATAGTAATTTTCAGAATATGTATTCTTCAAGAGCTGTATTACGAGTCTACTAATATAATAAAAGTAAACATTGTCCGTCGTTTTTTTTCTTTATCTTTTTTTCATACTTAAACAGTTCAACGGACATCAATGAAAGTGCATATAGGTAATATATACAATACGAGCAAAGCATAAATACTAAAAAAAATTTAAACAGTCAATAACTAAAAGGTCTGCCTGCAAATAGGAAGATAGATAGATCTGCTGATAGAAAATTTGTATAAGAATGGGTAGAAAGCTGTTTA
Organism: Druceiella hillmani; assembly: GCA_039881145.1. NCBI lineage: Eukaryota > Metazoa > Arthropoda > Insecta > Lepidoptera > Hepialidae > Druceiella > Druceiella hillmani. The sequence goes on along the minus strand of JAYKKI010000047.1, from coordinate 16,605,103 downwards.
ATAAGTTACTTCATCTTAAAAATAGTCTCCAGAAAACTATTTCTGCACAAGAAACACTTATGAAATTAATTGATTATTAGCACAGAAGGTATATTATCATGGTAAAATACTAAATTCCAAAAAGACCTGGTACACAGCATACTAACTTAACATTGCCAATTAAAGCCAGACTAAAAATATAAAAACCTTCACTACATTGTCAAATAATACATGAACTATAATATCTTACACTAAATCACTGGAGATACATTTAGCTTTAAAGATACTCTGTATTTTGTAAATTCTCCTTTATTAATAAATAAAATGCCTAAATAATTTAGTTGTGAAAAAAAATTTGCAAAATCGTTGCACGACAATAGCGCTACTGAAGAGCTTCCTCGAATATGTCATATACTATTCTTATTTTCAACAAAGTTTTTCACTCGCTACTAATTGCTGTATTTGCTTTTCCAGCAATACTTCTACCTTATCAATTGTACACATCATACATGTACGCAACACTTGTAAATGTTATAAATATAAACTCTTGTTCCAGATGCCACGTTTAAAACAATAAGCCCACTGCCATTCCGTTTTATAAAAGTTTTTAAAATCATTATGCACAGTCAGCTCAAGATAATTTCCATCCAAGGCTGTTAATTCAATTTTCAGTAAGAGCTAAGGATTCGAAAAAGAGCATTATGAAATTTTTTTTATTCTAAAAAAAATATGTTAACAAATTATAATATTTTTAGAGATAGCAAACTGGTTTATTGTTACAAAATATTATTAATAATCGAGATTATGGAATGATAAGTTTTTTAATCTACAACATTTACATATATTAAATATATGCATGGACACTATGGTTGAATCGCGTACATACCCATTTGTGATTTCAACAGTTCTTGCGCTGGCATTGCTTACGAGGGGGCATTTTTAAGTTCGCGGAATGGAGTGAGAATAAAACTACAAAATTATTTTTCTTTTTCAATATATGAATATATTGACCTGCTACCCTAATACATTTTTCAGATCTTTCAATTAGCTTAGGCCTTCATAAAAAAATGTTTCGTCTTTGCCCAAAAACTAAGCTGACACTGCGTCCTTCACTTCTTCATCGCTTGAAAACTTCTTTCCACGAAGTTGTTTTTTAAGGTTTGGGAACAAATAATAATCACTGTGGGTGTTCCAAAATATCGAAGCCCACCTTGTGTAGGGCGGCCAGCACAACGTGGCTCGGGTGAACGGGCGCATTGTCGTGCAAAAGCAGGACACCTTTGGCCAATTTTCCCCTTTTTTCTTTGATTCTTCTTTCAACCTCTCTAGAAATGACACATAGTATTCTCCGGTTATGGAAACACCTTTATCTTTATAATCCGTCAACAGGATCCCTCCTGAATCCCAAAAGACTGTCGCCATGATTTTTCCAGCCGACTGTGACACCTTAAACTTCTTTGTTGGTGATGTGCCTTTTTTGTGCCACTGCATTGAGTCTTGTTTGGACTCAGATTCATAATGATGAACCCAAGTTTCGTCTCCAGTAACAATTCGACTCAATAGTCCATCCTTATCTTCACTACAGAGGTCTAAAAACGCATGAGAACATTCGACGCAGCGTTGTTTTTGAGGAGGTATGAGCATTCTCGGCACCCATCTTGCACTGACCTTTGTCATGCCAAGATAATCAGGGAGAATTTTTAAAATTGTTGTATCCGATATTGCAACCATCTCTGCAAGCTGTTTCTTTAATCTGGCATCTTCAAATACTGATTTTTCAACTTTTTCAATAATTTCTGGAATAGTTATTTCGTTCGGCCGACCGGAGCGTGGGGTCGTCTTCAAGTGAGTCTCTACCCTGTTTAAAGAGACTATGCCACTTGTAAACCATGGTTTTATCCGGGCAAGAGTCCCCGTAAATGGATGCCATTTCTTTTAGTATGGTTTGAACTGAATTTTCTTGCTTGTTAAAGAACTTTATAACGGCGCGGTACTCAAATTTTTTCCATAGTTCAGACTTTTTTCCAGATTGAGTTTTGTTTGACGATAGTTCAAAGACTAATGATCCGATTATGATAAAACTTGGTATTTATACTAATAATGAATTACTTAAGTAGCTATCATTCCGTTAATTGCCTTTACTAATGGCTCTCCTTTCCATTCCGCGAATTTAAAAACGCCCCCTCGTAATTTAATAGTGCTGGGAGATGTGATATAAGATTTTTTTAGAATTTTGAATTTATGAATCATTTGTTACTATTTACAATTATGCATTTAATAATTAAAACACGTTTCATGTTTAATAATTAACTACAATTAAAAAAATATCAAAATCCAGGTTAAAAGCATGAAAGTCGGAAATGTATCACATACATTTATTTAACTAGATTTTCAATAGGAATATCGTTACAGGCAGTGGTAATTTACAAAACAAATATTGGGATTATGAAAATATTTATATTTTAGCAATCTTAGAAGAAAGTCATAAATGGTTGAGTAAATTAATGAAGATGTCACCATTTAATCTGCAAGAGTCCATGGAAAAAGTACATTATGTTAATGCAGTAGGAATGGACAAATTTTGCGCAACAATGCATTTTATTTCAAATTTTTTAAATTCCCAGCCTAGGGTAAGTAGATTTATCTAATTTAGTTTCTATTAACAAATTAAATTATAATATATTCGGGGTCACATGTTATTGGACCCAAGTATATATAAATAAAACAACTTATAATTATACCCAAAAACACTTCATATTTCAAAATCAAATTAATCTTGCAGATCAAGCTTGTAGCCATCGACAATATAGATTTCCCTTTCAAAGAAGGAATATCAAAGAATCTTCGAACAGGTTATTTGTTTAGGATTGTAGCCATCTTGCAAAGAATTGCCCTGAGGAATGGCATAGTAGTATGTATTTTTAAAAATTGTTAATTTGACAAATTAACTTTCAATTTATAAATAAAAATGAAAATAACCTTTAATATTTTTATATAGAGAGTGATATGGTTGTTAGGGTCAGTAATCCCTAGTCTACTGTGGGAATTAGGTTCCGCAGAAGGCAATAATTCTAGCATCCACATGTGTGTACCAAAGGTATACACACCAAGATAAAAAAATTAAATTGCATAATTTATCTTTTCAAATAAATTTCAACTTACATTAAGTACATATTTTTTTTATTTTATGTACTCAAACACTGTATTATACAAACTAGTGTATGCATATTTTAAACAATATACGTAAATATTAAAAGTAATTTTGGATACTCATAAGCAATAGTGTCAACCCATATAACGGCCATTTTGAGGCAATGACATTTGAAAATTTGCAACAAAGATTTTTTGAATTTGTTAAGATTTTTTGGATATTTGAAAAATTTAAGCATTGTATATACCACTTAAAATTTTATTAAGTCACACTCATTTGGAAATTTTTTTTGCAATTTGACACCATATTGCTTATTAATGGATAGTTATATTATTTCATATTTTTCCTAAAATTCTTTTGCATTTCTTTGTTCGGCTATAGCAGCCCATTTAGACCTTTTCTAATTCCATTCCTATTTGGAAAACGACCTACCAGCACGTGCCAGTTGCCTAATTTTTGACTACACTTTAAACATTTTTTCTTTTAACTAAAAAGTGAATTTGCAGTAGGCATGGGATTACTGGAATTTTGTAGCTTCTTGAGACAACTAGATGCGAATAATATTTATTAATTAAAATTTTCTTATACAGGTGATCCTCACAAATGATATGTGCACACGCATAGGCCTTGCGGGTCAACAAGTAGTGTCTTGTTTGGGCGACGCATGGGCGCATCGATCAACACACCGCATACTACTTTCACATGTCCCCCACTTACCTTCCACACATCGTGTAGCTGCTTTGTCCAAAAATGGGTTATCCTCACCATCTCCAATATCTTTTCAAGTAATAATTTAATTTTATCCATTAATGAAATTCATAATTGTTATATTTGCATTCCAAGATTATTATCTTGCATTAAGGCATGTTCATGTCAACACCTAAGGCATGTTCAGTCACTTTGCAATAAACGGATTTTTAGTGTTACGCCATACCACTGTTGTGAAATCTAGAAGATTTTTATAGATATTATAGATTTTTATTTATATTTTTGAATTCTAGAATATTTTTATTTTATTAAATATAGATTTCTATAGTATCTACCAACCCAAAATTACAATCGAGTTAAAGGGTTACTAAACTTTTTGATTTAGCATTCTAATGAATAGAAAGTTATGATGTTCCATTATTTACAGATTACCTGTGGAGGAATATCTGATATCTAATAGTGAAAAGTTAAAAGACATGTTTGTTATTATTTTCATATATTTAAATAAAATTTTATATAATTATTTGCTTTTAAACTTTCGTAAATTATGGGATTACAGCACCAAAATTTAAAGCACTAAAAACATCAATTTGTAACTATGCTATGTAAACTTTATAGTATGGAAATAAATATTTCGTAATATAAAAATGTATATTAATCTCTTAAAACAAACAAATTTTGAGACTCTAAACCTTAATCACATATTGGGTCTACATTATCAGTGTGAGCAATGCATGTTTGTAATCACCCTTGCATTCGTCCTGAAATAAACACCACAAATTAATATCTACATATAATCTATCTACGTACAATAAAAGCTACATACTCTCTTTCCAAAAGCATTTTAGAATAAAACAGTTTATCCTGCAAGGGTGGCCAGAGTGTATTTGAAGTCTCCATCGAGATCGTCCTGTAAGTAATATATGTGTATGTTAAGTAATTTGTTGGAGTCAAGTCTAAGTCATCTACTAACCACGATCACTGGTCCATGATATCTTACTAGCTCCTTCATGTGACGAGGCTTGAAATGAAAATTTTTCCTAAATTTCTAAGTATGCAAATTTATCTTCAATTTCTAAGTAAGCTATTTATGATTTGTACAAAAACTAGCCAAAATTTATTTGTTGATAAAAAAATAAATTTTTCTTACAAAAAATATGGTATAACAAATTTACAAGGCAAACTATACAAATATCGATATTTCTCATAATCTATTACTAGCAAGTCACGCTGGGTGTTAATGTAATTTAACGTAAGTAATGATAATGGAAAGTACATATTTTTCTTAATATATATTCATTCTTATTATAATAACATATTGGAAAAATATTCTCGGTTAACATGCAGGGAAAAATACATTTTCAATAGCTTAACTCGAGATGACTCTGTAAGGAGTTTTTAGTATGTCAATGCTACCAAAACTTGACCAATCTCGGTGTTTATATCCTCCTGGAAAAGAAATTAAAAATGACTGTGGGTTACCTATTATTTAATTCACATCTCAATCTCACTTGATTGGGTGAGTGTGTAAGCGTTAATTGTGGGCCAAACAATAAGAATTATTTAAGTAACAAGAAGTACTGAAAATCAAGATGAAAGCGTAGAAAAGAAAAATATGAAAATTTGCTAGTACTGAAAAAGGTTTTGCTGAATGTCTTTTTCTCAATCAACTTACTAGTCACATTCTGTCCTTTAATTCCATTAAAGTTGCAAGTCACGTCTTGCTAACAAATTTTTATATGTATAGAGTCATAATTACTGTAAATTATATTGCACTGCATTCTTATTGAACAAATTATTATATCATATACATAAGTTATTCCAACTTTAATGAATAAAATAAAGTGAAATGTGTGTAGTGTGTTCTAACATACTGATGGTGAACTATGTTCAGTGGTGCAATAATGATCAATAATGCATTGTGGTGCTAGTCAATTTTAATACATTAAATAAACATCCCTATACCTATATAGCTGCATTACAAAGCACTTGCTAATGCTTTTATAGTACTTTGAAATTTAAGCCATACACATACAACAAAGTTATTATTGAGAATGTGGGTAAGGTATTTTCCGAATGAAAGTTAGATAATTGCAAAAATATTTATATATTTTTAACTAATGGAATATTTTCAGAAGTCTTTATTAAATATTGGCAGAATTCGTCTTGCACTTGATAAAGTAATGCTTCGTTAACATTTTATATTATCAGATCCAAAAACCATTACATTTATATTGAAAAAGAATTAAAAAATAACTTATAAATGCTTCTGTATCTATTTAACCATATATTAAAATATATATTTCACCATAATTAAACTATATGAAATATGGCTATTCAACAATTGTCAATAAAACTCTCTTGTAATCGCCCGAAGTGTCACCCTGCAACAAAATCATAGTGAACTTAGGCATAGCGAAATACAATTTTGACAATTCGAAAAATTTCAAAACATGACTGGAAGGAATATATAAATCGGATAAAGGACTAACTAGCCAAATATTAACAATTTAATATGTACCGTCTAAACTGCAACTTGATGGCACTTTTATATAGAAATTGGCTACAGTTAAAATAACTTCCACACAAAGAACTTTGATATTAAATTACCAAAAATTCATAATAGATGAGAATTTGTCACTTTTCTGTAAATACACTTGAACCACTTATATTTCTCTATATTTTTATGCACACATGTTGAATATTTTATTTGCTCATTGGTGAAATATAGCTACACTGCTCATTTATGCTACACAGTTCTACTAAATAATGCTAATAATACAACTAATAACATGTTAATAACGCAGCTAATAGCATACTACCACAAAATTAAACTTATAGCTATACCTATGTATCCCATAATATTTTCAGGTTTAACAGTTAAAAAGCTATTCCAATACATCTAATCGGTAAACTGAGTGAAAATAGGGCATATAAATACTAATCCTTATATAATAATACAATGTAACATATATTTAGACTTCATTAAAAAAGTGTTTACCATTATATTCTCACTCAACCTTTAAGGTCTATTGTCAAATTCTTGCATAGTAATAATGTCTACCAAAACTATAATTAATATGATTATATTAGATTCTTAACATAATTCCCACTATTTTCTAAGATTTAAGCCTATTATTTTCTAAGATTTAAGCCTATATTATTTTTCCCACATACAGTATCATCATCATCATCATATATATTAATACGCTAAGGTTTTAAGATGTTACTCTCCCTTTTTAGAAAAAACCTCACAACTAATCCACATAAATTATATATCATTTTATAGATAATTGCTTGCTCTACCGGCATCCACAACTAAACAATTTGTTATTGCTATTGTTTTTGCAAATTAATTAATTATTAAAATTATATACACAAAACAGCAATGCTGCCATCTAACGGCTCAACGTCAATATGATTGACGGTCGGTAAAATTTTTGTTTAATTTCAAATCCACTCACGTAGAAATAAAGTGGCGCTTTAGCTCAATGCTTTTGATACTTGCGCCTCTATATGTCAATTTTAGTAAAATATTTGTTTGATCTGTCATCTGAGCTTCATAATGGAATAAATAATAATGCGAAGACTTCGCACGGGTCACGCTAGTATATAGAAATTATGGTATTTTAAAATTTTGATGTAACCTTCAATAATCAATAAATTATATTTCACTGAGCTGCCAAACACCACACAATATTTCTATTCATTTGAAAATATTAGTTTTAAATATTATTTTTAGAAAAACTTAATTTCCTTGTTTCA